>NW_021027188.1:516883-538874 GCF_004153795.1 Camellia sinensis
TCCATTTTGTGCATTTATTTTCTGTTTAGAAATAACTGTTTTGGGCTATCGGTGGAGGATAGTCGTGATTGTTGTAGACAATGCATGATGATTAGGCAAACGGAAACTAATCACTGGAATGAGTCATTGAGTATGATGATTGAAAGGACACGTTAAATTTATGTGTTGTGTGATGATGTGTATAATTGTTGTTTATATGCATTGTGTTGTGTTGGAGGAGATAGGGGATGTACTCCACGGTTTAGGGGAAGATAGGGGATGGACCTCTAAATCGGATGTTGTTGGGAGGAGATAGGGGATGGACTCCGTAGATAGAGCTCATATGCTTATCTATTAATGTGTTGACAGAGCTCATATGCTTGTCATTGGAAGTGTGATAGTGCTCATATGCATATCTGTGGAAGTGATGATATAGCTTGTATGCTTATCTATTGTTGTGTGATATAGCTAGTATGCTTATCTATTGTGAAATGGGAAGTGTTTGATATGAGTTACCGTCTCATATGAGTTGTTTGGCCAGGTTCTGAGCCATGGTTGTAAATTGAGAATTGAAAGAAATGGAAAATGAGTTGTAATATGGACTTGTATGTCATGAAAATGTAAAGTGTGATAAGGGGAAAGTATCAGTGTTGACCATCTATCAACTGCTAATCTTTTAGTCGTTGTTCATATTTGGTTTAGTGTATTTCTACTGGGCTGTGACTCACCCTATATTTGGAATATCATTTTCAGGTACAGGTAGCATGCCACCTCCAAGGACATAGCTTGGGAGGCTAGAGGCGGACACACTTTTGTCGTTTTATTTTTGATGTATTACATGTAAATTCAAGCCAAGGGCTTAATGTGTAAATGAGTTAGTACTCTTTTGTTGTAACAAAGTGTTAATGTCACGACCCCAAACCGCCCCTAGTAGTTTGGTGCCGTGATGGCCAGTAATCCGTAATTACCGAAGGCCAACCTTTCAAAAACTTAACACAATCAGAGTATGGATATAGGGGCTCACAAATGCGGAAGCAATAAATCAAATACAAATGGTCCATAAGAGCTGTGCGTAGATCAAAGCAATGCCAAACATTTCCAATTAACTTTACAACTTGAATACAACAAGGTAAAAAAAAAATACATGTTACATCTTGATCAAAAGGCTTCTCGAGCCGACATATACAAAATACAGTTAATACAAGTCAAGAAGCATGATTTTCAAGATTTGCCGACATGCAAAGCAAGGCATTGCCGACGTAAATACAAAAGCAAAGCCGACATAAGTACGAATCCAAAACAAGCGTCCAAAACGATCTAGGCATCGCCGCCGTCCTGCTCATCACCTACATATATATAGAGGGGTGAGTACAAATACTCAGTGAATGGTACTAATAATAAAGGTTTTGCATGAATATAGCCGAGGTCCTTTAAAACAAAGCTCATCAAAACTTTAACAAGACGAGGGAGGAACCGTATTCATCAATCAAATATTACAAGTATCCAAAGATGTTTACTGACATAGGCAAACCAAGGGATGAACCGTATTCATCATTCAAGTAGTACTGCGAAAGTTTAGAGTCCTCCAGCACAAGGGACTTGTGTTACTTAGGCCCGTAGCCCGATTTAACAAGGACCGTATCCTTTTATACTTAGTACTGCGAAAGTTTAGAGTCCTCCAGCACAAGGGACTTGTGTTACTTAGGCCCGTAGCCCGATTTAACAAGGACCGTATCCTTTTATACTTAGTACTGCGAAAGTTTAGAGTCCTCCAGCACAAGGGACTTTTCGAGGATAACAATCAAAACGAGGCTATTTATTCATGCTTAGCAAATACCCACGTCAAAACAAACAAAACAAGATTTATCAAAAGCAAGTGTAACATAGCTTTATTAGAAATACCACTCACCTAGTTTTTCAGGTGTAGACTCAAGCAAATATCAAGGACCTACAATCACATGGCAAGTCACATCTCAAAGCAAGCTCTATATACATGCAAACGATCTCGGCCTTCTGCCAGATCCAAGTCAAAGACAAAACAAAACAAGCTGGGAGCTTAGTCACTGCTCCCGTTTCATGAAAACACACTGGGCACCGTCCAGGCTCTTGCCGAGGTCCCATCAAACAAGGTCGGGAAAAACCTGGGTTTCCCTTTGAAGAATATATGAAGAACATGATCATTTGAAAGATGGATGCAAGCTCACAACTTGTTACAAAAATCTGAGTTTTCATGCCAAGAGTTCAAAATATGGGCCTGGTTACCCATTCAAGAAAGTCATGCAAGAACAAACACAAAAACATGGTTTTCGTTCCAACTTTCGGATCAAAACGAGATTTTCTTCAAGAACACATGGAAACCATTTTCTCTTTCCAAAACCAACTTCAAAACAATGCATGATATGCAACACAAGTTCGATCATGCAATGCAGCTATATGATCAGCAAGAACAACCAAAGGAGGTCAAGATTCTAACCTCAAAACTCGGATCCAACGGTTCAAACCACGAAGATCAAGCTTGGGAGACTTACTCTCACACAAGAACTTCTCTAGAGCTTCTCTCTTTAAAACAAAGATTTGAGACAAGAAAATGATTTGTTTCAAGGTCTGCCGACTGCCTTAACAATCAGCTCGGACACGTGGCGTTATCGGGTTGGTTCAGCTCAAAAAGGTGATTGTTAGACAAGACAAGTCTCTGACAAAGCGTATGCAGCAAGCTCGGGTAAGACTCATCGGCAATAAGATGACATCGGCTCAAGTCAAGGATCCAGCAACAGGATAACAAAACATCGGCTAGGGAGGACGTCACTTGACTAAGCTGTGCCACACCTTGGCCGGGGTGTGCCACATCTCGGCCTAGGCCATACCTGCCTGCGGACAAGGTTCAAGTGCAAAATTTTATTTTAGGGTTTAGGGATAAAATTTATTTTTTTTAATTTTAGGATTTAAGGTTTAATTCTTAAAATTTATTATTTTTATTTTAGGGCTTAGGAGTTAATTCTTAAAATTTATGTTTTTTTATTTTAGGGTTTTTTTTTTTTTTTTTTTTTTTTGTGATAATGAAATAAGAAGTTAATGTAATCCTAAAAAAAAAAAACAAAAAATGATGCCGTTTCAACAGCACGACAGGCACATCAGGGAGGGTACCACCGTAGTGACCCCTTATCCTGTTGGTCTAAAATTGTAAGTTTCTAACATTTTGGAAATGACAAGGGCCATATTTGATTTCATTTTTATAATAATTTTTATGATTTAAAAATATTTTTTTAATGTTTATTTTCATAAAATTGGTTTATTTAAAAAAATCATAAAACACATTTTGTGGATGGAGATTTTGTTTTAGCCCCATATTTTTTTTACATAATTAACTGATCTCTTTTGACATTTTAATTTACATTATAGTTAGACATTTTTTCATCAATAGTTTTTGTCATTTCTTTTCTAGTGTTCACACACCATCTACTTTATGTGAGTGTAATTCACTCTAATGTTTATTATTATGTGTGGTTTACTAAAAAAATGGATAAAAAATTCATGGTAAATGAAACCTTCATTTTTTTATATATATATTTTTTAATTTTTATTTTTTTAAGGATGATAATTTTATAAGAAGATTAAGGAATTGTCATTACATTCTATGTTACCATCATTCAAATAAACCAAACACAATTTAAGATTTTTTTTGTTGTTACTGTGGAGACATATTTTTTTAGTACCAACACGTGGCCAACGTGATGCCGAAGTGTCAGCCGAGGTACCACATATCCTGGTCATGACACCGAGATGATCTCGGCTAGGCCGAGGTTATCTGCAAAGAAACTGGAATCCGGAATAAGCGGATAAGGGACAAGAGTCCTAAAATGGGAGAGGACTTCAGTTTGGATAAAGATAAGACTCTTAGAGAGTTTATCCCAATCCTACTGGGAGTCCAAGATTAGCAGTAATCCTAAGTCCATTGAAGCTAGGCTTTTATTGGGATTAGGTAAGTGTTGACTATAAAAGAGAGGCACCCCATGGGTCTAAGGTATGCTTTTTATATTTTGAATAGTGAGTTAAACACTTTTGCTATTTTTGATAGATAACTGACTTGATCGTCGGAGTGCCCTCGGGTAGACGAATTACCGCCGGAATCTCATCTTTTTGTTACAGGTCATTCAGGCGCCATCTATTCTGTCAGTGCTCTCCAGTTGAATACTAGTTTGGCAGTATGGTCAGAAATTCCCTCACACTATTATTATTATTATTATTATTCGAACCGGAGAGATTGGAATGAAAAGAATGAATCGTGAAAATAATGTGTAAACAAACATAATAGTATATACGATGCAAAAATATTTGTAAATATATTAGGCAAGGCCTTTTTTTCCATGCTCTTATTTTTTGTTTTTTTGTTTTAAAAATGTCCACATTGTTATCTGTTTCAATAAATGACTGCTAACAGTTTTTAAATTCAACTCATCTTGAGCTCATGTTGTTAGATGTAATTTATATATATAAAGCATGCATAACAGTTTGAAGTTGTCTTATATTTTTTCGTTCTAAAATTGTCCATGTTGTTCACTACTTTTGCTAATAGTTTTCAAATTCAATTCATCTCGCTCATTTATCAAATTATTAAAAATTTTAGCGATAAAATTACTAACGCATTGCATTTGCGCCCTTCGCTGTCATTTTGATGGCAGAAGATGATGTTACAAGGAGAACCACAGAAATGCCATCTTTTTCCTACAAGACGTTACAAATGCATTCCAGTTGCGCCCTTCAATTTTTTTGTTTTGTTTTTTTTTTTTTTTTTTTTTTTTTGGGGGGTCATTTGGATGGGAGAGATGATGTTACAAGAACCACAGAAATGTTATTATCTTTACTCCTTCAAAAGCTTTATTTATTTATTTATTTTGATGTGGATTGATTGACCTTAATTTGGAATGACCTTTGGTTGTGATTTTTTCAACTTAATCCGAGTCATAAAATTAGAAATAACCACCAAAGCTTGTTATCCTTTTTAGGTTGAGTTCAAGGTCACCACCAAGTGGTAAACCAAGATTTGTTAACAGTGGCGTAATTATTTAGTAGTTCTCTAGTATCATATGACATTATTTAGGTAGTGCTTCTAACCAATTATATGGTAAAAAAATTTACAAGTTAAGGCAATATTAACCTATTTATGTTAAGTAATTAGGAGACAATGGTTGATGGACCTAGTGTATTTTATGGTCATTTATTTGTCAAAAATATTACATAAACAATATTAAATGATCGACCAAAACTACCAAATAAATTTTCCTAACCATGAGTATCAAAATGTTGAGTGGCCTCAATTACATAAACTATACCAAATATTAGATCAAGATAATGATAACCAAACAATTCCAACATTTGGAATGGCATAGCAAAGCGTGACAAAATTGAATTCCTACATGTCCAATGTATACTATGTTATGATTTATTTGTGATATTATTATTCAATAATAAATTATTATATAAGTATATTGAATTTCATTATATTGAAGAGAAAATTGATAAAAAGTCTATTTTAAAAAGGATACAAGGCATTAAATCAAAGGTAAAATTTTATTTTGTGATAAGGGCATGTCCAAAAAAGTTGCTGGAAAAGTCGCCGAAAAAGTCGCCGAAAATTTCACTGGCTATGGCGGTGACTAGTGGCAGTAGGTGGTAATGGTGGGGTAGAAAAATGTGTGATATTTAACAAATAAGGTGTTGAATGAGTGACATGTGTCACATTTTCACATATAATTTGTTTGGTGAATTTCAACATATAGGAAAATAGGTTGGTGAATTTCAATAGATAGACAAATTGGATAATTTCAAGAGAGATGTGATTTCAAGAGATATACATAGAGTCATCATTTTGAACAAATTGTGTTATTTTGGCCCAAATATATTAGAATTTGGACCTAATGGCCCAAAAGATTTAGAAATAAACTTATAGGTTAAGTGCCCTATATGTTGGATGCTAATTATATTTAAATAATTAAACTCATCTATTTTATAGGATAGTTTATTATCAATGACATTGTCAAGTGTCAATAATAATATGATATTATATACTGTTACAATCAATGTTCATTACTATTTATTTTTTAGGCCAAATACAATATAATAAAGAAAATTCTCATTTTCTTTCCTTAATTTGTATTTGTAGTCTTCGTGAAAGAATTCTATAGTTGACCAAAAAGGAAGAAATAAATTTTTGAAAAACGTAAATTTGAAATTTTCACCAAATACCTAGCAAGTCTAAAGGGCATTTGGGCGATAAATTCAATTTTGAAATTTTCTTGGCCAAAGATCCAAGCACTACTTTATTATGTCCGTAAGGATAAGACACTGTGAAATGACCAAAATAAATCCTACATATCAAACATACAAACACACAAACACTTATCTGTTCAAAACCAATCTCAAAACTCTCTCTCACACATACACACCCCTACTTTGCCACCATCACCTACAACGACACCCTCGTCCTGAGGTCGGTAATGCTTCTGGTGCCACCAATTCCTCTGCTGCCTTCCAGTTCCTCACCAATGGCAACTTCCGCCTCTACCTCCACCATCGCCACCTTCTCCCACTCCTTCTCTCCGTTGCGATCTCATCTACTTCTTTCATCGCCGTTACCTCTACCATCGCTACTTCTGCCGCGATGGGTATCAATCTATACGTATATTCATGAGTATCGATCTGTATATATATATATATATATATATATGTTCGTCTTCAAGTCACGATTTATACGTATATGTTTGTTTCCAAGTCGGTGAGCGTGAGATGAGTTCCATACCCTGTCGTCCCCCTTAGAACCTGTATCTCTACTAGATTTGCGAAGGTACCTTCTCCACCAACCAGATCTATATCTCCACTAGCATCAACTTTTGGCAGAGTTATGAAAACAGTGAGAAAACAGATACGCAACAATAGCTTTCCGTAATCTCCAAATGTCTCATCCTCACCACTCTTACTACTGCCCAACCTTAAATTCATCTCCTTAAACTCCCTTTTGTAGATTAAAGACTCCTCTATCTAGGGTTTTCTTTTTCTTTTTTTTAGTGAAAAAATCAAGCATAAGATAGACGATCACGTAGGATTGGATTTATCTGTTCCTTTTTTTTGTGGTAGGGGGGTATGTTTTTCTCAATTCATGAATCTAAAATTAGTTGTTGTTGTTGTTGTTGGTTGATGATAATGAAGAACCAGATTGCAACAGATATGATATATTTGTTCCAATTTTGAACAAATAATAGGATTTGAACAGATAGAAAAGCTAAATAGAAAAATGGTAGAAAATTTTTGAACAGATAAAAAAATTGCACATATAAAAGTTCAACAGATAGGATTTGGTTTGCTTAGTATTTTAACAGATAGGAATTTTTTTTTAAAAAAAAAATTGAATAGTTTATAAAAGTTAGACATATATTTGAACAAATAAGGGTAAAAAAATTGAACAGATAGCCGAAAAATTTAAATAGATAGATGTAAATTTGAACAGATAGTCATTAAAAAGTCAACGGATAAAAAAAAGTCAACAGATAAATTAAGGAGTAAATTTGGAAACAAATGTCCTCGAAAATCAATGAAATGACTTCTCACCAAATTATTTCACAAAGAATGGATTTCTCACCAACAAAAAATATCTTCGGAATTTAATGCCTTATACACTACTTACCTTAGACTTTTTAACAATTAATCCCAAAATTAAAGACAATAAATTTATCAAAATAAATGAACATCATAGAAATTTTTACTGTCCCTCTTGTTATCTCCCAAAATATCAACACAGAAGTAATAAATATTATATAAATTAAACCACAATTGAATTAAGACATCTTATGACAATATTCTATGACCACCAAGTAGAGTTAAATACATAAATCAGTTATAGAACAAGACAAACACAAAAAAAAATAAAATAAAATAAAACAAAATAAAAAATAAAAAATAGAAAAATAAAAATTATATGAATTAATGTAACCATAGAACAGTAGGCTGGAGAACATCACCGACCATTGGGTGCGAGGTCTTTTCACGTGTGAAAAAGTTGTTTTGTTTTTTTTGTTTTCAGATCTCTGGATCGAGTAAGAGATTGTAAAAATTTTAAAACAACCCTAAAAAAATAAAGCCATTCAACCTGTATTTATTTAAAAACAACTTTCACTAATAAATTCTGTAAAATATTATCTACTTATTTATTTTTAATGTCTAGTTTGGTAATCAAGTTTTAGGTTAATAACAAGAAGTCAAAATGATAATTGGATAGAACCAAAAGATAATTGGACCACCAAATACCCCCTCACAACCTTGGCCCCTATGTATGTGATGCTGTCAGCCCTCAAAAGATATTTGTGTTAACAAGAAGAAGTCATATATGAATATGTCCTGGAAGCTGGCATCCAAAATAGACTAGGATGTGGGAGGCCACTTGATTAGCTATCTGTTGATTCATTTACATCCTCATGATGTGGATAGAAACAACTTGCAAAAAAATAAGAGTTCTGTTATGGGCATAAAAATAAATTCTAGAATTAAACATATTATATATATATATATATATTAATTGTAAATTATTTATAAAATTTGTTAGAGACTATTAAAATAAAAAAAATTATTTATATATTTAATTTTGTAATTAATTTTTGGAATAAATTACACTGATCTCTCCTGAGGTTTACCTTAATATAGGGACCTCCCTTGCAGTTTCAAAAATAACACTGATTTCCTTTACTTTTAAAACTAATATACAAATACCTCCCTCTATTATCCATCCGTCCAAACTCAAACAGATTATGTTGATGTCAGCTATAATTATTCTGTAAATTCCAATACTACCCTTTAGAAGAGCTACGTGTAATTTACCTATACAATTTACCCATCTCTCTTCCCTCTCACTCTCTCTTTGTGCTCTGCCTCTCTCGCCCCGCCGCAGACCGCAGCCTCTTTCTCTTTCTCTCCTCTGCCGTTGTATCTCTTCTCCGCCGTTGCGCCTCTCCTCCGCCGTTACGTCTCTCTCTCTCTCTCTCGCTCTCTCTCTCTGTCACACACACACACACACATCTCAGATCAATCCAAACCATCAACGACATCGCCGATGACTCCTTTTGGCTCATCGCCGCCGCCGCCGCCATGTCTACAAATGCCAAGTTCCATACGAGATTGAGAATCATGATTGGGCTGTGAATATGCCTAATTGCTCTGCCTAACCTCGATCTGCCTCGTCACCGACTTGCACACTCTCATTAACAGCTTGTGAATCATTCTCCGGCTACTGGCGCGACGGAGGAACCGAGTCGCGCCGCGGAGGCTCGGCGGGTGCCGAACGAACTGCTGGCTCCGAAAGATCTGGTCCGTTAAAAACAGCGTTGCATCGATGCCGTTGTTATTGTTGTTCTCGGTCGGAGAGAGAGAGAGAGAAAAAGGGAGAGAAAGAGAGATAGTGGAGATTGATTATCAGTTCTATGGTGTAATTGAATTTCAAAAGGATAATTTTTGTTCGAAGAAAACGAAACCCTATGGTGTAATTGAATTTCAAACGATAATTTTTGTATTTATCAGTTCTATAACTTGTTTATTTTTTTAAGTTGCTGTTAATAATGATAATGATGATGTAAATAATATAAGAACGAATGAGAGAGGATTTTTACCTTAAGGCCAGTTGTATCTTTTCACAATGTGCTTCAAGGTATTATGGTCAATTCTGTTATCAAGTTAACATCGTTAGTGTTTTTTTAACAAGAAGGGGGAATTTGAGTATTATTCTCAAAAATAAGGAAAGTGAGTGTTATTTTTGAAACGGCAAAGAATGTCTCTATAATTAAGATAAATCTTAGAGAAGGTCAGTGTAATTTATCCTTAATTTTTGTATTAATAGATCTAAGAAAGAAAAAGGTAATCAAGAGCTTAGAGGACTTTTTGGAAAGCCAATTAAAAATCACTTTTTAATTTATTTTAAATTATATCATTTTTTATATTTTTTATATATTTTGTTAAAAAAATTCAAAAAAATTAAAAATTAATTTTTAATTAAAAAAATAGCACTAATTAGGTGGCAGTGGGTCCCGCCATTAATGATGTGATGTTTTAGTCTTGGAGTTGTATTTTTTTAAAAAAAAATTTTTTTAATGCATTAGTGCTATTAATAGTGATGTTTTTAGTGAGATGAATCATTGTTGTTTTAATTATCTTTCTAAAACAACCAGAGGAGAATAGCATGGAAGGTGATGAGAGGGGAGGGAAACAAAATAGGTTCTTGTCCTTTTTTAAGTGGCAGAGGCAGTTTTTGCAGGGTTTGAAATCGGGGTATCAGCCAGCAACCATCATATATATATATATATATATATATTATATATAACCAAATGTAATTGTTAAGTCAAAAAGTTTCAAAATTTGAATCCTAAATTTTCATAATTTTGAAAGAAAAAAAAATATTACGTGGCACTGTCTTTCACCTCTCTTTTCACTCTTCAAGCCTTTTAACTCTCTCGCTCCCTATATAAAATATAAAATATTAAAATATTCATTCATATCCATCATCCATAGCCATCACCAACAATAATATTTATCCCCAAATAATAAAATATTCATCCATATCCATCACCTACAATAATATCTATCTCACTCTCAATATCAATTTAATAAAATAAAAAAAAAATCCGAAACTCCTATAACTTTCACACACACACCTCTATTTAATTTATTCCAATCAAATACAATCATTTTCTCATCTATCCATCTTTTATTTCTCAGAATAACGCATCTTCTCCATTGTTACATTTTGCAAGTTTGATGATCTGAAAAAAATCATTACAAGGTCAGTGTAATATTATTCAGTCATGCTACGTAGCTCGAAAGCTACGTAGCTCGAATCCCCCTAATCGAAAACGTTGCCGTTTTTTTTTTTTTTTTCAGAAGCAGAAATCAGGACGAAGAAGGAGAGGAAAGGAGAGGATAGGAGGAGGAGGAATGAGGAAGAGGAGGAGGACGAGGAGGACTGGAGGGGGCCTAATAACAGGGGAGGAGGAGGCGAGGCCGGAGGCGGAGACGGTGGCCGGAGCTGGAGCTGCTGCTGCGACGAGCTGGCGGCGAGGCGATGACAGCGGGCCGGAGCTGCGACGACGGCGGGGAGCTGCGACGACCACTAGCTGCTCCTCTTCCCCTCTTCTTCTCTCTCTCTCCCTCTCCCTCTCCCTCTCCCTCTTCCCCTCTTCTTCTCAGATCGGTTTCAGATCGAAAATGGAAGAAGACAGATCGAAAATGGAGGAAAAAAAAAAAAAACTAATAGTCGTTTTGGGCATTAGGGGGATTCGGGGGGCAAAATCCTCGAGCTACCAAACATTATTCAATATTATTTCTTATTTTATATGTATTTTTTTAGTGTTTATTACTTTGTGTGTACATATTTCTCTTTCTTAATATTTTTCAATTCATTTACACATCTTTCCATATTCTCCATTTTTATGCTCCTAATATTATTTCTTATTTTATATGCATTTTTTTAGTGTTTATTACTTTTGTATGTATATATGTATGTATATAAATATATATATTTCCTACTTTATATGTATTTTTCCAATGTCTATTACTTTTATGTGTGTATATTTTTTTCCTAATATTTTTCAATTCATTTACACATCTTTTCATCATCTTCATTATTACATTTTACATGATTTGGCCTTTCTTTTTTTTTTAAAAAAAATAAAAATTTGTGAATTGCGTTTGTTCTTCAATTTAATCAGATTTGAAACTCATCAAATCTTGAATTTAATTTAATTTTTTTTATTTAAATCTCATATCTATCACACCATCACACACATTAATAGTTTCAAATAAACTCTCGAAATCAAAAAAAATCAGCTATGCATAAAGTTAATCTCACATTTGCTCCTTCAAGCTCTCTCAATCGTCTACAACCAATATACATCCAGTTAAATACACACACAAAAAACAGCTTCAAAACCTTAAACACAATTTCTCAATTTTAAAATTTTTAAAAATAAAATATATATTTGGCTTAAAGTGATAGGTACATCTAACAATATTTAATTTTAAAATGTTTAAATTCTATCTAAACATACCTAATTTAAATTTTTGAATTTTTTAAATAATATTAAAAAAATAGTTCAAATCTATTAGTGTATTATCTAAATTTTGAATTAACCCACATGGCATAATCTTACTGGATTTGACATTTAAATTTTAAAATTAACTAAAATGTCTAATTATATGATTAGAGGAATTCCAATACTTTGTTTTGAATTTTTCATTTTTTTTTTAATTTTTGCAAAATTTAATGTTAAGTGTTGATTTTTTATTGGCTATCCATGATTTTATCCAAAATTCTTTTTGTAGGCTATAATAATAACAATTGACTACCATCAATTTTAAAATTTTTTATCAATGGTTTTTTTTTTTTTTTTTGAAAAAATCATCATCAAGCATGCAATTTAAAAATTAAATATATTTTATTCTATTACAACTTTATTAAAAAAGTAAATTTATTTTGCTACTATTTAATAAAATATATATGCCTTTATTTTGATATAACAAACAAAATTAAATTATCTTTTACTCATACGTAATCTCTCATAAATATTTTATCTTTTTAAAATTTTGATTATCAATAATCGAATTCCCACATTTCTCTCTTTTTTTTTTCTTTTTTTTTGTAGGATGTTTATTTTACTTTTATCTTTACTTTTCAAATTAGATTTGATATCTATCTTTTTACCTATGTATATATCTATACTATATATATAAGCAAATATGGTGTGTTCTCTAAAATTTTTAAAGTCTCTATACTCAATTCTTAAGTAAAGTTAAGATTCTATTTCCTACATGTTGCTCTCTCAAAGTTATATTTTTAATTTTTCATCCTTATTTTTCTCCAATAAGAAATATTTTTTTTCTCTTACTATTGTTTTTATTTTAAATTTTTAACTTTTAAAATCTTTTTATTATCGAAGACTTCTTATCTCTTTTTATTGATTTTTTATTTATCTTATTCTTCTCCAATATTTTCATTTTTCTTTATTTCTTATTTCTTCTTTTTAAATATTTTTTTGTATCCCCAATCCTATCATTATCTCCAACTTTATTTTTATTATATTTTTCGTATGATCCTTTTTTTTAATTTATTTTAATCTCTAATCTAATAATTATCTTCAAATTCATTTCTATCTTATTTTTCAAATACTTCACGCTTTAGCTATATATTTTAACATGCCATCGAGTTTTTTTAGTGTTTGCATATTGGGTATAAAGTTTTGTTCAAACTCTACGTTTAAGATTTGAGTTACATTCAACCATCGACAACGTTATAATTGGTTAAGCAATTGTAGGATTTTAGGGTTTTGATGAATTTTATTCTCTTTGTATACCTATATGTATATGTAGTGGGGGCATTTTTTTTGTTGTTTTCTTTAAAGGGGCCTTTGAACATTTTTACATTATTTGTAGTAGTATTCATTTTTACATTTTTATATTATTTGTAATGGTATCCACTTTTACATTATTTGTTTTTAAAGCTAGAATAATGTTCAATATAAATATAGTTCATGCTGTTAAATGACCTACTTAGACTAAGATAATTTTATAATCAATATTTCAAATGACAAATTGATGGAAAAAATGAATGTATAAACTTAAGTATTAGATAATTATTATATTCAAAATATTTGTTAGTTATAACTCCTCATTATATTTTAAATTTATAAAAATTTTATATTTTATAATACAAAAATAAATATAATAAATTATTTAATTTATACATTTTCAATTTCCGTGCATGGCACGGTTACCACTAATATCACCTATATAAATGTGTGTGTCAAATCAACTTTGGTGATATCCAATTCACATCACAGTGCATATTCATCTACCCTTTTCTGATGTCAAATAGAATTTTGCCAAACTGACTTTTACATATGCAATAATAAATTAGAGAAAGTGTATGATTTTAATTATTAATATTTATGATATTTATTATTTTTTAATAAATATTATTATTTAATTTTTTAATTTCTATGTGTAATTTTTCCTAATAAATTACGGGACATTAGGACTGATTGGTTCAGTGATTTATTCCCTAATACTGGATTTTTATTGATAAGTCCAATTTAGAAGTGTTTTAACCCAAGAAGTCCATAAAGGAATTTTTTAACCCATTTAGTCCCATGTATGTATAGTTTTATTCCATAAAGTCCATTTTCTTGATTTACACTATTTTCTTGGACACTTATGCCCTTATATTTAATTTTGATACCCTTATAAATATTTTTTCAATGATTAGCAATTTAATGATGTGAACATTCATATTTTAAAATTCACATTTGTAGGAATGTAAATTGGCCCGTGGGCGGACCGAAACCCATTCGCGAGGCAGGGCAGGCCCGACCCGTTGACAATGTGAATATTCACATTGACATGTTAAAATTCACATTAATAGGAGTGTAAAATTGGCCCCCGTCCCGTGGCGGCGCGAAACCCGCCCGCGGCCCATGGGCGGCCCGGGACGGGCCCGGTCCGGCCCGTTGACAATGTGAATATTCACATTGACATGTTAACATTTACATTAATAGGAGTGTAAAATTGGCCCCCGTTCCGTGGCGGCGTGAAACCCGCCCGCGGCCAATGGGCGCCCTGGGGCGGGCCCGGTCTGGCCCGTTGACAATGTGAATATTCACATTGACATGTTAACATTTACATTGATAAGAGTATAAAATTGGTCCGTGGCCCGCGGCCCGGTCCGTTGACAATGTGAATATTCACATTGACATGTTAACATTCACATTGATAAGAGTGTAAAATTGGCCCACAGCCTGTGGGCGGCCTGAAGCCCGACCGCAGCCCGAGGCAAGCTTGGCCCGACCCGTGACAATGTGAATATTCACATTGACATGTTAACATGCAAATTGATAGGAGTGTAAAATTAGCCCGTGCCCCGTAGCTGCCCGAAACCCGTCCACGGCCCGTGGGCGGCTCAGGGCGGGCCCGGCCCGGCCTGTTGACAATGTGAATATTCACATTGACATGTTAACATTCACATTGATAAGAGTGTACAATTGGCCCGTGACCCGTGGGCAACCCGAAGCCCGACCTCGGGCCAGGGCAGGCCCGGCCCGTTGGCAATGTGAATATTCACATTGGCATGTTAACATTCACATTGATAGGAGTGTAAAATTGGCCCGCAACCCATGGGCGGCCCGAAGCCCGATCGCAGCCCGAGGCGGGCTTAGCCCGACCCGTGACAATGTGAATATTCACATTGACATGTTAACATTAACATTGATAGGAGTATAAAACTTGTCCGCTGCCCGAAGCTCGCTCGCGGCCCGGGATAGGCCCGGACCCAAACCCGGGCCACCCCGGGCCCCCCGTGGGCTTCGGGTCGCCCATGGGACGCGAGTTAATTTTACACTCTTATCAATGTGAATGTTAACATGTCAATGTGAATATTCACATTGTCAACAGGCCGGGTCGGGCCCGCCCCGGGCCGTCTACGGGCCGTGGGCTAGTTTCGGGCAGCCACGAGGCGCGGGCTAATTTTATACTCTTTTCAATGTGAATGTTAACATGTCAATGTGAATATTCACATTGTCAACAGGCCGAGCCGGGCCCGCCCCGAGCCGTCCACGGGCCGTGGGCTAATTTTATACTCTTATCAATGTGAATGTTAACATGTCAATGTGAATATTATCATTATCAACGGGTCAGGCCGGGCCCGCCCAGGGCAGCCCACTAGCCGCAGGCGGGTTTCGGGCCGGCCATAGGCCGCGGGCTAATTTACACTTCTATCAATATGAATGTTAACATGTCAATGTGAATATTTGCATTATCAACGAGTCGGGCCGGGCCCGCCCAATGCAGCCCACGAGCCGCAGGCGGGTTTCGGGCCGGCCATAGGCCGCGGGCTAATTTACACTTCTATCAATATGAATGTTAACATGTCAATGTGAATATTCACATTGTCAACGGGCCGGGCCGGGCCCGCCCCAGCTCGGGCCCGGGCTCGGGCTCGGGCTTCGGGCTGCCCACAGGTCATGGGCCAATTTTACACTCTTGTTAATGTTAACATGTCAATGTGAATATTCATATTGTGAACGGGCCGGCCCGGGCCCGCCTCGGGCGACGGGTTGGTTTCGGGCCGCCCATGGGCCGCAGGCCAATTTTACACTCCTATCAATGTGAATGTTAACTTGTCAATGTGAATATTCATATTATCAATGGGCCGAGTCGGGCCTATTTTTTTGGCTTGTGGGTCGGCCCGGCCCGACTCGAATTTTTCCGGGCACCCACGAGGATCAACATGAGCCGGGCCTCTACACATTGACGATATAAACATTTATATTGACGGTGTTAACATTCACATTAAGGGTATTTTGGTAATTATGTTACCCATAGGACTTATTGAAACATAAGAAAATAATGTGAACTAAATGGAATATAAGTAGATGAAAAGGATATTTTGGTCTTCTTATCTCAAATTAGACCTAATGGAATAGTCAAAAAGAATATGGATTGGATGGAATAAAACTCTTAGAAAATGAATTTATCAAAAAAGCTCCCATTTCGTATATATAATTAAGATATTATTTATAATTAATTCCATGATCAATTTTGCCTTATAGTTTGTTAAAAAATTTAAGAATACAAAATCAATTACAAAACTAATTGCAAAAACATACGACAATAACTTGAACAAAACTCTTTTTAATGGTGGCACTGCATTTATTATATATGATTAAAAATGTTTTATGATTGATTATGCGATTGGTTGCTATTTTATTTATTTTTATTTATATTTTTTTGGGGTATACCAGATTGGTGATTGGTTGTGTTTGTTAAACTTTCGTTTAACATAAGTTAAAATAGAATTTTTTGACCAAAATAATTACAAAAAAATAAAATAAACTTTTTAATCTAATAAAATAAAATGTCACACTCAAATTGTAATTATTTCATTTTTTCTCTCACTAAAATCAAAAAAATTAAAAAATCTATCACAAATAAAATTTTTTAAATTCAAACTAAAATAATTAAAAAGTCAAAAAAAAAAAAACAATCCACGTCCAAAACTAACCCTAAATTTATTGTTTGCATGTGCCCCTATGACAAGCTTAAAGGTTGGAATCATCACTGCTCTCAGTACTGGGACCCAAGCAATCAAATTCAACCTGCCTTGGACCTATCCATAACATTTTTTGTGTTTTCTTTCTTATTGGCATGTGCAATTTCAAATTTTGCAGCCAAAAGAACAGGCTAGAAGATGATTAATTCCCCTTGGAAAAGTCTCCAAGAAATTGCTGATCACATCATTTTGGAATGTCAAATTTTACAATTTTTGCCAAAGACATTTCTACCATGACCAATATATATTGAAAAATTTTCAAATTCATAACAGTGGATAGATATGAAGTGTGCAATTTCATGGTGCCTGGTTGTCTCTCCAATGTAGTTGAAAAATTGGACTATTTCTTCCCTGATATGGAATGACTTGAATAACTTGTAAGCTAAAATAATTGAAGGGTAACAATGACCATTTTGGGATAAAGATTCTCTACCATGGTCTATATTTAAAGTTAAAATAAAATTATATTGTTTTAAAGTGTATGGTTTTAATAATATCATCTTATGTCAATTTGAATTTCAACCGTTAAATTATGTCTTTTACGAACGTGTCTAGTTATATTAACAAATATAATAACATGATTACGAAATAAGAATTAGGCTAAGGCGTCGTTTGGTCAATGGGTTGGGTTGACTTTTTGGCTAAATTAGTCATAAAAAGACAAAATTAGCTAAAAAACCAGTACGATAATTGTTTAGGGAAGTAGGTTAAAAGCTAACTTTTTGATTTTTTTTTTTTACCTTTTTTGAAAAAACGTGTAAAAAAATAGAGAAGTAATGTGCCCAAAAGAGGTTAAAAGCCAAAAACTGCTTTTAACCTCTTTTTCAAAAGAAGCCAAAATATCGTATCCAAATCATAATCATTTCATTTTTCAATTTAAAAAAAAAATCATAATCATTTTATTTTTTCTCTCATAAAAGTCAAAAAAGTCTAAAAAATCAACCTAAACGAACTTTAGCCTGAGCTAAAATAGCCAAAAAGCCAACCCCAACTTCCCAAACAAAGCCTAATAACAGTTCACAAGATTGTCGTTAAAGGATAAGGATCATCAGCTGTAATTTTCTTATAAGGGTTTTATTCACTACAACATATAAGAATTTTAGAGACTGGGGTTTTTCTGATCTTTTTTTTTTTCTAAAAGTATAAATTTTGTAACAAAAAATATTTAGGGACTAATTCAGTTGTCGCGAGGACAATCGCCAAAGATCGTCTCGAAAAATCAAAAAATGAGTTTTTAGGGACAATTTTGAAAAATATCGCTAATAAATGCATTTTTAGGAACAAAATAACTTTGTCCAAAAGGTTAGTAATAATTCATCACTAAATGTTCAATTTTGCTACTAAAAATAAAATAATAACACTTTTGGCGACAAAATTTTTTTATCCCTAAAAAGTGATTTTATCTCTGAAACCTTAATTTTTTGAAGTGATAGTATTTTTTACCACAACAAGACAAGATTGTAAAATACATAATTTAACGACTTGAGTTTAAACATTAAATTATGATATTTATTTTAATACACACCTTAAAACCACATAGTTTTGTTTGAACTTTAAACATAAATCATTAAATTATCATACAAAAATAATTAAAAAAAAAAAAAAACCATGGCAAGAGATCCTAATGGGAGAAATAGTTGCACTTTTACATATTTTATTTACTTTCTACATGAATCGGATCTAATAACTATTGATTAGATGATTATTAACATTTTTCTTTAAACAATAATCACAATACTTCCTTTTGTTTTTGGGTAATCGAGAATAGATTTTAGACAAGATTTTTGAATCCACACTATAAACGCAAATACAAAATTATGTGCAACCACTTGTTATGCTCACATGTTTTCAAGTCATTGGCGTGATTTGTAAGGAATTTTAATGTTGGGCTTATCCAATAGTATAGATCAATATGTAGGGAATACATTTAAAATGGTCACTCTATAAAAAAAACACACAAAAAAATAAATAAATAAATAAGAATGAGTCTCTTTTAGACTATTATTTTGCGTATCAAATTTGGATCATGATTAACCCGAACAATCATTTTCTTTCAACCTTATTAGATATCTTTTTTTAACAATTGACATAGCTAACGGATAGTGGATTATTGCAGGTGAAGTCTTCCATCTATGCTAGAGACTAATTTTTTTTATCAAAAAATTTATCAAATATTTATATGTAACTAGGTCTTACATCATGTGAGTGATTTGATAGAATCTTTTGATAATTTTTTTTACAGTTCCGATTCATAGCTCAAAATTCGGAGGCTCGAATTTGGCTCGACATTTTTTTTTTTTTTTTCGTCTTTCTATCCTGAAGAAGAAGAAGAAATGGAAAGGGGCTAGGTTTCATCAAAAGAAGAAAGAAGAAAGGGGCTGGCAACCATCATAAGCATTAACATCATCACCAGCTGGGTTTCATCAAAAGAAGAAAGAAGAAATGGGTTTCAACATGAACAAGCATCATCAACATCAACATCAACACCAGCATTATCATCATCAACAAAAAAAAATTTTTTTTTTTCCTTATCAATTCATTATCAAACACAGATTTTAATCTTCATCAACATCATCACCAGATTTTGTTTCAACGCAGATTTTCAAAAATTGGGATCATCAACAAAAACGAGCTAACACAGATTTTTTTTTTAACAATCTCGATTCATCCTCAAATTTTTTTTTTTAAAATCTGCCCAAATGAAGCTTTGTTGGCATCTATTTTTTTTTTTAAATCTGCCCAATTTTTTTTTCCTTTATCCTCAGATTTTTTTTTTTGTTCATCAACATCATCAGATCTGGCACGAATTTTTTTTTTGTTCCCTTCATCCTCAGATTCTGTAACGCCCTCAAAATAATACATAAAACCCATCACTTTAGACATGCATTGATATAAAAGAAGCCAACCATTTCTATTCATCAGAGTAGTTCTTACAACAGTAATACATGTTAACAACAAAAGCAAATACCCTATGGGCTTACAGCTTTCCAAATCAACACCTGGTTACACAAAAGAAAAGTATTAACTCTATACAAAATAAGCCATTGGCTTGATATACATGTAATGCAAACAAAATAAACCAAAAATGAGTCCTCAACTTTCATCATCATCCAAGCTATGTCCTTGGAGGTGGCATACTACCTGTACCTGAAAATAATGTCCCATATTGGGTGAGCCAACGCCCAGTAGAGATATGTTAAACACAATATGAGTAATAACTAAAACATTAGCAATTGATAAATGTTCAATTTCTATAAATCAATTCATAACCCATTTCCATTTCGTGACCACTGTGTTCATGTTTCATTTCATTTTCCATTTCTTATCAATTTCACAATTTACATCAACGGCTCAGAACCTGGCCAACCACTTATATGAGACAGTGACTCATATTAAACGTTTCCCATTTTACAATAGATAAACATACTAGTTGTATCAACATCTCAACAGATAAGCATACAAGCTGTATCCACATTTCAACAGATAAGCATATTAGCTATATCAACACTTCTAAAGATAAGCCTATGAGCTGTATCAACACTTCCATAGATAAGCATATAAGCTATATCAACACGTTAACTGACAAGCATATGAGCTGTATCAGTGGAGTCCATCTCCTATCTCCTCCCAAACAACATCCGGTTTAGAGGTCCATCCCCTATCTTCCCCTAAACCGTAGAGTACATCCCCTATCTCCTCCCACACGCAACGTATATACACATAGGTCATATACACAATCAATCAATACATAACGTTAATGTATTCTATCAACCGTCATACTCTATGACATGTCCAATTGATTAGTTTTAGTTTGCCTAATCATCATGCATTGTCTACAACAATCAAAACTACCCTCCACCGGTAGCCCAAGCAATTATTTCTAAACAGATAATAAAAGCTCCAACAGATAAAATATCAATGTTTTCAAAAGTGAGCGATTAATAAATCCAACTCCACTATTCTACTATATAATGAGCCAATTTCATTATTTCCAACTCAATTCCATATAACCACAATTTTCCCAAATTAATCATGCCAATTAATTTATACAACCAATTAGGGTTTTCTACCCCATTTCCCAATATTGACCCAATGGTCTATATATCAACAACCAACAACAATATCATTATTTTGAAACCCACAATACACATTTTTAGAATCAAAATAACAAAAACCCTTTTTTAACATTTTGAAACCCTAAGTCCTAAAATTACCGAACTTCAACACTTTATCAAAATAACCAAAAATCTATGTCAAAGACCATAAGAGTGAGTAGGAATCCCTACCTCAAAAGTTGACACCCAACGACGAAGATGAAGAAAATGGAAATGCTCCAAATTCCGAGATTATTAGATCAAAAGATAGCCCTCGACGATCAACAACTTTTTTGTAAAGGCCAAAGGTGAGGAAACAACTCTTACTAGATCAATACCTAGAGAGAAGGCAAGGTTCTAGAGAGAAAAGCTCTCAAATGGCTGTAGACGTCCCTGAACGCCCCGGGAGGAACGAGCTCCCGTTCCGTTCATTTGGGGGTCACTACAGCTCAGGACTCTCAAATTTGTCACGGTTCTAAGTCTGAACCAAAGAGTCCAAATCCGGTAAATCGTTTTCAGAAAAATAAATTTTTGAAAAGAAGTGCCAAACATGGACTGCTTTGCCAGATACAGAGTCGCCACCTAAATGTTTTTTAATGGGAAATTTAGGAAACCCTGACTCGGTGCCAAAGGCCACGTGTCCGTCATCACCAAAGTTGCCTCGGCTCGGGAACTTGGGTACGATTGGGGAAGGTCACTTCGTGAGCACCCCCGCTCGCCCGATCAAAGAACCGGCCTCTACTAACATGATATGTTGTTTTTGAAAACACATGTGCTCTTATTCCGA
>NW_021027188.1:540455-729131 GCF_004153795.1 Camellia sinensis
ATTGGGCTGTTAAGCACCGAAAGTGGCGTTCGGCCACGAAGTGGGTTTCTCCGACCCCAGTGTCCCTTGAAAGGGAGAAAATAAGATGTACGCCAAAAATCAGAGCAAACGGAGATGGTTAGGTGGTCCCGAACCGAGGCACACGGCCAACGGTCCCGAAAAATCGGAAACCGGACTCCGAAATGGGCAAAATGGCCTGCGGCCACAAACTGTAGCCCACTGAAAATGAAGTGCCTCGAAATGCGTGCACACGGGCATGCAAACCGAGGCAATGGCATATGCAATGCAACGGCTAAAATGGCATATGGAATGCAACGTGGACTTATACTAACATGAGAGAGCCTCAGCCGCACTCACATAAGAGGCCGATGGGTGAAAATGAAGTGCCTCGAAATGCGTGCACACGGGCATGCAAACCGAGGCAATGGCATATGCAATGCAACGGCTAAAATGGCATATGGAATGCAACATGGACTTATACTAACATGAGAGAGCCTCAGCCGCACTCACATAAGAGGCCGATGGATGAAAATGAAGTGCCTCGAAATGCGTGCACACGGATACGCAAACCGAGGCGATGGCATACGCAATGCAATATGGCTAATATGGCATATAGAATGCAACATGGACTTATACTAACATAAGAGAGCCTCAGCCGCACTCACATAAGAGGCCGATGGATGAAAATGAAGTGCCTCGAAATGCGTGCACACGGGCACGCAAACCGAGACAATGGCATACGCAATGCAATGGCATGGAAAATGATATGCAAACATGCTAAGGGAATTTCAGCACTGAAATGTGGGGGAAAACAGCCCCGGAATGAGGCGAAAACACACCCGATGCATGGAATCTCTCTCGAAATGCAAAGTTAGGCGCATAGAATGAACTACAGCTATACAAAGCATGCATAATTGGTACATGGAATGAAAAACAGAAGCAAGGCAGCCTCAAAATAAGCATTTTTCCAGTACAAATCATGGCCAAACAGCAAGCAAGGATAGGGCAACAATGGCATGTAAAAATGGCCCTAAACATGAGGTTATGAAGCAACTCACGGCTGCTAATTCCGAATAGGTTAGGACCCTTCAACAACATTGAAGAGGGGCCCAAAATAAGCACATTTACAGAACTGTAAAAACCCTAAAAACAAACATAGATATAGCTAAGCTCTTATACAAGAAAAAGGGCCAAAAGGTGGCCAAAGAGGCAAGTGGTATATGCAAAGCCCAAACTGAAAAATTCCCTTCTACAACATTGAAGAGGATAAAAAATAAGCATATTTACAGAACTGTAAAAACTCCAAAACAGTATACAAACATGCTAGAAATGCAATGCAAAATGAGGCTCAAAAGAAGCTATAACATGAGGTATACAAAATATTCATCAAACAGCCAAAGACCCTTGATGAAACATGTTAAGAAGGTCAAAATAAGACTATTTCTAGGCCTGTAAAAAGACCAAAAACAGAAGCATGATAGGCTGCCAAAGCATGCAAGAAAATGACATTCAAGGAGGATATTGAAGCAAGTGCAATATGGAGGGCTCAAACTGGGTTAAGCCCTTAATGAAACAAGAAAATGGGCTCAAAAAAATGACCTTTTCAGTTTTGGTCGGAGCTCAAATCAATAAGCATGTATGGCTTATAAATGGTGCAAGAAATGAACCAAAAAGGGGAAAATGCTACTCACCCTTGAAGACTAATGCCTTTGTTGCTTCTTGGACCAACTTTGATGATTCTAAGCTGCTGGAATTCCTCCCCTTGCTTCTGGAATGGAGGGGTGGTGGTAGAGCTTGATAATGATGAAGAAATGAGGTGTAGAACTTGGATATTTTTTAGAAAATGAGAGAGATAGAGGGAGAGTTGTATGTAAAGCTTCAAAGCAATTTTGTTCCAACCCCTCATACAAGTGTTGGCAGCTGGCTATAAGGAACAAAAAAAGGGTGTAAAGGTGGGGGAAAATGAGGCAAGCTTTCCCCCACAAAATATCCCCCGGATTGAAATATTTTCTGGGGGAAACAGCTATACAGCTGTAAAGTGTGCAGAGAGAGGAACATGGCCGGCCCATTATTGGACTTGGATGTGGCCGGCCGGCCACCCCCCCTAGCCGGCCGGCCAAGGGTCAAAAAGGCCAAGTGGCTTTAGTGGCCGGCCACCACATATTGGTGGCCTCCCAGGTTTCCTCTTCACAACCCTGTGGTTCGAATTTGGAAACTCTAAAACAGGAGAGAGAACAAGCCATTTTTAGGAGGGTTTCAAAAGGTTCAAATGAAATTAATGGCCGGCCATAAACGTTTAGGGTCCTCCCATGTGTGTACAACACAAATATGTGGTTCAAAGTTCAAGAAAGTGGCCCAAGGGTGCTCAACATTGGCTCGGAAGGAGGGGTTCAAAAGGGTCAAGAAACATTAGTGGCCGGCCATGAAATTTTAGGGTCCTCCCATGTGTGTACATCACAAATATGTGGTTTGGGTTTGAAGAAAATGGCTCCAAGGTGTTCAACATTAGCCCGGAAGTGTGAAAAACGGGCATCGGAGGGCGTCGGAGGATATATAACTGGTTGCTGCAACAATTACTGGCCTCCCACCCTTCCATGGCCTTCCCAGTGATAAAACAGAGGTACCTGCCAAAAATGAACGAAAACCGTTGCAAAACGAATGTTCGGGGGCCAAAACGCGCAGTTCGGGGTCCCGAAAATGGGTTATTAAGCACCGAAAGTGGCATTCGGCCACGAAGTGGGTTTCTCCGACCCCAGTGTCCCTTGAAAGGGAGAAAATAAGATGTACGCCAAAAATCAGAGCAAACGGAGATGGTTAGGTGGTCCCGAACCGAGGCACACGGCCAACGGTCCCGAAAAATCGGAAACCGGACTCCGAAATGGGCAAAATGGCCTGCGGCCACAAACTGTAGCCCACGGCCACTGAGAGATGGTCTAATGGACCTCTCCCTCCCCTCAGGAAAAGAAACAGAGAAAACTGAGTCTGGTTCGCAAACCGAGGTAAGGCACAGAAGAGGGTTCGGAAGTCCGGAGGCAGGGCTCACGGCCGCGACTCTGAAACTTCTGAACGAGCACGATATGCAAAATCACCGAGTGCTCAACTGGTGACGTCTGAGTCTTAAGGTCGGTCAAAAATGGGGTGTCTACAATGGCGTTTTGGAAAAGTAAGAGAGAGAGTGGAAGTGTAGAAAATGATTCAAAAATGCCCAAGTGCCCTCTGTTATACGACATTCTCGCTCGAGCGGAAAACAAGACGCTCGAGCATCACGCACAAAAATCTAGACACGCTCGAGCGCCAAGACACAAGAGTAAAGTACATCCGCTCGAGCGCGAAAACTAGTCCGCTCGAGCGTAGATTTTCATCTCCCAGAACTTTTCAGAAAAAGAACTACCCGTTCGAGCGCCAACAAGCCCGCTCGAGCGCGACCCGCTCGAGCGCAGTAAATCCGCTCGAGCGTAGAAAACACACCTGCAAAAGTTTTGCAGGGACACGAAATACTGGAAGGGTGTAAACTACGCTTGAGCGCAGAATGACCCGCTCGAGCGGACCATACAAAAACTGGGCAACAACAATAGGAGCCAAAGCTCTACCAACCTGCAACAACCAAGCCCAACACAACTTATAACTCAAACAAATGAAATCAAAAGACGACAACAAGGTAGATACAACTACCAACTCCACGAAACCAAAGTCCGGAATACAACAAATACAGAAAGGAAAAATCGGGATCGCTATAGATTCAAATCAGCAACAACATCATCATCATCTTCATCAAAAAAAAAAAAAAAATTACCTTTAATCCTCAAAATTACCTTTAATCCTAAAAAAAATTGCCTTTAATCCGGAACCGAACCGAGGAGCTAGGTCTGGTGAAGAATTAAGAAGAAGAAGAATGAGCTTGGTCTGATGAAAATCCGTGGGGTTCGATCTTCCTTCTCCTCTTCCAATTCCTCTTCTCTCTTCTCTCTCTCTTCCTTCGTCTCTTCTCTCTCTCTCTCTATATATATATATCCAAAACGACGTTGTTTTGGCTATTCGGGCTAATTTCGAGCCAACAAATTTGAGCTACCAGCCATTTTTTTTTCTTAATTTTATACCTAGCATTTTTCGAAGTCTCCACATGCATTTTTTTTTCTTTCTTCTATTGGCACATGCATGCTTAGAGAATCTTCAATACTAGTAGGCATTTTACCTATCTAAATATTACTATATGTACGGGAAAGAAATAAACCTTCTCGTATAATCCTGTTGATCAAGTCTGCGCTCCTCCGTACGTCGTCGCTTTATCACCTGAAAACATAAACGTGAGCTAGTCGGCGGGTGTGTGCCGGAAACCTCTCGGATGCCTAAGTCAGTAAGCTTGACAAATAGACAAAAGCTCTGTGTATTCAGAAAACAAAATTGTGTTACCTCTCCAAAGGAGATGTTGTGAGCTTTTATAGGTTCCGTGTGGCACAATCCTAGTAGGACTTTTACTTCTCCATGTAGAGTCCTCCTAGGATTCATACTCCTGAAAGATAATGCTTATCCTTCAACACCCCCCTTACTGCTTAAACCAAGTGAGATGGTTTTATTATGGCCGAACTCCAATATGACCGAAATAAACATGAATATGCATAGCCGCAGAATAAGCCGAACTAGCTCTTCCTTTTACTGCTCTTACGTCGGCTTCTCATGCACAACCCATGGCGTGGTTAGACCGAACTAACATGTCATGACCGGTGTAACTCCAAGATCGGTCTAACTCCAAAGTACCATTAGACCGATCTAACTTCGATCTTCTGTCAGACCGGACTAGTTTTACGGCCTTAGGACCGGACTAACTTCAAAATATCCACTTGACCGGAGTAACTTACATGGCCATTTTACTCGGCCCTTTGTACTGTGGCTCATAACGGCCCATTACCCAGCTCGGCCCAATTTTCACATAAATTACCCTCTCAATTGCTCCTTAATTCCATCTGCCTAGCATGATTGGGATTATCTGTCAACCAGCCGAGCTATAAACTCTCAGCCTTGCCAACCGAGCTACTTTCACACCGAGCTCTGGCTGTCCGGTAGTAACGTCTCTTCAATCGCAGAGACTGAAACGCTTCCCATTCTAGTTGCACGTGGCATGCTCTGATTGACTGAGGACGGCTGTCACGCCGTCTTCGTATTTCGTGAAATTTGAACAATCCCGCCTTTTTCCCTTTACCTAAAATGAGCCTCTTCATTTTGACACACTTTGCAACTTTTCCCTCTCTGAGCCTCCATTGCTTCTTCAACTTCTGAGCTCGTGTTCTCCATAGCTGTTATTCTCTCTCCAGCTCTTGCCTCTTCATCGGGTAAGCACTGTACATCTACTTTGTTTTCGTATTTTGTTTTCTGTGTTTTTGCAAAACATATTTTTTCCATTTCGCTTTGCTCTGTACTTTTCTGGAAAAAACTTAACAATAGGACACATGAGTACATGTAATATCCTGTAGAAAACTGGTTTTCGATCCAAAATCATGATGCAACCGAACTAGGGCACTGTTTAAGCTAGGTAAAAGTCTAGTCAGTTTACAACCGGACTAACACTTTATGTTTACACCAGTAGTTTTAATAAGTCAAACCACTTCTTGCGTTACCTCAGCCGAGGTAACCAACCGAACTAAGTTTGCACTTAGCATACTGAGATACCTGAACTCCAACCGATCTAGGCCATTGGGGCTAAACCAGCTTTCTTAGTTTTTTAGACGGAACTTAGAAAGCTGCCCCTAGACGATTAACCGGTCAAACAAAACCGTTTCCACAACCGAGATATCGAGACGCTTGCCAAGGCCGAGCTAATAAAAGCCCTGCTCAAATCGAGCTACCAATCACCTTGCAGAAACAGAGACAGAACCTGTAGCATCCCACACAGTCGATGTAGGACTTCTTTTTATCTTGCTTTTAATTTGTAGCACAGTCCAATGATCTGTGCTTAACACCTTTGTTCTTCACTTTGCAGACTTAGGTTGCCCAGGCACTCCTCTGCGCGCTCAACCGAGCTACTGAGCACAATTTTTGGACCGAACTAATTTATTCATAAATTATACAATAAATGGGGAAGTATAGGTTTCTAGTAGAGACGCCAGGTGGTCTAGCCGAATTCCGAAGGGATTATGGCATACCTGACGATGTACACCTTACCCTGGCCAAAAAAGATGTCACACCCTGGGGGAATGAAAGCTTTGTCCCCTTCACCCTCTTGTCCATAATTGAAATCGGACTACGATTTCCAGTCCAACCCTTAATTTGTGAGTTTCTTAGGCAAACCAGACTATGCCCAACCCAGCTATCCACCAATTCATACCGTATAATAATGGGAATAGCCGAACTAAATCGCCAAGCCGGTCTCAACCTCGGTCTGGCCGAAATCTTTTATCAATACTCCATTGGTTCGAAGGAAGACGGCTGGGTGTACTATCTTAGAATACACCGTCGACGTGAGAAAATAATAAAAAACACACCGGATAAAAACTTAAATGACGACGATTTTTTCTGGGTGTCTGGAAACTTTGAGGATCACCAAGCCCAGATTCCAAGCCGAAGCATCAATTGGAAAAAAGGAACACCTGGTATAATTACTTCGGTTTTCTTGTGTGTTTTACTATATTTCGGTTTTCAATTTTTCAGCCGAACTAACAGTTGTCTTCTTTCGTAGATTGTGCCCACCTCCATTCTCTATACAGCTACTCAAATCTAGCGACTTTGCGCGCCGCACTACGGTATCCAGAACGTAGTTGGGCCAAGCTGCTAAAGTTCAAACCGACCTATAGATACAGCGGCCGCCGAAAAGCGAGAGTGACCGACTTTCTGCTAGAGGAGGCCCCAGAACCGGACCCAACCTTGCCAGAAATCAGACTAATCCCACTAACCGCTGAAGAAGAAATGGCCAAGAGAAATAGAGTCAGGGCCCTCTTGACCGAGACCAACAGACCCGAAGTACCGCCACCAAGCCAAACGCAACAGACCGTTGTGGCCCTTCCTTCTCAACAGCCTTCTTCATCACGCCCATCCAAGCGCGCCCGGTCTACCCTAACCGAGCAGCGTCTAGTAGATGAGCACGAAACCATGCCTTCACCGATTCCACAACTGGAACCTTCTGACCGGGCTGGCTCTTCCAGGTGGGCACCGAAGCTGAAATTTCAGAACCGCCGTATTCAAGATACCGATTCGGTGGTTGTTGAGAAGGATCACTTGATGGCCTTCAATCTTGCTAAGAGTGTTTGCCTTCCAGCAGACATGGAACACCACCAGAATTTGACCGAGCTAAAGGCCATTCGATCGGCCACTAAGTCCATGATCCTGGTACGATGCCCCTTGTTTCTAAAATTTTTTTTTTCTAACTTTCAGTTCGATTTTCTCATTGATTTCTTTCCATTCATTTCAATCTCTTCAGAAGAGCCAAATTGCCCACCAAAAGGTATTAGAGCTCAGAAAAACGGCTAGGCAGGCCCTGGCAGAAGTTGAAGCAAAAACAACCAAGCTGAAAGAATCCCATCAAAAAATGGCCGAGCTAGAGGTTGAGGTAGCTCGTCTATCCGGACTAGTTACCTCGGCTGAAGCTGACAAACAGAAGGCGTTGATCGTAATGAAAGACAAGTACCTTCGTGAGCTAGTCAAGCTTGAAGGGAAAAAGGACGCCGAAATAGCCAAACTGAAGAAGAAGGTAGGAGATGCCAACGCCGAAGGTTTCAAGGAGGCAGAAGGCCTCTACATTCCACAATGTGAGGGAGAGAAAGACTTATTCTTCAAGTGCGGCTGGAGAAGTGCTGTGGAGCAGCTCGGCTGTGGGCCCGAAACCGAGGTCTATAATGCTCCTCAGTATTTCATTCCGCCCTCACTAGCGAAGTATGCTGCTTCTGTCCAACAACAATTTTTGCAGGGTTCAGATGATGAAGATGAAGAGAACGAACCATCTGTTACTCCGGTAGTTAATGAGCAAGGCAACGATCAATCAGTTCGGTTGGAGCCAATGGTTGAAGACTTGACTGTTGAGCCGTCGACTGACATCGTTCTGCCTGTTTCTACTGAGACTGATGTTCCATCTGCAATCGGTGTTCAAGTTGATATTGACGCCGACCTTGAAGACCTTTTCACTTGATTCTGTACTTTCTTTTCTTTGTTACTTTTTGCTCTTGTAACCGGGCTATGGCCCCTCATTTGTATTTGCTTTTTGATGAATGAAAATTTTCTTGTTTTGAACTCTTACTTCGGTTGATCTGCATGTTTGTACTTGTAGTGACTTTTCCATGATCTTTTCACTTCCAACTGTTATCTTAGTTTAAATTTCTGTTTGAGCTTACCTTCTTAATAGTATTGTGGCCGAGATACTTTAATCTGGTCTTAGTTGAGTAATCTGAATGAGCTGTCCAGCCAACCACTTTATAGCCGATGTACTTACTTCGGCTAAAGAGTACTCATAATTGGTTTAATCCAGCCAACCACTCTTTAGCCGATGTCCTTACTTCGGCTAAAGAGTACTAAGAGTTGGTTTAGTCCAGCCAACCACTCTTTAGCCGATGTCCTTACTTTGGCTAAAGAGTACTGAGAGTTAGTTTAATCCAGCCAACCACTCTTTAGCCGATGTCCTTACTTCGGTTAAAGAGTACTGAGAGTTGGTTTAATCCAGCCAACCACTCTTTAGCCGATGTCCTTACTTCGGCTAAAGAGTACTAAGAGTTGGTTTAGTCCAGCCAACCACTCTTTAGTCGATGTCCTTACTTCGGCTAAAGAGTACTGAGAGTTGGTTTAATCCAGCCAATCACTCTTTTAGCCGATGTCCTTACTTCGGCTAAAGAGTACTAAGAGTTAGTTTTTCCAGCTAACTTAGAATAAAATGTTTGGTTATTCCGACCAAATGTCCTACAGCCTGGATCCTTATCCTGGACTTAGGAGGGTTGTTGGTTTAGTCTAGCCAACTTCTAAGTTAGTTTTTTCCAGCTAACTTAGAATAAAATGTTTGGTTATTTCGACCAAACGTCCTGCAGCCTGGATCCTTATCTTGGGCTTAGGAGGGGTGTTGGTTTAATCCAGCCAACCTCTAAGTTAGTTTTTCCAGCCAACTTAGAATAAAATGTTTGGTTGTTCTGACCAAACGTCCTGCAGCCTAGATCCTTATCCTGGGCTTAGGAGGGGTGTTGGTTTAGTCCAGCCAACCTCTAAGTTAGTTTTTTCCAGCCAACTTAGAATAAAATGTTTGGTTATTCCGTCCAAACGTCCTACAGCCTGGATCCTTATCCTGGGCTTAAGAGGGGTGCTGGTTTAATCCAGCCAACCTATAGATTGGTTTTTCCAGCCAACCTTTAAGTTAGTTTTTCTAGCCAACTTAGAATAAAATGTTTGGTTGTTCCGACCAAACGTCCTGCAGCCTGGATCCTTATCCTGAGCTTAGGAGGGGTGTTGGTTTAGTCCAACCAACATCTAAGTTAGTTTTTTCCAGCCAACTTAGAATAAAATGTTTGGTTATTCCGACCAAACGTCCTGCAGCCTGGATCCTTATCCTGGGCTTAGGAGGGGTGGTGGTTTAGTCCAGCCAACCTCTAAGTTAGTTTTTTCTAGCCAACTTAGAATAAAATGTTTGGTTATTCCGTCCAAACGTCCTGCAGCCTGGATCCTTATCCTGGGCTTCGGAGAGGTGTTGGTTTAATCCAGCCAACCTATAGATTGGTTTTTCCAGCCAACCTTACTTTGGATGTCCCTAACTCACTAATATAATCTTATACAAGAAATAACTATGCTGAAAAGAATTGACTTTGTTTTATTGAGAGAAAGGAAAATTACACATACTCGTAAAAAAAAAAAAACTAAAAATAAAATAGTTTGAGATTGGCAGTGTTCCATGGCCTTGGAATGGCTTTGCCGTTCTCATCTTCCAGGTGGTATGCCCCTTTGCCAGCTAATCCGACCACTTTGTAAGGTCCTTCCCAATTTGGCCCTAACTTGCCATCTCCTAGTATCAAGGTGTTTCTCATCACTTTGCGCAGTACCCAATCTCCGATCTTGAATTGTCTTGGATGCACCGTTTTGTTGTATTTCCTGGACAACTCTTGTTGGTATGAGGCAATGTGAACCAGTGCTCTTTCTCTTCTTTCTTCCGCAAGGTCGAGCTCCAATGCTATGGCTTCTCCATTCAAGTCTGGATCAAAATTTTCACTTCAAATTGTGGGAAGGCCAACTTCCAGTGGGATTACTGCTTCCATTCCAGAGGCCAAGGAGAATGGTGTTTCTCCTGTTGATCATCGAGGTGTGGTGCGGTAAGCCCATAAAACATGAGGAAGCTCTTCTGCCCACTTGCCTTTTGCCTTCTCTAACCTTTTCTTCAGTCCATCCAAGACAACCTTATTTGATGCTTCTGCTTGGCCATTTGCTTGAGGATATGCTGGTGTAGAATTGTAGAACTCTATCTTGTATTCTTCACAAAAGCTTCTAAAGATTTTGCCATCAAACTGGGTGCCGTTGTCTGATATGAGGGCTTTAGGTATGCCGAATCGAGTAATGATATTTTTCCAGACAAACTTCTTCACATCTTTTTCCTTGATTGATGCCAATGCTTCTGCTTCCACCCATTTTGTGAAGTAGTCTGTTGCTGCGAGAAAGAATTTCCTGTTGCCGGGTGCTGTTGGAAGTGGTCCTACTATGTCCAAGCCCCACATTGCTCTGAGTCTGCCTGCATGTATGGCCACCAGTATCCTTGCGAAATGGCCCTGTAAGTTAGCGATCTTCCTCCTTGATGGCTTCCGCGCACCCCTTCGTGTATCTCGTATAAGAATGCTTCCATTTTGCTGGGGTGGACATACTTTAGATAGGGTCCTGAGAATGACTTTTTGTATAATGCCAACGATGGGGAGAGCCAAAATCGCTGTGACTTTGCTCTAATTTTGTTGGCTTCTTTCTTTTCTTCCGGTAGGACGCCATCTTTCAAGAATAGTATGATGGGATCCATCCATGAGGGGCCTAGATCGGTGCAGCATACTTCTTTTGCTTCTGGGTCTTCGATGCTTGGTCTTGGTAAGTAGTTGATGAGCAATGGATGAGAGACGGATGTATCTGCCATTGAAGCAAGGCCTGCTAGTTCGTCTGCTCTGCCATTCTCTTCCCTGCCTATCTGTAGACCATTAGTTCGGTGGCCTTCATGTAGGATGCTGTTTTGAGTCCTGCAAGGAGTGCTTCGTACTCCACTTCGTTGTTTGATGCTGGGAAGCCAAGGTTGATTGCTTGCTCCACAACCAGGCCGTCTGGTGAGATGAGGACTATGCCAAGTCCTGCACCATGCCGGTTGGATGCTCCATCCACAAAGAGCTTCCACATTTCTCCAGCGAACAACTTCCAGCAAACGGAGGGGTCAGATGATGTTGTGGGGTCAAGAATGTTGCTGGTGTTTTCTTCAAGGTCCATGCTTGTTGTCTGCCCCTTGCTATCTGATTGTACCAAGTCTTTATTTGTTGGTGAGTCTTAGTTTGTTTCTTCCTTGCTATCTTTAGTCTGGTCTGCCTTGGAGTCTGACCGAGTGCTATCTGCTAGGGGTTGCGCTATTCCGGCGTCAACTTCCATCCCTAGTTCGGTTGTGTCAGTTAGGTCGACTGGGCAGATAATATGACTTCCAGGAGTAAACTCTGCGATGAAGTCTGCCAAAGATTGGGCCTTTACTGTGGTTCTGGGTTGGAACTTGATGTCGAATTGTCCCAATTCTATTGCCCATTTCAAGATTCGCCCAGAAAAGTTCGCCCTCTCAAACAAAGCTTTTAGTGAGAAAGCTATGAGGACGACTATGGTGTGGGCGTGAAAGTAGTGTGCCAATTTCCTGGAGGCCATCATTAAGGCCAATGCTAATTTTTTCAGTGGCAAATACCTTGTTTCGGCTCCTAGCAATGTCTTGCTGACATAATAGATGGGCAGATGCTGAATTCCTTCCGCACGGACCAATACTGCGCTAATTGCGTGCTGAGAGACTGACAGGTACAGGAAGAGTTCTTCTCCAGGTATCGGGGTAACAAGCAGTGGTGGGGAAGACATGTATTCCTTCAAGCTTTCCAGAGCTCGGTCGCATTCTTCATCCCACTCGAACTTGACTTTTAAGGCTTGAAAGAATGGTCGTAGTCTGTCTGATGACTGGCTTATGAACCGATTGAGCGCGGCTGCCATGCCGGTGAGATGCTGCACTTCTTTTACTGAGTTTGGTCTCTCCAAATCCTGGATTGCTTTGATCTGGGAGGGGTCTGCTTCTATACCCTGGTTGGTCACAAGGAAGCCTAGGAATTTGCCAGATCCTACTCCGAAGGCACACTTAGATGCATTGAGGCGCAACTTGTGCTTCTTCAGGATTTCAAACATCTCTCCTAGGTCATTGAGATTGTCACGACCCAAACCCGGCCCTATGGGTTTAGCACCGTAACCGGCCAGTAATCCGAGATTACCGAAGGCCTGCCTAACAGTAAACCAGTAAAACAGAGTACAGGGCCTGGCGGAAGCCAATATAGTAAATGAACAATGTCCAATGAGCTGTGACAGTCTACACATACATGCACAATCATTCAAAACAGGGATCTAATCCCTATTAAACGGTACAGTAACAGTCTATACAGTAAACAAAACAGTTACAGGGACGGACAGGGAATATTAAAACACCCCAAAGCCGAAGCTTGAACGGCTTAGAACCTCACAGTGAGGCACAGTGGTTGGCTGACAAAATAAAAACTTGCCTGACGCTCCTAGCAGTGGTCCAGTGCCTGAACACCTACATATATATATGAGCAGTGAGCTAAAGCCCAGTGAATAACATAATACGTAAAGAGGTTTAGGATGAATGTCTTTTCAATATTTAAACAGTTCATTGATTCAATATATCGGCCAGTCAGTTTGTGGCTCATATTGATGCCGTAACAGTCATTTAGAAATCATAGTAATCGTACGTGGCACATCCGTTAGCAGTACTAGTAGCAGTGTCAGTATAGTAGCAGTAACGGTAACAATATAGTAACAGTACAGTAGTAGTACAGTAGCAGTAACAGTAACAGTACAGTAGCAGTACAGTAGCAGTGACAGTAACAGTAACAGTAACAGTACAGTTCTTATGGATTCAAGAGGTGTCTCGCACAGATTCTAGAGGTGGCTCACTTTGTAGCACTTAGGTCCGTGCAGCACTTTGCTCCAAGTTCACAGATTATAACAGTCATATGTGGTACATCCAATAGCAAAACAGTACAGTAGGTCTTAATAGACCGGGTCTTAATAGACCAAACAGTGAATGATGGCCATCATATCAGCAAACAGTAGTGGTTCCAACATGGGAACCGACAGAGATCTCTGTAACAGTAACAGTCAGTAACAGTAGTTGCTAAGGATGCCACAATACAATTCAGAATATAGGTCATACATTCATTCATTCAGTTCTTTGAAACATGTAATGTTATGAGTTTTGAAGTGTTTTCTAGAAAATTAGCCCAAAAGGATCGAATTTGATACATTTGTAGTTAATTTTGAGCTTGAGGTTCAAATCTGGGAATTCCAGATTTTGGACTCACGCTCGAGCAGGGTGTCTGGCGCTCGAGCGTGAAATTCGTGCATCTAGCACTTTAGTTGTGTTTGCAGTACGCTCGAGCGGGGTATTGGACGCCCGAGCAGGATCTTGTGTCTCACGCTCGAGCGGGTGTCGAGCGCCTATCAAGCAGACTGTTTTACAGTCCACTTGAGTAGGGGAAGTATACGCTCGAGCGGAACCCTTTTGTTGCATGTATGCTCGAGCGGAGATAATCACGCTCGAGCGGGACCTCTGTTTTCTGAAAATTCTGAAAATGTTTTTAAAATGCCTCTTTGCATCCTCATTCCATCCTAGATGCTGGAAGCTCGATTTTCCCGCTCGAGCGGCACTTCCCCCGCTCGAGCGGACGACTAAAATCTGGAAATCCCAGATTCGAGCTCCAGGTTCAAAACCAAGCTTAGATGCATAAACTTCGATCCTCTTGGGCCAATTTTTTGGAAAACTCTTTTAAACACATAGAATACCATGTTTCAAAACTCAATTTAGGAAATCAAAGCCCAAGGGTGTTTAATTCAAACCCAATTTCCAACCATTCTTCAAGAACAACATTCAAACATGTCATGCATGAGTTTTAAACCAAATTAAAGCTCCAAAGCTTGTTCAAATGAGCTCATTTCTTTTCAAAACCAGATGAAAACATGGTCTATAACAACAATATGAGCATGCATGTACTAATGTCCATGTAATCAACCTCAAAATGCAACAATACTAACATGCATGCATGAATTATGCTCTATTTCAACATGCTAGAACTAATTCATGGCTCAACTTCCAATTTTGACATAAACCATGCAAGAATCAAGTTGCATTCTCTTACCTAAGTCTTGTATTTAGGATAGGGAAGCTCAATTGTACAGAACTCCTTCAATTCTTCAAGATCTCAAGCTAAATCAACAAGAACAAATCTCTCTCTCTCTAACTCTCTTCTTTGGTCGACTGAGGCAACACAAAGGCTGATGAAATGTTGTTTAATCAAATGCATTAAGTGTAATAAGCCTCAAAAGGTTTGAGGTAGGGGGCCACTACAAGGCTAGTTTGGTAAATAAGTCCAACTTGGCCAATTAGCTTATTTTAAATTAGAACCAAATCACTTTTTCAATGAATATACCATAAAATTACATAAATTATGTTGATCATAAACCACCAATCAATTTTGGATTCGGCCGCCGATAGGCCTTCAATTAGCAATTTAAACATAAAACATGAACAGATAATCAAACAATCAAACAGATAGGTTATGCATTTAAACAGATACGGCCAGTCAATTAATTCCAGACTCCAGTCAGTCAGTTCAGTACTTTTAATCAGCTCAATTATCAGTCATGATCAATTCAGTTTAACAGTAATCAGTCAGTCATTAGTCGGTAAACAGTGTTTAGTCGGTAAACAGTGTGAGGGTTGTTACAGAGATGGTCATTCTCATCCTTGTTTTTGACCACCATGTCATCGATGTAAGCCTCCATCGTTCTTCCTAACAATGGTTCAAACATCTTGGTGACCATTCGTTGGAATGTTGCCCCTGTGTTCTTCAGGCCAAAGGGCATGACCTTGTAACAGTATAGTTCTCTCGGAGTTGTAAAAGATGTGACCTCCTGGTCTGGTTCATGCATGGCGATTTGGTGGTAGCCTCTGTATGCATCCAGAAAGCTAAGTCGGTTGTGCCCCGCCGTTAGGTCTACCAGTTGATCTATCCGTGGTAGAGGAAAGCTGTTTTTTGGGCACGCCTTATTGACTGTTTTATAGTCGACGCAGACACACCATTTGCCATTCTTTTTTGGCACTACGACTGTGTTGGAGATCCATCTTGGGTAGTGCACTTCTCTAATTGCTCCTACCTCCAGCAGGTTACCTACTTCTTCCATCACTATCTCGGCATGGTGGAGTGCTGATCTGCGTGTGCATTGGATGACTGGTCTGGCGGATTGGTGGACATTGAGTTGGTGACAGATGAAGTTTGGATCAATGCCTGGCATGTCGTAGGGCGTCCAGGCGAACACTTCGATGTTAGAGGTTAAGAATTCCAAGACCTCTAATCTCTCAGTGCTGGACAATGACGAACCGAGCAAAAAGAACTTATCTGGGTTCTTTTCATCTATTCTTACCTCTACCAAATCCTCCACTGCTTTCTGATCAGCTGCTTTGCCGACATCTGCGAATAGTTCATTGCTCTCAGGTTCTTCCACCGAATGAACGTATCCTTTGGCAGCACGGCTGCCATTTGCCGTGACAAAGCATTGCTTCGACATGATCTGATCTCCATAGATTTCTTCAATTACCCCAGTGTCGTTGGGGAACCGCATTACTTGGTGGTAGGATGATGCCACCGATCGCATGGCATGCAACCATGTTTTGCCCAAGATGATGTTGTACGTGAAGGGGACCTTCAATACCCAGAACTCCACTTGCTTTGTCACGCTTCCTGTTCTGACTGGGAGAATTATTTTGCCGACGGGCCATTCTGGCATGGAGTTGAATCCAATTAGAGGAGATACGGCTGGCGCCAAGTCTTTGTATTGTAGCTTCAATTGTTTGAATGTTTCGTAGTACATGATTTCACATGAACTACCTTGGTCAATCAGAATCCGCTTGAGGTCAAAATCCTTGACTCGGAGAGTAATGACCAGGGCATCATTGTGAGGGCAATACATCCCTTCCAAGTCTTTATCCGAAAAAGACATGACGTTTGTTGCCTCTGTCTTCCCCTTCTTGATGGCAGGTTGGGCACTCAGCACCTCTCTAAAGTGCTCAACCTTTTTGATTGATCCCTTGAGCTCGCATACACGCTCAGGTTCAAAAACTCCATGTATCACATTGATAATGCCTTGAGATGGGGCATCGACTGGCATCCCGTTGGGGTTATTATGGTCCTAGGGGGCTGGTTGCGTCCCTCCTTCAATGTATTTATCCAGGTGACCGGCTGCCACCAACTCCTCCAAATGCTGTTTCAATGGTGTACAATTCTTAGTGCGGTGCCCCTTTTCTTTGTGGAAGGTGCATCGCGATCTCACTGCGCTAACTGTCTGTGCTTCTCCTAGCTTAGCTGGCCACTTGACGAAAGGCTCATCGCGTATTTCGAGTAACAAGAGTTGGTTTAATCCAGCCAACCACTCTTTCTTTGGCTGAAGAGTAATAAGAGTTGGTTTAATCCAGCCAACCAATCTTCAGCCATACCCTTACTTCGGCAAAAGGGTAACAAGAGTTGGTTTAATCCAGCCAACCACTTTTCAGCCATACCCTTACTTCGGCTGAAGAGTAACAAGAGTTGGTTTAATCAAGAGTAACAAGAGTTGGTTAGCTGAAGAGTAACAAGAGTTGGTTAGCTGAAGAGTAACAAGAGTGGTCGCGCCAGATTTTGCTTTGGCACGTGCGCCATCCTCCTCCACCCTGATGTGCTGATGTACTCTTTCCATCAGGGCTTCCATGGTGAGGGGCGGTATCATGGTGATTGAGTCCCTTAGTCTATTCCCGACTGGTAGGCCTCTTTTGTATTGTGCAATGGCTAGATTGGTGGGGCAGTCCCTAATCTGGTTGAATGTTTCCCAATATCGACTATTGTAGGATCTTAGCGTCTCCTTTTCGCCCATGTTGATGGAGAGTAGTTGGTCAATTTCCACCGGGGTTTTGGTGTTTGTTCTGAACCTTGTGACAAACGCCTCTGCCAATTGCGCCCAGCAGGCTATGCTGCCTTCTGGAAGTTTTTCAAACCAAGTCAAGCCTAGATCGCCAAGGCTTGACGGGAAGAGGATGCACATTAGAGCCTTGTTTCGCCGATATACCGCCATAACCTGGCGGAAATGGCTTAGGTGAATGTAGGGGTCCGTCTTCCCCTCATACATAGTGAATTTGGGCTAAAGGAAGCCTGTAGGTAGGGGCGCGTTTTCGATTGCCGGAACGAACGGTGAGGCCTGCAGCCTTGCTAATGCCTTGTCCGTTGGTTCGTAGGCAGGGCATGGTAATGGCATTCCAACCTCGACGCTTTCATGCGATCGAGGAGCCAATCGTTGAAGGGCAGAAACTCTGCGAGGGTCGCGCGCCCTGGTGTCCTCCTTCCATCTTGCCTTTTCTTCTAGCATGATCCCCAAATCAGATGATTTGGGCAACTCCGTCTGTTTGGATGATGTCTGGTGCGAGTGCGAGGGTCGGTAGGTACTTCCCTCTGTGTAAGACCCTCAATGATCTCGTTCTCTCAGACCTGGAGTAACGAGTTCTGGAGGTTCTAGACTGAGTATCGCCTGTCCTGAGGCTTCTACTCTCTGCTTGTGATGGTGTGGAATATCTTCCATGGTCTTCTGAGCGGCGAGGGGGCGTCTTGTTTTTGCGCCCCTCTCCTGTCGCCATTTCTTTTCCCTTTATCTGGCGCTTCAAGGTCTCCATGTCCGCCGCCATTTTCCTTATTAATTCGTCTTGCTCCTTCACGCGGTCCTCCAGAACTTGAGGATTAATCCTCCGTCTTTGTCTGTCAAGACTTTGTGAATGAGAGTGATGGGGGCTGTGAGTTCGCCTCCCCCTAGTATCTTTCCTGGAGTTATGTCGTTGGGGCTCCAAGTCTGCCATGGGAGGGATAGAAGGTAATCCTTCACGCCTTGCACCCCCATCTGGTGTTTGCCCGTCGATGGCGGACTGTGGTAATTCTTCAATGTGCGCCATTGTTCCTAAAGAGGTAAAACTTGATCATGAGGTTTTGTCCTGTCTGATTTTTCCCACAGACGGCGCCAATTGTACGGGAAAGAAATAAACCTTCTCGTATAATCCTGTTGATCAAGTCTGCGCTCCTCCGTACGTCGTCGCTTTATTACCTGAAAACATAAATGTGAGTTAGCCGGCGGGTGTGTGCCGGAAACCTCTCGGATGCCTAAGTCAGTAAGCTTGACAAATAGACAAAAGCTCTGTGTATTCAGAAAACAAAGTTGTGTTACCTCTCCAACGGAGATGTTGTGAGCTTTTATAGGTTCCGTGTGGCACAATCCTAGTAGGACTTTTACTTCTCCATGCAGAGTCCTCCTAGGATTCATACTCCTGAAAGATAATGCTTATCCTTCAACACCCCTCTCACTGCTTAAACCAAGTGAGATGGTTTTATCATGGCCGAACTCCAATATGACCGAAATAAACGTGAATATGCATAGCCGCAGAATAAGCCGAACTAGCTCTTCCATTTACTACTCTTACGTCGGCTTCTCATGCATAACCCATGACGTGGTTAGACCGAACTAACATGTCATGACCGGTGTAACTCCAAGACCGGTCTAACTCCAAAGTACCATTAGACCGATCTAACTTCAATCTTCTGTCAGACCGGACTAGCTTTACGGCCTTAGGACCGGACTAACTTCAAAATATCCACTTGACCAGAGTAACTTACATGGCCATTTTACTCGGCCCTTTGTACTGTGGCTCATAACGGCCCATTACCTAGCTCGGCCCAATTTTCACATAAATTACCCTCTCAAATATATTTTTTACTTTGGCTATTAATCATTTCATGTTTCTACTCTAATCAGGGACGGAACTAAGATTTCATTATTGGAGGGGCCAAAAAAAAAAAAATTCACCATATACACAAACACACATGTATGTATATATGATAAATAAAATATATATACATAAAAAAATTTTAAATACCATAAAAGCAGTTTCTAATAGGATGAATAAGTTTTTTTTTTATACGTAAGATAGAAAGAGAATTCGACATGAAAGAAGAATGACATATATATTTTTTATACTAGGGGCCCATTTTATATATAAAATGATGTATATATTTTTAAAGTTCTATGGCAAACAATCTGTATGTTTGGTTTGAGTTTTTTAGATTAAGTTTTTTGAAAATTAAGTTTTTGTTTTTCGTGTTTTTTTGGTTTTTAGTGAATATTTTTAAAATTTTAAGCATTTTTTTTACTTTTTTAGATGCACCTTACTTAGATGTATCTAAAAGGTAAAAAGATTGTGAAAAAATATTTTAAAAAATTAATAAATACATAAAAATAAGAAAAATATATTGAATTCTCGTATTTTATTATTATTATTATTATTTTTGTATTTTTGATATTTAGTGAATTTTTAAAAGATTTTTTCGCAAAAATTATACTTTTTACATGTATTTATGTTAGGTGTGTCTAAAAATTAAAAAAAAAAATTGCTTAAAATATTTAAAAAATTCAATAAAAACAAAAAAAATACAAAAAATAAAAAAGTAGAATTTTTCTGAAAAGTATTTTTGAAAAATAAAAAACAAGCAAAGTGAATAATGTTCACAGAAACAGGAGGGCCATGGCCCCACATTGTCTTCTCCTAGTTCTGTCCCTGACTCTAATCATACTATTTATTTTAGTTATTCATCAAAATATTATTAATTTTATAGAAAACCATATCAGCAACAAAGATAAAAGGAAATTATCCTATTTATTAAATATATTTTGCTTGGTCTTTGAATGCTAGCTATATGTAGTTAGTGAATGTAAGTTAATCTAAAATACCTAATCATATGAATAATGTATTAGAGTTGATAAAAGTGAGTTATACTAGACATTTTGACTAACAAATATTATATGTCTAGTGAGTTTGAGGTACTCTTATATGGCAATATATTGTACAAAGTATAAACAATTATTACAAAAACCTGAGAAAATTATTCACATAAAAGGGTAATATGGAAAAATTAAGGCCAAGTTTGGTATATACAAAATAATTCATCTTTTTGTCTTTTTTTTATCACATCACATCTCTACTTTTCTGCACATCTTTTCGTAAAAAGATAAAAAGTACACTTATTTAGGTTATCTAAATGGGTAAATTATCTATGAAAGAATTTTGTAAAACTTAATTTAAAAAAACATTAAAAAAATAATAATAAATAAATAAATTATAATTTTATTTTTTAATATTTATTATTAATTTGAAAATATTTTTTTTTAAACATCAACTGAAGTTTAATTTTCCTAATTCAACAAGTTAAAAATTAAAAATACTAAGAAAAAAAAGGGCAAATTACATACACCTCCCTTGAGGTTTGGCTAAATTACAGATACCCCTGAGGTTTCAGAAATTATATCCCGCCCCCTAAGGTTTGTATTTTTATAACAATTTGTCCCCTAAGATTTAAATTTCATAATAAATTACCCCCTAATTTGTTATGCAAATATGACATTTAGGGAAAAATTTATAATTTTTCAAATCTCAAGAAATATTTGTAATTTAGCCAAACCTCAAGAATATATGTAATTTGCCCGAAAAAAAGAAAAATGCTTGGGAGCACTAATTAGTGCTCCCACTAATTAGGTGGCAGTGGGTCCCGCCATCAATGATGTGATATTTTGGTCTTGGAGTTGTATTTTTTTTTTTTTTTACTTTTTTAATACATTAGTGCTATTAGTGGTGATATTTTTAGTGGGATGAATCATTATTGGAAAAAAAATACCAGATTCGTTGTCTAATAATTCCAATCACCACCAACATCTGAAGGATAATAATGTACTATGACGTCAGAAGTTTAACGATGCATGCAGACATGTTACTTTCTGTAAAAATAAATAAATAAATAAAAAATTATGTGTATGTTAATAATTTATTAAATTTTTTATCAAATTCTTATATTAGTGTGAAACTCACACATATGTAAAAAGAGTTATGCTAAGAGATTTGATAAAAAAAAATTCATATTATTTGAAATACATAGCATTTTCTAATAAAAATTCAAAAGATATTCCCTCATGAAATGTTGAATAATCAAAGGAAAATCGCAAGAAAGTGGCACAAGGCCTTGTTTGAAACTAAATATTTTAGTCAAAAAGTCAAAAGAAAGAAATTATAAAGTTGTTACATCAATTTTTCTATTTATTTTTTTTTGTAAAAAATTAAAAAATTATTAAAATAGTTTGATTCCAACGAGGCAGTGGGTGTTTGAATTTGAAGTTTTTCTTTTTTTGGTTTTTTTTTTTGAACTAGCTTTTTTAGGAGTTAAAAAAGTTAAATGTATTTAAAAAATTGTTTAAAAAAACACCAAATATCAACAAAAAAAAATTAAATATCATAATTTAAACACCAAATATAAAAAAAAAAAAAATTACACCATACACATAAGGATCTTGCATCACCAAAAAAAATATTTCCCCAATAATCAAAGCTAGCACATGTTATTCACCCAAAAAAAAAAAAAAAACCTCTAGCACATGCATGATATTTATGGGGAATGGTTTCTCTCCGATCCACAAAGTGGACTGGACCATGATGCTAGGCCCATGAATCTCGTCACGGGTCTCATTTTAATGATCTGAACAGTTCAATGTGTAGAACTCGTCGAATACTCTATCACTGCAACAAATCACGTTATTCAGATATTGATAGTCCCTTAATCAGATCAAATTTTTATCAATAGCAAATATAATTTTAAAAATAAATTATTAACAAAAATGTGTTTTGATCAACGACTACCGATATTCGATCAACATGATTTTTTACAAGAATGAAGTATTCGATGTATCTATATATTGACAATTTAAATTATCAAAATAAGATCCGTTAAGAGCCCAACGTATAGTCCAGTGAAGACTGGAAAATAGCCTTTTCCTATTTATAAGATTGATAAATCAATTAAAAATGTAGACGGGCAATTAAGATCCTATCATAGGAGAAAGCAATTTCCAACTTAGACCGTGTTTGGTTGAGAAATTTTGAAAAAAATTTAAAATGTGAAAGGAAAAAAATATGTATGAAATCAGGTGAAATCTAAGTATATTTTACTTATATTTCACTTATCATTTTTTTTTTCCTTTCTAAATATCTTTATAAATTACCTAACCAAACATAACATTACGATTTCTAAGGGGCCTCCGGCAGTACTTTAAACTTGTTACTCTTACCATCTCCTGTTTACACCAATCAATCTTGGAATTTTCTCCATATGTAGAAGTACCCAAAATATTTGGAATTTTAAAATTAAACCCAATTAAATTGGACTATCTCCAATTCTTCACTACTTTTTCATCTTAACCTATTTTAAATTTAAGTAAAAAGTTTAATTTGATATGAACTACTCTAACTATTTCATCAAATTTTCATTAAAATCTTTTTAAAAATTCCTTTCTTATCGTAAATTTTCATTTCCGTCAAATTTGATGGGAAAAACAAAATGATCTCTAATACTTTATCTTCTAAAATTTTTATTAAATCCAAATTTAATGAAATCTCAATTTGATAAAATCTCAATTTGATAAAAAATATATAAATATAAAGAACATGAAGAAGGAAACAATACTAATAATATTAAAAATAAGCAAAACTAAAATAAAATATAATACTAAAAGAAAACAGTTTAAATAAATATTAATAATAAAACTTACAATTGTTTAATGGAGTGAAATAAACAATTCTTCAAAATACATAACTTGAAAACGAACTTGAAAAGAAAATTACAGAGATAGGTTTTTCTTTTGTGGAAGGAATGCTCTCAATTTTTTCTAACTCTGCCTTATTCTTGACTAAAGAGAGCCTTTTATAATCAAAAGAGACCGCTATTAGCCTTGTGAGTGAATACTATGAGCCTTGTGAGTGAATAGTCTTGACTTGAAAGGAGCATCAAAAGCACATGAAAGTTGTCTGCTGCTTTCGGTGAGTGACTAAAACTTTTACTGTGCTGAATTTGTCGGTGGGATGAATCATGATGAATGATGAATAGTAATGTTGACTTTTTAATGAATAGTGAACAGTAAAGTTGACTTTTTTACTATTCATTGCTTGGAGGCATGTGACTGAGGGAATCAATATAGATATATATACCAGCAGCTTTTCTCAAAAAACGAGTATTGATTGAAGTTGATAATTATAGCTATATAGAATCCAATGACTAAATTAAGCATATGGGTCCTGAGCATCTTAGAACTCGGGTCCATATGGATTTTGAGTAGTTGAACCTTCAGAAGAGCTTGAATTGTCTGAACCATCTTCTGAACTGCTGTTATCCGAGTCTGACTTGGCTTGGGCCATGAGTAGACGAGCCATTTGGAGGAGCTCATCTTTGGATGACTTGGACTTGGGCTTAATCTTTGATTTGGATTTATCCTTTGACTTGGGCTGGTCAGAACTGGGCTTTGCTGTCTTGGATTTAATCTTTGATTTGGATGACTTGGGCTTGGAAGAACTGGATGATTGGCTTCCAAGATTGACTGGAGGAAGTTGGCTTCCATGAGTGACTGGAGCAGTTGGGATCTGCTGAGCTTTAACCAAGGCAGGTGTAGGAGCATGAATGTTAATCGGGAACTCAGTTTGAACAATTTCAACAATTCGTTGAATCTTGAAGTTATCCCACCATTTAACCTTATGTAGTCGCTGAATCACTTTACCAGAAATACCATATTGCCATTTGAATATCCAAGGGATTTTATATTTGAATATAAAAATAAGCAATTGAGGGAATTCTCTTTGCTGTGGAGTAAATGAGAAAACAGTGAAGAAGTAATTGACTTGATCCAAAATTACTGATGGGAAGATGTCTGGAATGGCACCATAATGGGTCCACCATCTCAGAAACCAAGTAGGTAATTCTGACTTAAACTTTTGATCAAATTGAAGAAACCATAAGTGACTAAATGTTTCATTTTGATATAGGAGGACTTTGAACCAGGCATCAATATAATCATAATAATTATACTGAAGGGAGTGATTAGGTAAATCTCGAAGTTAATAAGGAGAACCCTATTCAACTAAGGAAACAAAATTGTGAATATAAAGTGAATGGTAAACCACTTTACTAGTGTAAGTACGATCATAAATGGGTTTAATTACAATTGACTGATGGTTGAGCAGGATGTCTTTATAGAAGGTGATTGTTTTCTCTGGATGGAGAGGAACAAAATGCCATCCAGGAGGGAAATAAGTTTTAACCAGATCATTAACAGATTGACTCTTTGGGTGACTAGGTTCTTTGAAAAAGAGATTAGTAGTTGTTGAGTCAACATAATCAGATCGAGCAGTTTTAATAGGATTAGGAGGGTATGGAGTAACTGCTTGGCTGGATGAAGCAAAAGGATCAGTAGCCAAAGCAGATGTGAAACTGGGTCGAGGAATATTACCAAGAACTTGGTAACGGTTAATTATTTCAATAGGATGGTATTGGGTGACTAACTCCAAAGGAGAAATAAAAGGTTGACTAGTTGGGACCAAGGCTTTAGAAGGGGGCCTTGGGCGAGACATCTGTTTGAAAAGAAATAAAGGTTAGCAACAAAAATTAGTAACCACTAAGGAGATCTAAATAAGTTTGATGAAAATCCAAACAGTTGTAATAATCAGCAAATAAATGGCGACGAGCTTGAATTTGGTGGTACTAAATGTATTGAGCACGTTTAGTAGTTTTTCTGGCTAATTTTAACTGGGCAATGCAATAAGCAGTTCGGTGAATCAGATCATGGTAATGGGTAATTTGGGTTTTATGGTAAGCAATAAATGGAGTGGCCATCCCTATCCCCTCTGTAAAAATTCCCGGGTAAGGAAATCAGGAATGGAATTTTGACAACCAAGTATATATTCAATAGTAAAATCGAAAATACTTAAAATAGATTGCCAACCGGCAAAAATTTGCTTACTAGCAAGATTTTGAACATCTTTTTCTAAAACATATTTAGCAGATTTGCAATCAACACGAAGTAAAAATTGTTGATTTAAAATATCATCTTGAAATTTACTGATACATAAAACAGTAGATAAAATTTCTTTTTTAATAGTACTATAATTCTTTTGTGCTTTATTCCAGGCACCAGAATGATAACGAACAATTTGTTCAGATGACTGAGGAGTAATTTGCTGGAAAAGGATGCCGCCATAACCGATATCAGAGGCATCAGTTTGAATAATTTTGAATGAATTTTCAGTAGGAACACCAAGACAAGAAAGAGACTTGACATATTGTTTAACCTGTTTAACAATAGTAGTGTGAGTAGAAGACCAAGGAGGAGGATTGTCCTTTAACCGATCAAACAGGGGTTGACAAGTTTTCCTAAGGTCTTTGTAAAATTCAGCAATATAATTCAGCGATCCTAAAAAAAGTTGTAGCTAAGTTTTATCTAAGATTTCATCAGGGAATTTAGACGCAAATTCAATGGAACGACTAATAGGTAAAATAGTATTCTGGTGAATATCATAACCTAAAAATCTGACTTTGGTTTGAAACAATCTAATCTTAGGAGCAGAAATGACTAGACCATGACTCTTAATGGTATAAAAGAATGCAGTAAGGTGTTTCCAGTGTTCACTAATTGATTTTGAAAAAATAAGAATATCATCTATATAAACTATGGAAAAATGACTAAATGGATTGAAAATATCATTCATTATATTTTGAAATTCACTAGGAGCATTTTTTAACCCAAATGGCATGACATTCCATTCATAGTGACCAAAAGGTGTAGTAAAAGCAGTTTTATATCTATCTTGAGGATGAATTTGTATTTGCCAAAAACCACTTTTTAAATCAAATTTACTAAAAATAACAACTTGACTAAGTCTTTTAATCAAATCTTTTTTTATTAGGAATAGGATATCGAATCCATTCTAAAATTTTATTTAATGGTTTATAATTGATGACTAAGCGAGGGACACCTCGTTCTAATTCAACATTTTTGTTTACATAAAAAGCAGGATATAACCAAGGTGATTTACTTGGACTAATTATTCGATTTTTTAATAGTTCATTGATTTCTTTTTTACACATTTCAAGTAATTCATGATTCATTTGAATGGGTCTAGATTTAGTAGGAATTTGACTTTCATGAAAATTCTTAATATATGGTAATGTGACTACATGTTTTTTCCGATGCCAAAATATAGTAGGTAAAGTAGAACAAACGGTAGTTTCTAATTTTAATTTAAATTCATTAATTTGAGAAATAATAACTGGATTAGTTAATTGTTGATCAATTCTTTTGTAATTAATTTCTTCTCTAAGATATCTTAAATGACGAGTTAATCGATTAATCGTTTGAGAAATAGAGCAATCTTTTAATTGTTTTAATTCTAATATTTCAGGAGGAGATAATAATTTAAAAGTAACAGGTTGTCCTAAAACATGAGTAGTTATTCCTTCACTAGAGGTGGTAAATGGGTATAGTAAAAATATAAATGGTGTTCCTAAGATAACTTTATCAGTCATATTTTTAACCAAAACAAAGGAAGTTTTAAAGCAAACATTATTTTGACATATATGAACTTTAGGTATTTTATATTTAATATGCATTTTACTACCATTAGCAGAAGTTAATTTTTCACGACATTTTTCATAATATTTAGTAGGGAGTAATCATTCTTGAATACAATTAAGATCGACACCAGTATCAATTAAAGCGATAACATCTAATTCAAAATTACTAATAACTATTTTAATTTTAGAATACCATTTTTGAATATGAATTTTATTAAGGAGATTTAATCTATTATCTTCATGATTATGAGATTGAGATTGATGTGATTGATTATCAAATAAAAGATTATCAGGATTAGTAGGTTCATCAGATTCATGTTCAGATTCATTAGGAGAAACATTATTGGTTTTGAAATTATCTAAATTTTTATTAAGTTTTAATGTAATAATTTCATCTTCTAAATGTTGATCTTTATTTTGTAAGTCTTTAATGATTTGTTTAATCTGATTAATTTCTTGTTGTAAATCTTGTAAGGTAACTTCTTTGTGTTTATTTTTAAATCTTTCTAAGGTTTTAGATAGACTAATAATAGGTTTATCAAACTTAGGTTTATGATTAGTATTGATTAACAAAGATTTTAATTTATCAGTATATTTCTTTTTTAATTCAGAATCTTCAAGTCTACTAATTAATTCAATAAGAGCAGTTTTTTCTTGATTCTGTTTAGTAAGAACAGTAATTTGTTTAATAGGTTTACAACAAACATCATTACATCCTAATTCTATATTATTATCAGAATCTTCACTAGGTGAATTGTAATTAGATGAAGTATTAGAATTATCATGAGAGGAATTGCTAACAGATTGATTTAATTGAAAGATTTTAAATAATTAGTTTTTTGATTCATCATTAATTTGAAGTTGATTAACTTTATCTTTTAATTTCTGTTTTTCTTTACATTTATTAGAATAATGACCTTTTTGACCACAGTTGTAACAAGTTATATCTTTATTAGATTTAGCTTTTGGATGTGATTTCTTGTAATATTTCTTTTTAGGTTTAGTATAGAATTTATCATTTGATTTAGAAGGTGAATAATTCTTTTTATACTTGTTTGAATATTTGTAATGGGATTTACTATGTTTTTTATGTGTTTTCCTACGGGAAGGTGCAACAGGAGGTAAACCATATTGTTCACAAAAATTACCTAATTCATATTTAGCCTTATGTTTATCTTTAGTAGCTTTGTGACTGAGTTTAAGATCAATACACATTTTTAATCATTCTTTTTGAATAGTGCTAATGATATCACCATAAGTTAAAGTGTCATATTCAATGATACTAGTAGGTTGACTAAGAACATCTCTAATTTTGTGAGCAAACAAACTAGGTAATCCGTTACTAAATTTTTCTTTCCAAAAAGATTTAGTACAATCTTCTCTTAATATAACTCTAGAGGTAAATACATCTTTATACCATCTAAAATCACTTAATTTTGGACAAGTAAGATTACTAAGTTGATCATGTATGCGAGAATATATATTAGTAGGAGTACCTATGAAATGTCTAACTATGGTATAGATTAATGTGTTAACACCATAAGGTTTGTAATAGCCAATAGTTTCATCAAAGATAGGTAAATCATTTTCATCTTTTTGATTAGCATGTAAGATTGATTCTCTTTGATCCTTAGTAAGGTATTTTTCCCACCAAGATTTAAGCATACCGGTAAAACCAGAGGTAATTAAAGAAGTAATTTCAGGTTGAGAGTAATCAGGGTAGTTAGTAAGATAACTATTTGCAACCATAGATAAATGATTTAATTTTTGAAGTATTTGATCTTCACTAAGACCATCAATATTCCATTCATATAATTTTTTAGCAGATACAAGAAATTGATTAGAAGATTAGTTCTTCATATTGGAGGTCAGGTGGAGTAGGTCGAAGATACCAATTTTTTAGTAAGAGTAGTCGGTTGAGGTTAGGATAGTGGAGTTTATTAAGATGAGAAGATTGAAATTGTTGAGCTAATTGATCAATTTCATTATCAGTTGTATCATTTCTGATTGAGTAGAAGTCTTGTCTAAAGGTTGGTTTAGGATAGTAAGACCTTTTTCCTTAGATGGTGAAGCTTGTTCCGAAGTAGTTAATTTAATGAATGGTTGTTCTATAGCTTTAACAGTAGAAGTATCTTGAGTGACTAAACTATTTCTTTTAGAACGATTACTGGGTAAGTTAATCAAAGGTTGATCTAAAGATTGTTTAGTGGATGTAGTGTTAGCAGAATAATCACTAAATTAGTTTCTAGTTTATCTAATTGTTTACCAATTGTTTTCAAACATTGATTAGTATAATTATTTTGTTCAATAACTTTTTTTAATTTTAGGGTCAGTGCCAGGCAACTTAAAAGGAGAGTCTGGGACTTCAGATCCTTGATGTTCAATAATAATATTAGATAAATGAGGATGACTAGAGCTAACAGAAGTATTTGGAGAGTTTCCATTTATGTTTTGTGATTGTATTAACCTTTTTGTAATAGTTGTCAAATATTCAAGAAAGGAATTTTCATACTATATTCAATCATAAAATCATACCATTTTTTAGTAAGTTTAGATTGTTGATAGAATCATATTTAGCACGATAAGCATGTCTTTTAGTCCTATTTTCTTTAGATTATAAATTCGACATGTAATTTATCAAGATCAGGAGCAAAAGATTTACTAATTGTCATAATTGAGGATTGATTGGAGTATTACTTCGAAATCAGTTTGAGTAGGAGAATTATTTGATTCAGTATCTTCTTCACGGAAATGTGTATGAGTAGAATAAACAGGTTTACTAATTTGAGAGGTAGTAGAGTTATCAATGCCTTTTAATTTACTATGGGAGGGTTGACCAAGATTAATTTGACTATTTTTTCGGAATAAAGGAGTATTAAATATTTCATCTTCAGTTTCAAGATCATTAGGTATACTAGAAGTACTATGTCTAGAAGATTGACTACGACTAAATTTAATACGGACTGAACCGTCAGTAAATTGTTGAATATCTTGGATATCTTGACTAGTGGATTGTTGTTGATTATGTTTGTAATTTTCATTAACCGTAATCCATTGATCAGGGAGAGTAATATCTTTCCATTCTATCATTTGAGGAATATTTATATTAGTATCATTGTTATTAGTTTGAATCAGTAATGTTTTGTCCTTAGGACTTTTATGTAAAGCTTGAACATTTAAATTGGTTTTAATACATTTATAATGGACACGGTAAATTAAAGCAATATTATGAGTTTTTTCTTTCATATTAGTAAATGAACTATTTAATTGAATATTTAAAGTTAATGCATCTAATATGTGTGGATCTCTAAGACTGAGTGTGAAATCAGGAAAACAATTAAAATGAATAGGTCCTTTGTGAAAACCAGTTTCCACCATACCCATTAAACTATCATTATAATCAAGAAAACGAGTATCTCTTAAACATAATAATACAGAAGTATTTTTACCTTGTGGAGTTAATGGTTTGATTCCAACTTGAATTAATCCTAAATGAATAAAATTGTGACCAGTTTTTAAATGACGTTTAATAGTGTTAGCATCAAATAAGTGAATTTTGGTATATATATATATATATATATATTTCTCCCTGTTATAGAATCAAGGAGCCCACAAGTGCACAACACCACTATCCCAATTTATCATGGAGAAACGTCAAAGTTCACAAATGCCACATCAAGGCCGAACATATATTATTTGGAACTCAAACTCACTTAAAACTTTAAGCCTATAAGTGGAGAGCTCATTTAATATATATTAAAACTAATCTATTTTATTATTTATCTGATGTGGGACTCTACGTTCACATATGTTCTAACACTGCCTTAATTTGATAAATACTTGACGAAATCATTGGAGATAGTTTTTGAGAACTTTATCATCAAATTTAAATTTGATTTAGAAAAAGATTAGAGATTGAAAATACTCTTAGGTTGCATTTGGTTCATGAATTTGGAGAAGAAAGTGAAAAATGTAAGTAAAATGTGAATAAAATATAACAAAATTTCACTTACATTTCATACACCTTCTTCATTTTATTTTTCAAATCCCTTCCAAAATTTACAAACCAAACACAGCCTAGAGAAACAATGAAGAAATGTTATTCCTATTCTACCAATGACAACTACAACTGTGAATCATCTTTCATTGCGATGCAATTTATGAAGAACCAAATGAGTGATTTTTTTTTCGCCTTAAATTCAGAATGATAGTTGATTAAATGATTATTTGGATAGATATATTGAGAAAAATGTGTTTGGTAGCTGAAGTAATAAGGTTATTATATAGTGATTTCAAAATTGAAAACTTGCAGTGAACAATTCTTTTTGCTTGATTTTTGTTGAAGTAATAGTATAAACGTCTCAATTTTTGTTTTTATATGTAATTATTACAACATATAAGAATTTTAGAAATCAAATTTTTTAGTCTCTAATAATAAAAATTTTGTTGCAAAAGATATTTAGGGATCAATTTTTATCGTCGTGAAAATAGTCGGTAAAAGGTCGTCCCGAAAAGTAAAAAATAAGGCTTTTAGCAACAAAATTTTGAAAATATCCCTAATAAATAAACTTTTAGGAACAAAATAATTTAGTCTCAAAGTAGTGTATTTTTTGAGACAAAAAATTTGGTTCCAAAATCATAATAATTCATCACTGACATGGGTAAGCCCATAAAGATTAGAGCCCACCATTCAGGGCCCAACACATATCTCAAATGCTGAAGCCCAACACTGTTGAAGCCCCATGTAGCAATTAGAACCAATGACATCAAGACACATGGCAAGAAAAGGGCAAGCCACATCAGCAGACAAAGATCTGCAAAGTTATTGTCACTGCACATCGCCATTAATGAGGCCCTCTTACAACATTTATTGTAATAACTCCTCTCCGTCGGGACAACACGCCCTCACCCTGAACAAGGTAAGTTACAGCATAGACTTTCGGCCAAGGTGACAGGTCGGAAGAGACAACGTAATGATTACCAAAGGATATAAGCAGACGTCGAAGACATGTAGAAGGTTAAGCTTTTCTATCTCTATTCCATCTCTACACTCCATTTCTCTCTCTAACTTGCTCGTCGGAGGGTTCGCTGAGGGACTCCACGTTCCCCGTTGAACTCTTGTGCAGGTCTTCAGGTGGGCTTGGTCATTCGGACATAGGCTTAAGGAGCGTGGATCAGTCCGACCCGTTCTACCATCACAAACAGTATCATCATTTGGCGCTGTTTGTGGGAAAGCTTTGCTCCGCGCGCCAGTTGTGCTCACTGTCGCTGGAGACCCTGTCCCAATAACCCTTTCCTACTACCCATCAAAGTGTATGGTCACGACTAGATCCATGGCTTCTCACCATAATGCTGCCGACCATCAGACTGATCCCCTCAATCCAAACAACCCACCACAATATTTCATTGAGCTTACCAACAGCATTAACCGCATGGTTGAGCAAAACCAAGCCCTGATTAATGCTCTACTCCAAAGAAACCTTCCTGTGCCCCCTCCACAACCTCCAGATATTCCTTCCAACCAAGAACGAGCCCCGAGCCATACTATCCCGCAGCCTAATCCGCCCAACTGGGAAGGCTTGCAACCCCCTTCCCCAGGTATAAACCTGCCACCCTGGGGCCCACAACCATTGATCCCGGCACCAATCCCTGAAGGAGAGGCCAGGAGAGGCCAGCAGCATCCAATCCCCGTTGCCCTACGGTGGTGACAACATCCCTCTCTGGGACGCGGAACTCCCAGCCATGAAGCTCCAACTCCAAGGGGTCATGCAGAACATACAACATAAACCATCTACCACAGCAAACTCCCCGTTTGTTGCCTTCATCAGAAACAAAACTCTCCCTCCTAAGTTTAAAATGCCCACCATCGACTCTTTCGACGGTACAACAGACCCAGTTGATCACTTGGAGACCTACAGAACCCTCATGATCCTCCATGCATTCCCCGACGAAATCATGTGTCGAGCTTTCCCCGTAACAGTCAAGGGGTCGGCTCAACTTTGGTTTAGTCAACTCCCAGCAGACTCCGACTCCACTTTCCAGCACCTTAGCGACTCCTTCCTCAGCCATTTCATAGGGGCCCAAGAGCAGCGACGCCCAACAACCCAACTACTCAATATCTGTCAGACCGAGGGGGAGTCGCTGCGCAGTTTCGATACCCGTTTCAACACCGAAGCCTTGCTGGTAGCGGAAAACGTTGACAAGGTCATCCTTACGGCTTTCATGGCCGGCCTACGGTCATCTGATTTCCTTTTCTCCCTCTCAAAAAACCCCCCACCTCCATGGCAGCCCTACTCTCCAAAGCCCAAAAATACATGAACGCAGAAGATTCCCTAGCCGCTCGCCAAGACCCTACAAGAAAAACCCCGACCTCCTGAGAAAAGCAAAAAGACCCAGAAGCCAGAAACACCCAGTACAATAACCAAACACCGCATTATACCGACCGACCCCCCTGAGCTGACCGGTCGGCACCAGGCCAACCGCCTGGTCGGTTCGAGCGGTACACACCCCTTAATTCCCCCATGAAACAAGTCCTCAATCAGATCCAGCGGGATTACCCCCTCAAATGGCCCCAACCATCACAAACCCCCTTCAATCGGAAAGACCAGTCTAAATATTGCCGTTTTCACCAAGACCACGGCCATAATACCGATGACTATGTTAACCTAAAAGATCAGGTCGAGACCTTAATACGTCAAGGACGTCTTAGTCGGTTCACGGATACCCGTTCTCAGCAGAGGCAAAGGACTGAGCCCATCAGAAAAAACCGTCGACGCACCCCTCCTCGGCAGCTAGCCCAACCTAACTAAGGCCATGATCGCCCTTCACAGCAACCTCGGGCACAAGGTAATCCCGTCCCACCTGTTGGAGAAATCAGAGTTATTTCCGGCGGGCATGCATGCGGAGGACTATCCCGCTTGGCTCAGCGGGCAGAACTCAAGAAAATAAGGCAAGGCTCAAACAAAGAAGTTGCCACGTTGGATGGACCCTCCAAACACCCCAGGCAGTGGACCGAGCCTATCACCTTTACGGACGCCGATTGCACAGGCATCCGTTATCCTCATGACAACCCTCTCGTCATTTTTGCCCTTCTCTCCAATTACAAGGTCAGACGAGTTCTCGTCGACAATGGCAGTTCTTCAGACATCATCTTCCTCAATTGCTTCCGCCAGCTTAAGATTAGGGAAGAAAGTCTGTCTCCCTTCCAAACCCCTTTGGTCAGTTTCACTGGCGACCGGGTGACCTCCATCGGCTCCATCGATCTTCCTATCACAATTGGCGAGTACCCCAGGCAGACCACAAAACTGTTCACCTTCCTCGTTGTCGACTGCCCCTCTGCTTACAACATCATCCTTGGCCGCACAGCCCTAAACGCCTTCCAAGCTATCACCTCCACCTTCCATCTTGCCGTCAAGTTCCCCACCGATCTAGGGGTCGGCACAGTCAGGGGAGAGCAAACTGTAGTCAGAGAATGTTATGTTGCCTCACTTAAAGAAGTTAAGCTTAAGGAAACCATGATCATTGAAGGGCTTGACGTCAGAGACAAGGATGAGCTGGTCAGGGGGGAACCAGTGGAAGAGCTTATCGAGGTCTCTATCGACCCCACCAACCGGGCAAAAACTGCCAAGATTGGCAGCCAACTGTCCCCCCAGGCCAAGACCGACCTTACCGCCCTCCTGATTGAGCACAACGACATGTTTGCCTGGACTCACTCTGATATGCCGGGTATTGATCCCTCCTTCATCAGCCACCGTCTCAGTGTTAAGCCCCATTTTCGACCTGTTCGCCAGAAGCAGCGCATTTTTCAGCCAGAACGCAATAATCTTATTGCTTCTGAAGTAGACAAACTCCTTGAGGCACAGTTTATCACTAATGTGGACTACCCCAGATGGCTGTCGAATGTGGTTCTGGTTCGTAAAAACAATGGTAAATGGCGACTCTGTGTCGATTACTCCGACCTTAACCGAGCTTGCCCCAAGGACAGCTATCCTCTCCCTCGCATAGATCTGTTGGTCAACGCCACAGCCGGTCATCAAATGCTCAGCTTCATGGATGCCTTCTCTGGATAAAACCAAATCTTGATGCACCCATCTGACTAGAAGCACACTTCCTTCATCACCGACAGAGGCACCTACCATTACCGTGTGATGCCATTTGGGTTAAAGAATCGCGGGGCCACTTACTAACGGTTGATCAATGCCGTCTTCCATCATCAGATTGGCCAGAACATGGAAGTATATGTCGATGACATGTTGGTCAAGAGCAAGCTCTCCACCGATCATCTGGCCGACCTGCGAGAAACCTTTGCCACCCTACGAAAGTACCAGATGAAGCTCAATCCGGAAAAATGTGCCTTCGGCATAGGATCTGGGAAGTTTTTGGGGTTCATGGTCAGTCAGCGGGGCATCGAGGCTAACCCCAAAAAGATCAAGGCCCTAATCGAAATGCAGTCACCCACAACAGTCAAGAAGGTTCAGAGGCTTACTGGCCGTGTGGCCGCCCTCAACCGCTTCATTTCCCAAGCAATGGACAAGTGCCTCTCCTTCTTCAAAGTCCTCCGGCAAACTTTTGAGTGGACGGCAGAATCTGAAGAGGCCTTTCAACAGCTGAAACAGTGCATGGCTAACCCCCCCTACTTTTTTAAGCCATCACAGGCGAACCCATTTTCCTCTATCTAGTCGTGTCACACACTGCAGTCAGTGCAGCACTCGTCAGGGAAGACAAATCTATCCAGTGACCGGTCTACTACAACAGTCGGCCTCTTCGGGGGACAGAACAGAACTACCCATTGTTAGAAAAAATGTCCTTGGCCTTGGTCACCGCCTCCAGACGACTCCGCCCCTACTTCCAAGCCCATTCCATAGTGGTCCTCACTGACCAACCGTTGAAGAAGATAATGCAGCAACCAGAGCTTTCCGGTAGGCTTATGCAATGGTCGGTCGAACTCAGTTAGTTTGATATCTCCTACCGGCCTCGGACAGCAATTAAGGGACATGTTGTTGCCGACTTCATCCTGGAATTCACTAACCTCACCCCAACCATAACTCCTCCACCCCCACCAACCCCTACCGAGCCAGAAAACCCCCACTCTTGGACCCTTAACGTCGATGACTCATCCCGCAAAGAAGGCAGTGGGGTTGGTCTCATCCTCACCGCCCTTGACGGTGGTTATTTCAAATGTGCTCTCTGCTTCCTGTTCAATACAAGCAATAATGAGGCCGAGTATGAGGCATTGATAGTAGGTCACCGTCTAGCCAGAGACATTGGTGTCAGCCATATCCGACTGTTCAGTGACTCCCAGCTTATTGTCGGACAAATTACAGGGGAATTCGAGGCCAGAGACGACACAATGCGGGCTTATAGGGATCTTGCACCCCCTCGCTCGTCTCTTCAATACTTTCCATATCAAGCATATCCCTCAAGCGGAAAACTCCAAGGCAGATGAGATGGCTCAATTAGCCTCTGCAGACCAGTCAGATCTCAACCACGGTGTTCGCCTCGAATACCTGACCCACCCTGCCATATCCCCTGACCAGCAAGTAGTCCACTTCCTCCAAAATGAACCTATCCCCTGGGCGTCCGACATCTTTCTATTTTTGACAACGGGAGAACTACCATATGACAAATAACAAGTCGCCAAAGTCAGGGTCCAATCGTCTAATTACATTATTGTCGATGGCCTTTTGTACAAGAGGGGCTTTTCATGCCCATACCTCAGATGCTTCCATCCTGCTCAGGTGACTTACGTGATGAGAGGAATCCATGAGGGTGTATGTGGCAATCATTCGGGTGGCAAGTCCTTAGCCCACAAAATACTTCGCACTGGTTATTTCTGGCCCACTCTCAATCAAGATGCGACAGACTTCGTGCTTAAATGTGATAAGTGCCAACGCTTTGCCAACATCCCCCATGCTCCTCCTACAGAATTGATCACACTCTGTAGTCCCTACCCATTCGCCAAATGGGGAATCGACCTGGTCAGCCCATTGCCCACTGGCCGAGGCCAAACCAAATTCGCCATTGTCGCCATCGATTACTTCACTAAATGGGTGAAAGCAGAACCCCTTGCCACAATTACTGAGCTGAACACAACCAGATTCATCTGGCAGTCGATCGTCTGCAGATTTGGCATTCCTCAAGCCATCGTCTCTGATAATGGTAAACAATTTAACAATGCCAAGTTCAGGAAATTTTGCGCAGAGCTCCAAATCTAGCCATGCTTCTCCTCTCCAGGCCATCCCCAAGCCAATGGCCAAGTTGAGGTCACCAACCGTTCTCTTCTGAAGATCATCAAAACTAAACTGGAAGCTGCTAAGGGACTCTGGGTTGAGGAATTACCGAATGTACTTTGGGCCTACCGCACTACTGCCCGAACTCCCACTGGGGAGACCCCCTTTCGTTTAACATATGGCGCTGAGGTAGTCATCCCAGTGGAAATCGGTCTGCCCACCCCAAGAGTTCTACATCCAGATCCAGAACTAACTGAAGAGCTACGTCGGGCAGACCTAGATCTGATCGAAGAATTCTGAGAAACCACCGCTATCAGACGGGCCTCCTACTAATAGAAAATGAGAACACACTACAAACGCAAAGTCAGACTGAGGGAATTTGCTGTGGGAGACCTTGTTTTGCGGGAAGTAACTCTTGCTACCAAAAATTCGACTGAGGGCAAACTGGCCGCCAAGTGGGAGGGACCTTACATTGTGAAAGCCAGACCTCGTCCAGGCACTTACCGACTTCAAGACATGGAAGGCCGCGACCTCCCCCACCCATGGAACGCCGAGCACTTGAAGCGCTATTTTCAATAAAAGTTCAATTCTTGTATCAATTTTTTGCTGTATTTCCTTTTTTGACAATTTGCACACTTCATTGTTCTCATTCTCCCCTCATGCGATGTAAATTTCTGATTGAATGGGCCACACTTTAATGACAACAAGCTTATATCCCAAATATATGTGTGGTCTTTCAAATAACACTTTGATTGCAGCCTCGGCCAGACCGAGCATACAAAGCCTCAGCCAGACTGAGCACAAAAGTCTCGGCCAGACCGAGCATGCCAAGCCTCAGCTAGACTGAGCACGACAAGCCTTAGCCAGACCGAGTATACAAAGCCTTAGCCAGACTGAGCATGACAAGCCTCAACCAGACTGAGCATAAAAGCCTCGGCTAGACCGAGCATGCAAAGCCTCAGCCAGACTGAGCACGACAAGCCTTAGCCAGACTGAGCATAAAAGCCTCGGCCCGACCGAGCATTCCAAGCCTTAGCCAGACTGAGCACGACAAGCCTTAGCCAGACTGAGCATAAAAGCCTCGGCCAGACTGAGCATAACAAGCCTCAGCCAGACCAAGCATGACGAGCTCAACCAGCCTGAGTTCCTTAAGGCCTCAGCCAGACTGAGCCCGAAGAGCTCGGCCAGACTGAGTTACTTGAAGCTACTGAATTACTTGAAGGGTCAGATAATCATAGCTTCTCCCAAACTGAGCACGGATGTAGAGCTCGGTCGAGGACATTCACGTAAACTTCATGGTTGTGGCATACTAACTATACTTAGTCAAATTCCAGGTCCATGTTCCTACGACACTCTTTACGTTTTTACTTTTTGACTTGCATTTCCCAAACCAACCTATCATTTCTCAACACTCTTGCAAAATATTTTTGGGCGTAATTTCAAACTTCACATTTTTGACATTCTTACATGTCTCCTTTACAAGTTAGATTGTTTTCTTTCTTATGAACTTTTGCAAGTTAGCCTCTTTCCTTACAAGTCAAGCCTAGTTTCAATAAACCATTCTTCATTCATTTCAGACTCACAAAAATGAAGACAGCAATTTAACAATTCATTTCAGATAAACACAAATATAGCTCATAATTTTATTCATTCACACCTTATACATAAGTTTATTATAGCCAACAAAAAAAAAAAAAACAAACTCTAAGTACAAATTTTGTCCACTTCCATCATTCTTCCTCACTTGACACAAGGTCTTCTTCTTCAATGCCCTCGTCTAGGGGGGTTTGGGCCACGTCATCATCATCAATCTTGACACCGCTCAAGTATAATTCTGGGAACAGCTCTTCCATTTTACGCTTGAACATTTTCCACCCGCTGTCCCAGAACTTAGCCATTTCGTGCTTGTAGAAGTCCGACCGTTGGAAGCTCTGGATCACTTCTGCTTCACTCCTACCCCCAGTGGTCGCTCCCGACGGGCCAGCCCCCCCAGCCCCCTCTCTTGCCAAGTTGTTGGCGACCGCGGCATCGATCGCCATCTGGAAGTCAGCAGACCCCTTGAACTGCTCTACTGCTGCGACGTACAAGTTGGGGTATGCTGCCCTTTCAGAGGCTGCCTTAGTTTTTTCTTCCTCCAACTCCTTCTCCAACCTCGCATTCTCCTCCATTGCCCTAGCGCGCTCATCTTCCAGCTCCTTCTGCAGCCCAGCAATCTTTGGGTCTGCTTCATCCTTTTCTTTGATTTGCTGGGTGCCTAGTTCTTCATTGCTGGTCATAGCCTCTTCAAACTGCTCGGTGGCAACCGTGCAAACATTTTGAGCATCCCCCAACTTCTTCTGCTCACCAGCCAGCTGGAACTCGAGCGACACTACCTTGCGGCGTTCATCCTCCAGCTCCAACTTAACCGCGAGCAACTTAGCATGGGCTCGAGCGGCAACATTGCCCTGTACGATCGCCAACACCTCTATTTTCTTCGCCTTCTGAGCCTCTTCCAACCCCCTAGCGCAAACGCTTCGTGCGGGCCTCCTCCACCCCGTAGTTTCACTCCTCAAACTCTCAAGTTGGGCCTTTGCCTCCTCTAACTTGGCCTTCAGAGGCTTCACTTCACCTTTTGCAGCTGCCGCCTTTCTCAGCAGAGCCCTTGCTAGAGTGGTCGCCTCCATTTGGGTAGAGCACAGCCCCCTTAGCAGCTCAGCCTCATTGAACCTGGTGGTAAAGCTCACGGCTGCTTCATCCACTACCCCCAAGAGAAGATCTGCCGCTGTCCTGGCTGGGCCTTCTTCTCCCTCCAGTCGCCCAGCCACTATGGGGGCGTGATAGATGGCATGCTTCAGCCTGACCACCTCTCTTTGGGGCGCAGGCCCCCCCTTAGGCTGCTGCTCCATCACCTCCTCAATGTTGGCTGACCCACTCTCCACTGGCATCTTGGGCATGGCACTCATGTGCGTTTCTTCCTCCTGGGCCCCCTGACCATCGTCCCTTTGCACTTCTGGGGCAACCATCCTTTCTGAGGTCACCCCCACTCCCTTCTCCCATGCCTCCTTCGCTATGGGGGTAACCTCCCCGCCAACCCTCATCCTCTTCGACCCAGGCACATCTGAGACCCCTTCAGGGGTAACCCTCATCTTCTTCTTCAGAGCCTTTCCCTCCTTGTTTGCCCTCTCCTTCACCGGATCAACCGGGGTCGGTCGCGGCTCAGAACTGCCCAAGTCTTTTTCCCCCAGCGGCTTGGGATGCGGTCGGATTCTTTCCCTCACGACCGGTTTTGGTGGCGGACCTAACTACATTTTTTTGAACTTTTGGGCTTTGGCAAAAATGGTCTGATCCTCCGCCTCTTGCGCCTTCCCTCTCGCCTCTAGTTCTGCCGGTGCCAGATTTCCACCGGTCGGCTGAGGGCCCAGTCCTGCGGCGAACAAAGCGGACGGCTAGACGAGATCGTCCCATTTGACGCCCTCCTTCTCCCTCCATGCCTTTATTTTTTTCACCCTCTCCTTCGCTGCGGCCCCCAGCTTTGGCTCCACAAACTTGGTGGGCACTCTCCACACCGTGCACACTCCCACTCCCCCGTTCGCAGACACGTAGAAACACCGCGGCCTCCATCCCTTAATTGATGACGGCAACCCCGCCACCAGTCCCCTCCCTACCACCGCTTGCAAAGTGACCCAAGTTTCTTGCTGGCCCGAGGCCTTGTAGCAGGCAAAAAACTCGTCCACTATCATAGCCACCCCCTCGTTCGCCCTCGGCCACGCACTTGCACAGGCTAATACAATCTTCCACGCATTGGGCATTAGTTAGCCTGGCGCCACTTCCAGTCGGTTTAAGACATCCACTACTACCTGCGGAAGCGGCAACCTCAACCCACCCTTCAACACCTCCTCGTAGAGGGCAAACTCCCCCGGCCGGGCGTCGGACGGCCTCTCCTTTGGTGTTGGTAGCATCAATTCTATTTCTGCGGGAACCTGGTATTTTTTGCGCATACCCTCCAACGCCCCCGCAGTCACGATCGACTTATTGACCTTCGTATGCCAGTGATCTGGCTCAGCCTGGTTGATTGGCTTTGGAGCCGCTATCATTGTCAACGAACGTGGTGGTCCCGCCGGCTCCCCTACTCTCTCCACTTGCCTCTTCATCCTGTACTGCTCCGCCAACTCCACCACATCGTCGTCCCCTAGTGGTTCAACCCTGGCAGTTCTAGCTTCTTCCTGGGCTATTTCTGTCGTGTGTCTGCGAATGGCTTCGGATGCGGGCATAAGAAAATTCAAAAAGTGTTGCAGAGGTGTATCGCTAGCAACGAAGGAGTTTACACTTGGAATGTTTTGATTTTTTACAAAAAGGTATGTAAAGCAGATAATACCAAAGGCCCACGGCTTGCCTGTATTCCAAGGGTTACAATTAATTCTCGCCAGTTTGAAAATTTTCAAAATTCTGCCACGACTGTCTTTTCAATACCCTATAATGACCTATCGTTTCACCTATCGCCCAACGCCTAACATCCCCCACTACAAGATTTTGCTACGTGTACGGCCACGATCCACTGCCCCTTTCCCCTTCTCTGTCTATTCCACTTCACTTCAACACGTGCCCCACCACCTCTCGAGCCCCGCACCATACCACTCGGCCACCCTTCGCAATCGGCCTTCAGCATGGTCGGTCCCTCCACTTGGCCACCCTTCGCGATCGGCCTTCCGCATGGTCGGTCCCCCCACTCGGCCACCCTTCGTGGTCGGCCCTCCTCACGGTCGGTCACCCAGCTCGGTCGGCCTTCACCCTGCCGGTCTTTCACAGCCCTTATTCTCTTCAATATTCCATTCGTTGGACTAAAGCTGCATTCAGGAATGGAGGACTACTGACATGGGTAAGCCCATAATGATTAGAGCCCAGCATTCAGGACCCAACACATATCTCAAATGTTGAAGCCCGACACTGCCGAAGCCTCATGTAGCAATTAGAACCAATGACATCAAGACACATGGCAAGAAAAGGACAAGCCACATTAGTAGACAAAGATCTGCAAAGTTATTGTCACTGCACATTGCCATTAATGAGGCCCCCTTACAGCATTTATTGCGATAACCCCTCTCCATCGGGACAGCACGCCCTCACCCTGAACAAGGTAAGTTACAGCATAGACTTTCGGCCAAAGTGACAAGTCGGAAGAGACAACGTAATGATTACCAAAGGATATAAGCAGACGTCGAAGACATATAGAAGGTTAAGCTTTTCTATCTCTATTCCATCTCTACACTTCACTTCTCTCTCTAATTTGCTCGTCGGAGGGTTCGCTGGTGGACTCCACGTTCCCCGTTGAACTCTTGTGCAGGTCTTCAGGTGGGCTTGGTCATTCGGACATAGGTTTAAGGAGCGTGGATCAGTCCGACCCGTTCTACCATCCCAAACAGTATCATCAATCACTAATGTCTAATTTTTGTTGCTAAAAATATAATGACGACACGTTTCGCAATAAAAATATTTGGTCTTTAAAAAATAATTTTGTTCCTAAATTTTGATTTTTAAAACCTTTAATTTTTTTTTATAGTGACTGTAACAATTTTAAATAACTTTTGCGAATGCAATTGGAAATATATAAAATTATAGTGTTAATGCAAAAGTTGATTTTGAATAGATTGCATAGAACCTAAATCTAACCTAAGAGCATCTCCAATGGTTATTACTATTTTGCTATTGCTATTGCTATAATTTGACAATGAATAGTGTTATTTTGCCAAATTATAGCAATAGTGCTCCAATGATCATTTGCTATTTTTGACAAATCTCAACCAACTTTCCCTCCAAGGTTGTAGGTATTGTTTGGATCTAGGTTTTTTGTGATTTTATTTTTGTTTATTTTTTGTCTTTTGTGACATTTTTTTACCTGTTTGTTAAAAAAATTATATATTTATATTTTTCCCAACTAGACAAATATAAAACAATGAAAAATTGAAAAAAAAATTATATATTTATATTATAATGTCTTTTTATTATAATAAAATTATCTTCATTTAATATCAGCTAAAGTATTTTATCTTTTTATTGCCTTCATTTGAAAAAATATATTTATTTTTTTGCATTATACTTTATTGAAAATATTAAATTATAATACAAATTAGTGGACATTATACATTGAAAAAATAATATTACATTGTGAAGTACAAAATACTCAAAAAAAAAAAAAAGAAATTTCATTACAAAATAAAAATTACATTGCAAATAAAGACTAAAAATTACATTAAAAAATAAATGATATTGCAAAAAATAAAGACTAGCATTTATCTCGTAATTATTCATCAGGAGGTAGGGGGAAATAAAAATTTGGGCTGCTCACATTTGAGGACCACTTGGCGAAAATCTCATTTTTTCGCATTGTGTAATACGCTTTCATCTGAGGGTCCAAATGAGAAATATCCGTAGTCATTATCATATGTTCTTCCTTTTTCATCTCATGTTCTTGTTTTCTGATCTCAAATTCATGTTTTTTCATCTCAAGTTCTTTCATCTCCTGCAGTGCTTCAATCCTTTTTTGTTCTCTTTCATCTTTTTTCTTTTCCTTCTCAGCAAGGTATTGGTTAAATGTGTCCAATTGTGTGCCCATTTTTTGAACTTCAGCTTGAGCGACTTGATTTTTCCGAAATAATTCTTTTGCAGATTTTCTACCCATCGGCCTTTTACCCCTTTCAGAGACACTGCCCTCATCGACAGTTGGATTGTTACCAACACTTGGACTAGTGTCATCTTCAAGAGAAATGCAGTTATCCATAGGGGAATCAGGGGTTGAATTAGGGGAAAACGGTGTATGTATTCTTGACTTCACCGTGTTCGTAGGAGTTACATCTTGCCACCTGATATTGTTTTGCAAGATTGGCCAACAATGTTCAAAAAGAAAATGCTTGTTTTCATCTTGATGGTATAACAGTTTTGCTTGAAGCATCTATATCAATAAAATATTAAATTAATTAATCAGTTAATTTTTATGTAAGACAAATAAAAAAACTAACATAATAAATGGAAATGAAATCTTACTATATCAACTTGTGACGCCCCACTTGGATGTAGATTTTCGACTTGCGCTAGACACCCACGAAATTTGTTACAACATTTCATGATTACACCCCATCGAGATGAGATAGACACTTGTGTTCTTGAGCGATCATTCTGCAATGAACAATAATTTTCAAAAATTCTTCCCCAAAAATGAGCATGAGATTGTGAATTTCCAACAATTGGGTCTTCAGTAATGTGACACCAAGCTCTACAAATTGCCACATCTTCTTGAGTGGTAAATGATTTTCCTCTCTTCATTTTTGATGAACCTTCCATAGTGATTGTGTGAAAAAACAAAGAAGAAAATAATTTGTGAAGTTTGGTGTGAAATAAAATTCAGATAAAGAGAAGAGAAAAGAAAAATAAAATTTAAAATGTTTGGTGTGAAATGAAATTGAGATGAAGAGTTTTTATTTATAGAAATACAGAATATGACCGTTTGAAAAAAATGCCCGTTAATTTATAGCTGTTGTTTGAAAAAAGATGAAAAAGAGCCGTTGCTCAAACCCATGTGCATTCCTTTCACAAAATAGCACCGTTGGATTATATGATCCAACGGCTCAGCCATCCATCTATGTAGAACAACCGTGCATTATCTATCTATCTATATGCCCTCCTGTGAGTCGAATCTATCTATCTATCTATCTATACACCAAGCTCTCTCTCTCTCTCTCTCTGCCTTCCTTCATTGGCCTCACCAATCTTCATCTTTCTCTCCTCTTTTCTCATCTCCTCTCCTCAAATCTTCCAAATCTTCACTGATCTTGGTCCCGATCTTCACTGATCTTCCAGAGTAGTGAAACAGATCCTCACAGATCTTCACTGATCTCGGTCCCGATCTTCACTGATCTTCACAGATCTTCACTGATCTCTCCACTGATCTCAAGCCCGATCTTCCAGCAGAGTAGTGAAACAGATTTTTTTGGATGTACGGTGTATGTATTTTTCTTCACTAATTTTTTTTTGGATGTACGGTGTAGTGAAACAGATCTTCACTGATCTATAATTTTTTTCCATTCCCGATCTTCCACTGATCTCAGAGTAGTTAATCCAAAAATTAAGGAAGATTTTTGTTTATTAGGTGGCCGATTTTTGTGTTTGGATTGGATGCCTTTGCGATAAGGCCACGTTTGGTTGCCTTGAAATAGGAAAGATACGATCAATCAGATTGTTTTGTTGCAGGATAATTAGGATTAAAAGGATTGGGAGTGGAAATTACGTGCGTGCGTGGTGGATAGTTCAATCTGATCTTTGGGTTTCTTTCTAATGTAGAGATGCCCGATCTCCCTTTGTTGATCTGTGGGCTTGAGATCAGTGTAGAGATGCCCGATCTTCCTTAATTTTTGTTTTCATTTCATTCATCTCTACCCCAATCTTCTTAAACAGATTGACTAGTTTTTTAATTCATCAATTCAATTTTTTGTGAATTAATCAGTTTTTTTTTTCTGTGAATCTGTTTGATGAATCTGTAATTTTTTTGGATTTGGATTTGTTTGAATTTGTTTGATGAATCTGTTTGATGAATCTATGAATCTGTAATTTTTTTGGATTTGTTTTTTTTTGTGAATCTGTTTGATGAATCAAATTGACAAACAAATAATAAATTTTTTCTGTGAATTTGTGAATCTGTTTGATGAATTGGCTGAGTTGGCATGAAGGGAGGGAGGGAAGGAAGGAGGGAGTGAGGGAAACCGTTGGTTTTGGCTGAGTTGGCATGAATGGCAGCTGCCAAAGCTTGTGTCAAATTTGACACAAGTTTTGGCATTTCTCAAATTTAGCAGCTGCTATGCTTTGCCATTGGAGTATCAAAATTCAATGGCAGCTGCTATATATAGCAATGGCAGCTCCAATGGCAAACCATTGGAGATGCTCTAATAATACTAATGATACGTATTAAATTACCCTACTGAGCTGAAATCATGGCTACGTACGTTAGCCATGTTGGTGTCGTGGGAAGAGTGAAGAGTGATGGTTGGTGGTGGTAGTTGGTGAACAATGGCAAGGGAAGGACGAATGTAAAAGGAAGATTTGGTGGGGGTGGTTGGGTTTGATATGTAAATGAAGAAGGGTATGATTGGGTAATTTTGTGCTAATATTGGTGGGTAATAAAGTAACTTCCTCACATTTGATACAGGCAATTGTAATTATCATAACCATAGCAAGAAATCATATTTTAAACAAATTTTAAAGATAATGATAATAATTTTAATCAATATGTACAATCTGTATCTATCTATACTATATATATAAACAAATGTAGTGGAGTATGAAAATTCTCCAAACTCTTAATACTAAATTCTTATGGATTCTCTCTTCTACGTGTCACTTCTCAAGTCTCCCTTCCCACTTTTTCTAATTTTTAATCATTTGTTAATTATCTAAATCTCAAAAGTCAAAAGGATTATATATATTTAAATAAAATGATAAATATTTAAATATGAACAGCAAAGAGGTAGAGATAAAAATATAAAATAAATAAAATAAAAAGATAACTACTCAAATTTCAACTACAAAATAATATAAAGAGTCAAATAAAAGATAAAAAAAATAACTAAATAAAAAATATTACGAGTCAATTAATTATAAAAATAAAAAGTTAACTATTTATATATGAACAATTAAAAAAAATTTAAATAAAAAAATATTACGAGTCAAATGATTTTTAAAATAAAAAGGTAATTATGTATATATGAATAACAAATAAATATAGATGAAAAAATATACAAAAATAAAAATATAACTATTTAATGAAAATTCAAATAAAAGATAACAAAATATTTAAATAAAAAAAAGAATAAGATTGGGATATAAATATCCTAAAAAGATGATAATTTTTTTAACGATCTATATTTATCTTTTGTTAATTTGTTATAGAATTTCTATATATTTCAACTTAATCTTTTTAAAGTTTATCTTTAAGTGAAACTTAATATTTTATCACAAAAAAATATTACAAGTCAATTAATTATAAAAATAAAAAGTTAACTATTTATATATGAACAATTAAAAAAATTTAAATAAAAAAAATTACGGGTCAAATGATTTTTAAAATAAAAAGGTAATTATGTATATATGAATAACAAATAAATGTAGATGAAAAAATATACAAAAATAAAAATATAACTATTTAATGAAAATTCAAATAAAAGATAACAAAATATTTAAATAAAAAAAATAAGATTGGGATATAAAATATCCCAAAAAGATGATAATTTTTTTAACGATCTATATTTATCTTTTGTTAGTTTGTTATAGAATTTATATATATTTCAACTTAGTCTTTTTAAAGTTTATCTTTAAGTAGAACTTAATATTTTATCTTTTAAAATCATCAATTATTTATCCATACAAATTTTAAACATGATAGAATTCCATATATATCTTTTGTTTAAGCATAATTTTTTTAATATAAAAACAAGTTCCTATAAAAGAAACCATGAATAGAAAATTGGGGGAAAAACGATCAACATTGAGCCATTTATGATCTCTTTTCGGTGCCTAAAAATCTTAAATATTTGCTTTACATTTAAAATGTGTACTTGCATGAGTTTTTACATTTGTATGAAAGTGAGTTAATATAAATGAACATTATTATTATTTTTAATTTTTTTTTGGTTACAATATGTATTTTTTCTTATTTCTTTCTTTTTGTTAATAATGTGTCATTTAATTGAGATTTTATTCTTTTTTTATATTTATAAAAGCACTGCAATTATTAATTTGTAACTCTCTCACTTATTGATTATTTGTGTTTAATTTTTTTTTTTTTGGTGTAGATGTTAGATTGAAAATGAAGAACACATCAAAATTTATTTGATATGGGTTATACTTTAAATGTATTTATCAGTTGATTTTTTATTATTGATTATCCTATTGAAATAATTCATGGTTAAATTTATTTTTAGTAACTCATTTCCTTTGAGAACTAAATCACAAATTTCTTCTTTGTTTAAATTATTTATTTATTTATTTAGATTCAAAGTTTGAGCAAATGGAAGATATCTCATATTTAAAATGTTAATTTTTTTTTGAATAATTTAAATATTTCTATTCTTTATGTTTGTCAATTCAAGTATAATGCATTTTCAAACATTTTTTTTTAAATTTTTTTTTATAATCATTCCAAACCTATTTGTGTTTAATGAATCAATATAACGAAAAAACAAATAGTATGTAAAAAATTTTAACTACTAACTAAATATAGTGGGAATTAAAATTAATTTTATTTTAATTTATTATATTATATGAGATGATTAATGTAATATCTACTATTGATTAAGTAAAATTAGTTTTACTTAAATTTAATATATTAGTCATTTTGATTAATTATAATATGCCTTTATTACTCTATTTTTGGTTGTCTGAAGTAATTCTTAGATAAATTAGCTATTATATGTGTGATGATGATTTACTAATGTATGATAGTTTTTTAAAATTTTCAATAATGTGAAATATTAAATATTTTTAATGATGTGAAGTAAGATTTATATACACAAACCAAATAAAAATGTTAAGAAATATAAACAAATAGCAAATTTTTTTTTGAGTAATTATTGACTTTCTAAAAATTTGTGCATCGCACGAGTGACCACTAGTTATTGTATAATGCAAAGGTTGAACTTGATATTCTAAAACCTTTATTTTTTTATGCCACGTGGCACTTGGATTTCTTTATTTTTTATTTTTAAAAAGAAAAAAAAAAGGAAAAAAGAACCAAAACTTAAAATCAAGACCTTAGATCTAAGATATGAGACTATTATCACTTGAGCAGCGCACACACATTGTGATATTAATTTTTTATTTCTATTTTTATCTTTCCTTACTTAAATTGTACATGTATCACGTGTGCCAACCACTAATAATTTAAAAAATCAATAGAAAATTCAAAAATGCTATAAATCTCCCAAACGAATTAACTGTTTTTAGCATTAATTTTTTTTTATTAATTTATTTCTAACCAATAAACGAACAATTTAGTAAACTCCCAAAAGAAGCCAAAAGACTATGCAAGAAAATTACATCCTTTTCATTGGCAAAATTGAAAAATGAAAGCAAGCACATGCATGGTATTTATAAGATTGATTAATCAGAAAAAAAAAAAAAAAAAACAGAGAGAAAAAAAAAAGGGCCTATAGGCAAGAAAATTACATGACTTTCATGAAGATTATTTTCGAGTGCTTCTATTTACACACCATATTTTGTCTCAAGACATATTATTAATTAATTATTTTTTACAACAATAATAATCTTACCTCAAATGACTAAAATAACCCCAACAGAATATCAGTACACACCTTATTTGAATACACAACATCTAAATCCTAATCCTAGCCACCACTGCTGTAGACGGCGATCTCTTTCTCTCTTGATCTGTATTCTCGCAATCTGCGAAGTGATGGGTCGTCGGCGTCAGAGCCGCCTCTTCCTATCCCACCGCCCCCTCTTCCCCTCCCTAGCTTCTCTCTTTCCCCCGTTACCCTCTTCCTCCGATTGCCAGCCCGCCGTCGCCCCCGCTACGTCTCCCTTCTCTGTCTCGTCCCTTCCTCTCCGGCTTCGTCCCTCCTCTTCCCAAACCCTAACACCACACACTAGTCGCCACCGCAATCTAACCTTCAGAATAGTGACTGCCCTGTAGCCTTCCCCATATTAGATCTACGGTTTGAGAGGGTCAAAGATCTAGGATTTTAGAGAAGAAGAAGAAGAAGAAGAAGAAAAATGGCGGAGAAAAGGCATCGGAGGGAGGGAAGGGGTAGGAGAAGGTAGGCGATTGGGGGAGGTGTTGCAATGGAAGTTTGAGGGGTGGTGGAAGGTGCTGCAAGGGTGGTTTCTAGGGGTGGAGGGGGTCGTGTGAGGCTGTTGAAGCGGTGGCGCCAGCGCCGATGCCGACGTCGGATAAGGTTTGAGGTGTGTATTAAGTGGTGTGGGACTAAGGGCAAAATAGGAACGTTGTGGTGTGTGCTGAAAAAAATTATATTTTTTCAAATTATTAAATGTGTAAACTAAGTAATGGTCTACTTTCAGATAAAATATGACTAGTGGTAACCCATGCGATGCACGAAAAAATAGACAATATATATTTTGTATGATAAATAAATCATTTTAATCTTAAATTATATCTTAATAGCGACAAGCCATAATATTAAGCCATCTAGGTAGATGTTAACAATAATTAACCCACAAAATTTTACAATAAAATTTGATATGCATAAGAAATTATTAATTATAAAAATTGTTGAGAATAATAGTATCACAATCACTTGATAACATAAATAACTTGTATCAAACTAAACAAAACATTAAAAGAGAGAAATTGTATAAGCTCAGAAAAGTTATTATAAATTTATTTGGACTTTTAAATTTGTGGTGTATATTATTATTGTTGGATCAAATTATGAATAAATATCAACTTTTAATTATAATTTATAAGTAGTTTTTAAAAAATTTTAATCTAAGTTTGTTGCCTTGCTTATAAAAAGAACTTCTCAAACAAATCATTAATTGATTACATTAGCAACTCTCTATCTTTGATTTCCTCTATCAATGACACACTCATATCATATCAAAGTATAAATCATTCTCCATAGTTTGAATAATACTTGCATAGTTCCTACGTCATTTTAAAAAAATTAATCAAGATAAGAATGTCATAGTATTATAAAAATTATATAAGAGAATAGTTTTAATCCATTTTATTTATAAAAAAATGATAAAAAATTATTTGAATTGTACTTGAAAAAATATAACAAATGATAGCTTTAATCATTATATACCAAAAAAAAAATTTATTTCGGTTACACAACGAAAAAATAGTCAAATACAAATAGAGTCATGAACATTAAATTAAATCATATGGGCTCTAAATTGATAATACAATCTAGCAAATCAACTAATAATAACATAGAGATATTGACAAATATGTAGTACTTCCCTATTATCTTTGTATTATATTCATTAATTTCATATATTATATGAAAGTTTTATTCGTCTCGATCCTTCAATAAAATAAGGATAAAAAAACAAATTTGATAAGAAATAATTATTGAAAAAGCAAAAATTTCAAAGAGAGAATTTAGAGATGGGATTGAAGAAATATTATAACGAATGACAGCCTTATAAAAAAATTAAAAAAAAAAACATCACAATGATCTAATACAAATTATTTTTAATAACTAATAGAAATAATCTCAAATTATTACCTTTTATAAATATAGTGAACAAAATCAATTTTATGAGATTTTTGTGCTACCTTCTCCCATGTGACCTTTATTATTTCATTATTAATACTATTCTCATTCAGAGCAATAATTTTTTTTTTCTTATAATCTTTATCATTTGGTAGATAATAACGAATAATAAAAATTATCAAGAGAAAGTTAAGAATTTAATAGGAGATAAGAAGTTATAGATAAGATCATTTCACAAGATAAAAAATTTAAAATAAAAAAAGATAATATGTGATAGGAGAAAAAAAAAAGAGTAAATCAAAATAAAGATTTAGATATATATGTTTTTGATAGATATATAGATTAACAAATCATATCTTTATCTAAATTTTATTATTTTAATTTTTTGAAAATAAATTATTTAATCTTTATCTTTATCTGTAGGTCATGAAATTAATCTTTATAAATTATTTATCAATTTTTATATGTTTATTTATCTATAAGTCATGAAATTATTTTTTTTAAACAATTTTTAAAATTTTTATCTTTAGGTCATGAAATAAATTTGCATAAATTATTTGTGAATTTTTATATGTTTATCTATAATGAAATTAATTAAAGTATGAAATGAGGGGGGGAAAAAAGAGAGTTATTTTGTTTTTTTTAAAAAAAAAAAAATCAATTATTTAATCTTTATCTTTATTTGCAAGCCATGAAATTAATTTTTATAAGTTATTTATCAACTTTTATTTGTTTATTTATGGGAAGAAATTTTAAATTATCTATAAGTTATGAAATTAATTTTTTTAAATTAATTGTTTATTTTTTATCTTTATCTGTAGATTATAAAATTAATTTTCAGTTTTTATATGTTTATCTATATAGACGAATTTTGAAATTCAAATCTTTATCCATAAATAATGAAATTAATTTTAATTTTAATTAATCAAACAAATAAAAAATGAAAAAAAATAGAAAACATGAAAGGCAATCAAAGAAGGTTGCCATGAAGAAAAGAGAGTGTTTTAAAATTATGAGAATTTAGGAATAAATATTTGGAGGCTTTTGACAAAACAATAACATTTGATTATATATATAGTATAGATGTGTAAATAGAGGCACCCATTCTTTTCCTATCATGTGCATAATTCTACAACACAGATGGTGCATGCTGCATAGTACATACAAATTATGGTTGAAATTGATATTTGTTTTCTACTATTGTGATATTTATGAGTAGTAATTTAATAATATCATATAGTATTTTCCTTATTTGGAATTTCAAATTAATGATCGTGTAAAACATTCTGTGGGTAGGACATACTTATTCATTTTAGTTAGGTTGTCAATTGACGTGCCTCATGAGTAGGGCTGTCAATGGATCGGATTTAATCTGAATCTGACCCGATAATTCGAATCTGTTTTACAAAAAAATTCGATATGATAATCCGACAATCCGAATCCGTTTAATCCGTTTATTAAACGGATTGAATTTGCAAAAATCTGATCCGATCCGATAATCTGACAATCCGATCTGATTATTCTCAATTTGAATAAAAAAACACAAAATGAATTTTTTTTTCAAATTATATAAAATTATAGCTCAATAAATAAATAAATGGATCGGATTCGGATTATCGGATCGGATATCCGAAATCATCGGATTCGGATTCGGATATCTATAATCGAATATGAACTAAACGGATTCGGATCGGATTTGGGTTTATCTTAATCGGATCGGATTCGGATTTTGACAGATCCGATCCGAATCCGATCCATTTACAGGCCTACTCATGAGTATAGGTTCACAGTTCAATTGGCCTCGTTTGGAAACCTTCCATTTTAGTTAAAAAGTCAAAAAGTTATTAAATTATCCAAAAAGTCAATAACTCATACTAAAAAGTCAAAGATTCTCTTTTCTCTCTACTTTTTGCACATCTTTTCGTAAAAAACCAAAAAGTCATCCCAAACATACTAGTTTTTTTTAGCTCATATTTTAGCTAAATAGCTAAAAAATTACTAAATTAGCCTGTTCCCAAACGAGGCCAAGTGTAATCAATCCCTTTAGGATCGTGCCTACGGGTATAGCACAAGATTTGCCCAACTTGCATGGTAGGGTGCTTGCGCGGCGTGCTTTGCGTGGATTTTGAGATTATCAAAATTTATTCAAATTTAAGAGTAAAGTCTCATTTGAGAATAGATTTTTTTAGTAATTTTTTAGTTTTTTGATTAAAATATGATATAAAAAAAACTAGTATGTTTGAGATGATTTTTTGATTTTTTATGAAAAGATGTGCAAAAAGTAGAAAGAAAAAAGAATTTTTGACTTTTTAATAGATGTTGTTAGCTTTTTGACTTTTTTAATGACTTTTTAACTAAAATAACTATTTGCCAAACGAGGCCAATTATCAAAAAAAATAACAACCCACTTAGTCTGTGATTTTTCATTTATTAAAAGTAGCATGTAAACGATGCCAGGTGATACTTTGAGCACATTTAATCATTTTTTGAATTTAATTACAGAGGTAAGAGTAGCAAATTATCAAATTAGCATTGGTTGCAACTTAATTGTTTCATTTGAAAGAGATATTGATTATGATTTTATTGCGGCATCTGAAAATACGGAAAAAAAGTGGACTTTTCAATTTAATGTTAATTACAATCCAATGATGTTTCAATTTAATGTTAATTACAAGAGTTCCAGGAAAACTTTTTTTCTTTTTTTTGGGTTAGTGAATGCTAAAGTTGTCACATCTTTTAATAGCTTAAGTTTGTGCATGAGTTAGAGCATCTCCGATGGTTGTTATTATAATACTATTGTTATTGTTATAATTTGATAATAAATAGTGTTATTTTGTCAAATTATAGCAATGGTTCTCCAATGGTCACTTGCAATTTTGGCAATTCTTAACCAATTTTTCCTCCAAGTTTGTAGGTGTTATTTGGATATAGATTTGTTTATGATTTTATTTTTATTTATTTTTTTGTCTTTTATGACATTTTTTAACTATTTGTAAAAAAAAATTATATATTTATATTATCCTCGACTAGACAAATATAAAAAATAAAAAAAAATTGAAAAATTAGAATAAATAAATAAATAAATAAAATTCAATTTAAAAAATTAAATTTGAAAAATTACTTGGTTTTCTACTTTTTCAATTCTGTTTTTTCAACTGAATTTAGAGCCACAAATATGTTCATATTTGCTGATGTAGCATGTTTGGCAATTGCTATTTTACTTACCAAATTTGAGAATAGATATGGCATATGTCATTTATGGCAAGTAAAATAGCAAGGCATTGGAGACCCACTTTTTATCACTATTGCTATATTATAGCTTTGGCAAGTGTTTTGAGTACTCTATTGGAGATGCTCTTAGTAATCAGTCAATGATATCAGAATAAACAATAAGTCATGTGTTTAAATCTCACTACATACCCAATAATTAAATGCTTACATATGTTTAGCATATTCATGAAGGAGAGTCCGATCACACATAAAGGGTTGTATTGAGAATATAATATAAATAATAAAGTCATAATCATGTATACCTAATGTGGGGATGTTTTTTCTGAATACCAATACGTGGCAAGGTGACGCCGACGTGTCAGCCGAGGTGCCACGTGTCCTGGTTGTGACGCCGAGGTTATCTCGGCAAGGCCGAGGTTATGTCCGAAGATATCGGAATCCGAGATAAATGGATAAGGGGCAAGAGTCCTAGAGTAAAGAGGGAACTTTGCTAAGATAAGGATAAAGCTCTTAGGGAGTTTATCTTTATCTCTTATGAAATCCAAAGTAAGCACTGAATGAGAGTCCATAGAAGTCAGGCTTCTAGTGGGACTAGGTTTATGTTGGCTATAAAATAGAGGCACCCCCATGGGTCAAAGGTATGCTTTTTATGCTTAAGCTTGTGAGTTTAGCACTTGATTATCTTTGAGAGATATACTGACTTGATTGTCGGAGTGCCCCCGGGTGGTTGAACCACTGCCGGAGACTTCTCTTTCTGTTGCAGGTCAGCCAGGTGTCATCTATTCTGTCGGTGCTCTCCAGCTGGTTACTAAGCGGGCAGTGTGATCAAGAAATCACTCACACAATTTGGCGCCGTCTGTGGGAAAGATAGGAGAATGAATGGCCAGTAACGGACAGAAGGAAAACATTGGGGGCGACACTCCTGCTGGGAGTGGGAGACCCATTGACCTTGATGTCACAGGAGACGAATACAACGCAGAAACTCGTGACCAGAATACTGGCGTAAATGAGGTCGGCCAGACTAACAAACTAGATCGAAGTGGCTACTACAATGAAGATGACCTCCAGGTATGGAAGGATAGATGCCTGCGGAGGGACGAAGAGGTGAAAGAGATTGCAAACAAGTTGGCAGACCTGCAATCGATCGTCAACTATATGATGCAAAATAACGTCATGCAGCCATCATACCCGCTGCAGGACACGCCGATGCCAGCAGCCAATGCCCAGAAGCAAGGACAGAAAGCAATTCCAGAAGCCCCCCAGCATAACGGGAGCGAAAGACATTCTCATCGACCTTCCAGGGAGGTCGGGCAAAGGGAGCCAAGAAGAGAAGAATCACGAAGGACACAACACGCAAAGGAGGCAGACACCAGAGGACATTGGCATGTTCAGGGGCAGGCAATGTGCTTCGACACAACTCATGGAGAAGGGTCGAAAAGGGCTCACCACGAGGCCGAGAGTAGTATACCGAAGAGACTGAAGTCGAAAGATAGCCGAGCTCCTAGGCGGAGCAAAGAAGACTTAAGAGATTACCTCAAGAGGAAACAGCAGAATGCCGAAGCTGAGGTAACATCCCCAGATAAGCCGAGGACACCATTCTCGGTGGAATTGGACAGGTTCGAGGCACTAAAGAGATTCAGTATGCCGAGGTTTCAAATATACGACGGCAAGTTAGACCCCAACTTCCACGTCGGACTATATTTAAACTCAATGGCATTGTATAGTGGGAACGAGCCGTTGCTCTGCAAAGTATTCCCCTCATCCTTCGGGGAGATTGCATCAGATTGGTTCCATAAACTACCGAAGGGAAGCGTGAAGACTTGGGAAGGCCTAGCCGAGATGTTTGTGGCCCGGTTCGTGACAAATAAGATACAGCCATTAAGGGTGGATGCATTGATGGCCTTGAGGATTAGTAAAGATGAAGGCCTTAGGGCCTATGCAAAAAGATATTATGAGGTATTCAACCGAATACCAGAATGTAATCAACAAGTAGCGGTCGTATCATTCAAGAATGGCCTAAAAGACAATTGTCCGCTACGGAAATCTTTGGCAAAAACTTTGCCAAAAAGCATGGAAGAGCTCATGGCAAGAATCGAGAAGTATGCCAGAGCCGAAGAAGACACATAGGCGAATAAGGAGATAAAACAGGAGAAAGGGAATGGTTCGCCGAAGCGAGGCCGAGGTAACAATGGAACGAGCAGGCAAGAGGCAGAACTAAGGGCCACACAAGCAGTAACAACCGTGTTCCGGATCCCAATTTCCAAAGTCCTGGATCAAATTCGAAGCCAGCCCTATTTCAGAACGCCAGAAAGGACTCCAGGAGAGTTCATGGGAATAAACATTGGTAGGCATTGTGCCTACCACAATGCAGATGGACATACGACTCAGGGTTGCAGAGCCCTAAAAACATATTTGGAAGACTTGGTAAGACAAGGACATCTGAGAGACCTTGTTGATGAAACCAGAACAAGGGAAGAACGGACGAGATTGCCTCAAGCACCAGCAGCCCCACCTCCCCTAACATAACAGCCACAGGCAGGAGGACCTCGGTTAATCAACGTAATCCAATCAAAGGTCAACGAAAACGAAATCCGAGGAGAAACCCAGAAGGTAAAATACCTACAACATATCTATCAAGTCGGAGAGAAAAGACAACGGGCAGAAAAGTACCAGGGACCGATGATAACCTTCACTGAAGCCGACCTAGAGATGGTCCAGCACCCGCATAATGATGCCTTGGTAGTATCCCTTCAGGTTGGGGAGTGCCAAGTGAAACGCATCTTGATTGACCAAGGAAGCTCTTGTGACGTCATGTACATCCGATGTTACAAGGAGCTCGGCCTTCACCCATATGACATGGAACGATCCAACGGCCCAATGGTCGGGTTCAATGGAACGCCGACATGGCCACTGGGAGCAGTAAGCTTGGAGGTGCAGGTTGGCACCAGGAAAATCAAGACAGAATTCACCGTCATCGACACACCTTCCCCTTACAACATCATCTTGGGAAGACCATGGTTGCATGCGATAGGGGCAGTTCCCTCAACATTGCATCAACTGTTGCGATTCCCAACAGAGCATGGGATAGAAGAAGTCAGGGGTGATCAGCTGTAGGCAAAAAGTTGCTCCATGGCAACAATGAAGTCTACTTGCAGCGTTCGAGAGCCAGAGAAGGCAGAAATTGAAGAAGAGGATGTGGAAGTCCTAGAAGACATCGGCAAGGAGCCAGCCGAGAAGAGCAAAGAGGCACTAAAGAAAATCCGCGTCCAGGATGGGGATGAAGAACTTTTGTACAAAATTCAAGATCAAGAACTACTTAACACCAAGTTTTCCCCAAAGCAATGAGCAAGCAGAGGCATCCAACAAAGTAATCTTGGATACAATAAAGAAGAGGCTGCAGGCAGCAAAAGGAAAATGGATAGACGAACTGCCCAATGTACTCTGGGCATATCGGACTACGCCGAGAAAATCAATTGGGGAAACCCCTTTGCCATGGCTTATGGTACAGAAGCAGTCATTCCACTGGAGATAGGCATCCCTGGAATCAGAACCTAAGGGGTAGAAAATGGAACTAATGATGTTCTCTTAGCCCGAGAGCTAGATCTTCTGGAAGAACGAAGGGAGAAAGCTGCAGTTCAGCTTGCAGCATACCAACAACATCTTGCCAGAGCATACAAGAAGAAGGTCAATCCAAGAGAACTTCAGAGTGGTGACCTCATCCTAAGAAAAGTTGTCGACAACAAGAAGGATCCCAGAGAGGGCAAGCTTGGCCCAAATTGGGAAGGACCCTACAAGATCATCTCGGTACTGGGAAATGTGGCATACCGGCTTGAAGATAAAGAGGGCAAAGAATTGCCAAGATCTTGGAACACTTGTAATTTGAAATTTTTCTATCATTAAAATTCCTTTGTTCCTTGGCCATTTGCCGAAATAAATAAATAAAGATTCCGTTCTGTTTTCAAGATACTTGACATTGTCTCTGGAATACATGTATAATGCGAATCCAAGTGAAACTCAGGCTCACATTAGGGGGCAGAGGGAAGAGAAAAGTATTGCTTAACACTTGTTGAAATTTGTATCAATTTACAAGTTGAAGATAAACCAAAGACAAGAAACTTGCCAATGTATATCATCGGTTGGTATAACCATGGTGTGTCACCCCGAGAAGGTTACACAAAGGAAGAAGAGTGTACATATGCAGAATATTCTAAGTATAGAATCATGCAAAGACAAAAAAGAAAAGACAGGAGTGCAAGCACTTAGAAAAGAAAAGTTATATTCATTCACCAAAGGGCACATCAGCCACACAAAAAACATACATTGTTCCAAAAAGATGAAGAAGCAACAAAATACAAGTAAGCAAAAGAAGAACATAAAACTAAGGCTCCTCTCCTCCTGATTGTTGAATTTGAAGATCAGATACCACCTCGGCCTCCTTCTCTGCCGCTATCTCAGTGTCAATTTCTTGGAGAGTTTCTCCAACAGTCTTGACCTCAGAAGGGATGTCGGCTGGTGCGATGTCGGGAACAGCTTCCTGGACAACCTGATCGCCTTCTTCATCATAAGTCAAGTCTAGGACTTGCTTATTCTGAAGAGGGGACTTGGCCTCATCAGCATCTTTGGATTTTCTGACCAAAGCCTCATCCTCTTCCTCATCAGCCTCATCCTCAGCATCAGATTCGCCGACATCTTCACTCGGAGTTGGGGCTGGAGGAAATGGCAAGGGAATGGCGTCGGCCTTCCGCAATGGAGAATCATCAGGAACATTAAGCTTTTTAAGAAGGGACATCCAACCAAGGGTGAAACCCTTGTTGCATGCCTCCTTCACTTGTTTTTCATAGGCCTCAGTAACGCCGGCCATACCCTGTGAGTACGCCTTTTCGTCAGCGTCTTTGATTTTAGCTTCTTTGGTGGCCAGGGCCTCCTGAAGCTCCTTTTCAGCTTGGGCCATTTTTTCCTCAGCCTCTCTCCTTTGCGATTCGGCCACCTTCCTAATGGTCTCAGTAGCCTCAGCCTTTTCTTCGGCTTCAGTCTGAGCCTTGATGGCTTCCTCAACTTGGTCTTCCAGCTTCTTCATTTTTGACGGGAAGCCTTTGCTGGTCTTTTGGAGGATGGAGACCTCCCTCTTCATCTCGGCAAGCCTCTCCCTGTTCTCAAAAGAATGCATTGAGAAAGAGTGGACATACTGGATGGCCTGAAAGAAAACAGAGGTATTAAAGAATATTCAAAGTATAAAATAAAGAGAAAGAAAAAATTTACCAAGAAGAAGACGTTTACCTGAACAGAGTGCTGTAACATTAAGGCATAGTTCTCATACTCGCTATACTGGGCGTTCCGCTCCAGGTCACCTGGGAGAAGTAGAGCGGTACAGAGGGCAACGCCGACATTGATATCGTCGGCGCTGTCACTTGCCATTACGGGCTTATCCTCGAGGGTGATTTCGGGGGCCCAGGGGGCATCAGGTTTCTTTGACCCTAAAGTCGTTGCAGATGACCTCGGCCTTTTTGATTTAGAGGATTCGGAAAGAGGTACTTCGGCAGACCTCTTCGAAGGGACAGAGGCAGTTTTCTGACTAGGAGCCAGTTTTGGGGCTGGCAAAGTGTCCTCAGTCTCAACCTGAGTCACTTTCGCCTTCGGTTGAGCTTTCTTAATTCTTTTTGGTTTTTCTGGAGGTTGGGTTTGTGTTGGTTGTTCATCAATGGATGATGGAATGTTGGCTAGGAGGTCTTTAGCAACTGGCTTTGCGCGACCCATCTCGGCTGTAAGAACAAGACGTCGGCGACGCTTTGTTTGGGATGGTGGAATGAGGTATGGAGCCGAGGTCGACAGCTGTTCTGCTGGATCAGAGGTTGATCCTTGGTCTGTTCGTGATGTTGATGCAACTGGAAGAGTTGTAGCAGAGGGAGGAGATAAGCTCTTCTTCTTTTTTTTCCTGGGGACGTCGAGGAGAGCTGATTTGTATGTTGGGATGAAGTTGAGAAGCAGGGGTGCCCTTCATTTCTGAACTGACAGGTCCAGTAATTTCCTTAAATCCTTGCTGGGAACAAAGGATTGGCGAAATTTTTTTGGCGGCTGAGGAAGAACTACAAAAGCAAAGACAAAGCAGACATTATGAAACAGATAAAGTATACAAGACTTTAAAAGTGAAACAAGTATGAATGCAGGGCTCTTACCATTACCCTCTATAAAGACTGATCGTGGGAGAGGGAAGAGGTGGAGGTCTTCATCTGAAGCGAACTCCCAGTTCCCCGAGGTAATGAAATAATCGTCACTAGCTCCCTTGTTGGAGTCTGGGAGGTCGGCTACAATTTTGAATACTGTGGACCTCGTCTTAAGGTAATAAATGTAGCCTTTTTTCTTTCAAGTTAAGACCACACATGATATAGCAATATTGGATGTCGGCAAGGGTGATCCTAGCGTTTTCCTGTTTAGCTAGGGCTATAATACCATCGATCACTCAGTAAGAATTGATGGCCAGTTGCATAGGGTTTAACTTATAGTAATGGAGGACCTCACGAAACAGAATGTTTAGTGGAAGCCGAAGTCCACACTCGATAAAGGCGACTACGGGGAAAGGCATGGAGTCGGCAGTGGGCATGATGGAGTCATCATCTCCAGCCAACCTCAAATGGATATCGGCTGGGATCTCAAACTCCTGTCTAAAGTATTCTAGTTTAAAGAGGGTGTTTACCCTATCTTTCTACATACCCATGATATCGGCTTAATCTTAGAAGGTGGGTCTCAGAAGATGTTTTTGAAAGGTTATTGGGACCTCGGCAAACAATAAGGTAGGTGCAGGTTTCAATTTTTTCCTAAGTTATGGGTTTTACAGACAAATCCCAGACCTAAATCTATGGAAACATGGATTGAAAGCAAGAATCTGGAAAAGATGCAAAAAACAAAAAACAAAAACGAAGTTTTAGAAACAAAAATTGAGATGGGCTGTCAAGAACATGAAGAATACAAGAGTATATGGCCAAGAACAGTGGCAAAAGTGAAAAGAAGTGGTGAAACAGTGCGTGTGTGCAAAATGTGGGCAAAGGCAGAATCATGGATGAATGCATTCAGATGTACGATTTATGAATTAAAAAAGATCGAAACATTACAGTAATGGCGACAGCAAAAAAAGAAGAAACATCAGGGAATTGAAAACGAAAAGAACAGTAGCTTACCAGAAAAAGGGAAGCCGGAAAGGGATTTGCCGATGTCCTATAACGGTTGTGGGAGCAGAAGACCGGTGGAAATCTTGCCGGAAGGGGTGAACAAAGAAGGTTGCAGAGCTTTGGAAGCTTGAGCGATGGAGGGTTTTGAAAGCCAGAGAGAGATAGTAGGAGATTCGAATGAAAAAGTGAAGAGACGGAAAAAAGGGAAAAAGTTTTTGATTAAACAGAAACAGTGGCAAAAGCAATCAATACGCCTAGAAGAACGAGGGCGTCAGACGGTGCACATGAAGAAAGATGCGGCTAACAGGCGCGTCACGTGTACGGACTAGTAAGAGCGAAACGCGTGGCTAAAACGGTTGGGTTGAAGTGTATAACAGCTCATGCGCATGAGAAGGTCCTTAAAAATCTTGATTTTTTAGGAAAAGCATGTCGGCTTGAAATGAATGATATCGGCTGTCAAATTTTAAGCCGATTTACTGGAAGAAAATACAGATATAGGTTCCATCACCTCAGAATGCCGAGGTAATAGAACCTAGGGGGCAGTTGTGGGGATGTATTTTCTGAATACCAACATGTGGCAAGGTGACACCGACGTGTCAGCCGAGGTGCCACATGTCCTGGTTGTGACGCCGAGGTTATCTCGGCAAGGCCGAGGTTATCTCCGAAGATATCAGAATCCGAGATAAATGGATAAGGGGCAAGAGTCCTAGAGTAAAGAGGGAACTTTGCTAAGATAAGGATAAAGCTCTTAGAGAGTTTATCTTTATCTTTATGAAATCCAAAGTAAGCACTGAATGAGAGTCCATAGAAGTCAGGCTTCTAATGGGACTAGGTTTATGTTGGCTATAAAATAGAGGCACCCTCATGGGTCAAAGGTATGCTTTTTATGCTTAAGCTTGTGAGTTTAGCACTTGATTATCTTTGAGAGATATACTGACTTGATCGTCGGAGTGCCCCCGGGTGGTTGAACCACCGCCGGAGACTTCTCTTTCTGTTGCAGGTCAGCCAGGTGCCATCTATTCTGCCGGTGCTCTCTAGCTGGTTACTAAGCGGGCAGTGTGATCAAGAAATCACTCACACACCTAATAATTAAAATGTGTGCACGTTTTTAGCCTGCTTATAATAGAAAATTTGATTAAATATGAAGGGGTGTATTAAAAATATAATATAAATAATAAAATTGTTGTCATTCTCATTAACAGTTTAAGTTGCATTATTAAAAAATTTCAATACCGTGACGTCTTTTTTCTATAAGCAATTCTTATATAGTTTTAATTTCCTTAAACAATTTAGGTGGATTAACCTCACATAGAAAATATATAATCAAATCAAATTAAATTAGTTTTATGTCTCTTTCATATGAGATCGATTACGTGAATTTATTTTTGACATTATGCTATTTATGAAGAAATGAAATATGTTTATGAACAGTGCTCATTTTCATGAATATCCTAGAGATTATAATGCTGCATATAGAAATCATAATATAGTATAGCTGAGAAAAGCCTAGCAACATATATCCCCCATCCCACACATAAGTGCCTCCGTGATGAACAACTATAATTGACATTCTATTTTGTTATCAGAAAAGATAAGAGACCTGACGAAAAGTTATGAAGAAATTTATCTCGAATTGTTACGTGTGATTTAGATTTAATTTTTGGTATAATGAGACTTATATTTAAAATGAATCTTAATTATACAATGCTTATTATGAATTTTTTTTTTAATGATCGGGTGTTTAGACCAGCTTACTCTGAGTAAAATTTTTGAATTCCTAACATTTCTATTTTGTTATAAGCAAGGACATATTCTAAAATTATCACTATAGATGTGCGAAAATATGTTTCGAATACAAATCCTTATAGTTTTTAATTGTTTTAAATTTTTAGTATAATATATGATATTTTTAAATTTTTTGGGTACTCGAACCCCTTTGATCCATCATTGGCTAAGAGATGACTCAAAGTATGATGATACTACTTGTCCTAGAGAGACGGGTCAGGCTGATCCACGTCTCACACACTGTTGTCCGATCGCTAGATCCACAAAGAAACCTGCACAAGAGTCCAACGGGGAACGGGAGTCCCCCAGCAAACCCTCTGACGAGCAAGTCAGAAAAAAAGATGTAGGGGCCGAATATCGAGAGACGTAAAGGGGCCGAATAGTTGGACCTGGAGAGTCGAAATTCATATATCGCATTCGGCCCTGTTTTATACATACAAATCTAGAGGTACCTTATTCGGCCAAATAACCAGTTGAGTAAGGGGCCGAGTGAAGAGCGTTGCAACAAAAGGAGCCGAGTAAATAGTTATACGACGAATTGAAGGTGGGCCCAGCCCTGAAGCCCAAGAAAGAAAAGATATAAATAGAAGAACATCATCCAGAGAGAGGTATGTGAGAATTATTACGCTTAACTTAATATACAAGTAACTAAGAGAGCATACACTGACTTAATCGTCGGAGTGCTAATTCCAGCACCCCCGACCGGAGTGTTTATTCATTTTCAGGTTGTTAGATGAGGATCTCGAGCATCCTAGTGGATCAAAAGAGTAATTGGCGCCGTCTGTGGAAATACTCAACTACATCCATGGCGGGCGTAACGGAAGACCCTCCGATGGTCACTGATGAAACCACACAGAGAGATGACCTCACTCCAATAAACATGCTTGGACTGGAGACTATCGCCGCAAGACGTGCCTTGAACTTTGACTTACTTGCCCAGAACTCGCCCTCGACTTCAGCACATGAGACAATGCAAGCGATCATGAAACAGACGAAGCAAAACGAACAGAGGCTGGAAAACATGATCACTGAGAACGAGCGCCTCCTTCAGGACTTGGCCTTGGAAGTAGCAAAATCCAATCAAGCTACACGCCAAGATCTGGGACGACCTCTGAAAGCGGGTGGTCAAAGACCTCGAGTTCGGAGGCAATATAGTGACAACAACTCTGACTCATTATCCCCAGAGCCCAAAAAGAAGGGACGACTCGAAACTACCAGTTCCTCTGAAGAGAGTCCATGTATAAGGCATAAGCGAAGACAAAATGGTTCGGACGAAGAAGACCAGCACGATCCCTTCGTGCGACGGATCGCAAAGGCAGTACTACCCAAGAAGTTCAAAGCCCCATCGTTCACCCTGTACGACGGGAAATCGGACTTCGCTGATCATATCCGTCATTATAAGCAAGCCATGACGCTGCATGCAGACGACGAGGCTCTCATGTGCAGAATATTTTCGAGCAGTTTGGGGCCATTGGCCGTCAGATGGTATTATAAGTTGGAGCCGGCGTCAATTAAGAGTTTCCATCAACTATAGAAATCCTTCAGGGAAAGATTCATCACCAACAAGGTACAGCCGAAGCTAGCCGACTCTTTCTGGGCAATGCAGATCCAGCTAGGAGAAACCTTACGAGCGTATTCGGCGCTATTGGGAATGCTAAATCTTGTCGATGATGCTTGCAACAACTCCATGGCCATTATCGCCTTTAAAATGGGTTTACATCCTGATAGTGCTCTCCGCAGTTCCTTGACTAGAAGACCCCCCAAAACAGTCTGGTCGTTGATGAAGAAAGTCGAGGAATACTGCAAAGTAAAAGATGATGCCTTGCGGGTTAAAGCCGGAAACATGGCCAACAAGACGGCCCCTTCTGAAATTGCTCAGCCGGTAAATTCTGTACTACCTCAGAGCCCTAAACCACGGTATCGGCTAAATGAGACAAGAGACGGGATTCTCGCCGATCAAACGACCAATGCTCCCACCGAGCTAATGAACAACTTCAAGTAGATAGCAGGCGCACAAGGCACGCAGACAAGAAATATACGGAGTTGTTAGAGCCGATTAGCGCGGTTATGTCCAAAGTCCAACACCTTCCGTTCTTCAAATGGCCATCCAAAATGATGGGACCTTCCGACACGAGAAGACGAGATAGGTGGTACGAGTATCACAAAGACCACATCCATGATACTGAGAGTTGTTATGCATTGAAGGATCACTTGGAGGAATTGGTACAAGATGGTCGGCTACAACAGTACGTCCGAAAAGGCAATCAGCCAAAGCAATAGCCTTACGGCAGGATTCTCCTCCACTCGGCGTGATCCACATGATATACAGCCTGCCAATGACATCCGCGGTACATACGGTTCATTCGAATCTCGACCCTCAAAATCAACTCACTCCGGCTAAACGGCCCCATGAAGCTGCGAGCATTGCTTTTGATGATTCATATTTGGCCGGAGTGACACTTCCTCATATCGATCCCTTGGTAATCGAGTTACGCATAAACCGATTCACCGTTGAGCGTGTACTCATTGATCATCAGAAGTTATGTATTACAAGACATTCACCAAACTCGGCTTCTCCGAATTGGATCTTTCTCCAGCTCCTTATCCATTATTCGGCTTCAACGCTAATCCAGAATACCCGTTGGTCAAAATCATACTACCAGTTCGAGCGGGCTCCCGAACAGTGGATGTGGAATTCTTGGTCGTCAAGCTGCCTTCGCTGTATAATCTTATCATGGAGCGAACTTGGTTGAATACCATGCAGGCCGTGCGAAGCACCTATCATCAACTGCTCCGCTTCCCGATAAAACCTAGCATTGAGCAAATCCGTGGCTCCTAGAAATCGGCACAAGCATGTTATCTCCTTGTTGCAAAGACACCAAAAGAGTTGGAAGTGAATTCTATTGAGGTGCCGGATCGAGAGAGCCTGAACGATGTTGGGCGGCTCCCAAGTGAAAAGGCCATAGAAGCCCTGGATCGAGTTGAAATTGACGGAAACCCAGACAGGTTTTTTATGGTCGGCGCCTCCCTGAATGAAGCAGACAGGCAGCAGCTAATTTTCTTCTTGCTCGGCAACCTTGATGTATTTGCATGGACACCATATGAGATTCCGGGTGTGGATTCGTCTGTTTTGCAGCACCGTTTAAATGTTGACCCTAAATGCAAGCCGATTATTTAGAAAAGCCGGCGGTTAGCCGCAGAGCACACTGTCACCGTTGTTGAAGAGATTGACCGGTTGCTTGACGCCGGGGCAATCAGGGAAGTGACCTACCCTACATGGCTCTCTAATATTGTGGTTGTGAAGAAGAAAACTAGGACTTGGCGAGTCTGCGTTGATTTCACGGACCTAAACAGAGCTTGCCCCAAGGATTTTTTTTCCCTCCCCAGAATAGACTAACTTATAGATGCTACAGCATGTCATCAGCGTATGAGCTTCCTCGATGCTTACAGATGCTACCATCAAATTGCCATGCATCCGGAGAACCAAGACAAAACTGCATTCCTTACCCAAGAGGAACCTATTGCTATAAAGTTATGCCTTTTGGGTTGAAGAATGCAGGAGTAACTTACCAAAGACTAGTTACTGCCATGTTCAAGGAGGAACTCACCCACACTATGGAAGTGTACATTGACGATATAGTGGTCAAGTCTAAAGAAGAGCAAACTCATCTAGTCGATCTGGAAGAGACATTCGGCATTTTACGCAAATACAGAATAAAGCTAAACGCTTCCAAATGTGCGTTTGGGATAGGTTCTGGAAAATTCTTGGGTTACATTGTCAACCACTGAGGAATCGAAGCCAACCCGAGGCAAATCACAGCAATCATGGAACTCGGCTCCCCTCAATCGGTCAAGGAAGTTCAGAAGTTGATGGGGATGGCCGCCACACTCAATAGGTTCATCAGTCGTTCCACGGACTGCTGCCGACAATTCTTTCATACTCTACGGCAAGGTAAAGCTTTTAAATGGACCTCTGAGTGCGAAGCCGCTTTCAACGATCTGAAGACTTATCTCCGATAAGTTCCACTATTGACAACACCATCGGTAGGTGACCCGCTTATTTTATATCTGGCCGTCTCCGACCGAGCCGTCAGTGCTGTACTGTTAAAGGAAGAGCTTGGGGAGCAGCGACTAGTGTATTATGTGAGCAAGGCAATGGTTGACGCCGAAACATGTTACCTTCCGTTGGAAAAACTGATCCTAGCCCTCGTCATGGCAGCAAAAAAACTGATACATTACTTCCAGGGGCATAGCATCAGGGTACTAACAGATTACCCCCTCCGGTCAGTACTACGTAGTGCAGAAGCATCAGGGCGCGTTTCAAAGTGGGCTCTTGAACTCGGCCAGTACGATATTCAATTTTTGCCTAGAACCTCAATCAAGGGGCAAGTACCTGCTGATTTTGTGGCCAAATTCACGGGGGGTCTTGCCGACTTCAAGTCTGAACAAATTCAACCCAAGCCGAATTAGAGAATCTACGTTGGGGACATTTGGCAGTTGTACTATGACTGATCATCCAACCAATGGGGTAGTGGAGCCGGAGTAGTAATCATGGCTCCTGACGGCGCAATAATTGAGCAGGCTGTCAAACTCGGCTTCGAAGCATCAAATAATTAGGCCGAATACGAAGCCCTGTTAGCTGGTTTGCGGAATGCACACATTCTGGGTGCCCGGCGTTTGCTTGTATTTTGCAATTCAAAACTGGTGATCAATCAGCTGAAGGGGGAGTACGCGGCCAAAAATGACCGTATGGCAGCTTATATGAAAACGATAAATTCCTTGCTGGTAAAATTTGACCATCACGAATTGAACCAAATAACCCGTGACCAGAACACACATGCAGATGCCCTAGCTTGCCTAGCCTCCGCTATTAACTCAGAGATTAAACGGACCATTGAAGTAGGTTTCATCCCAGTGCCGAGCATTGGCCTTTCTGAGGAAGTCCAGATCAATGTCATAGAGTTAGGACCGAGTTGGATGGACTCCATTGCTGCATTCTTGTCTTCCGGACAACTCCTAGTGGACAAGAAAGAAGCGCACAAGCTGCGAAACAAAGCCTTGCGATACTACTTGGATCCGCAAGGAAAGCTTTATAAAAAATCCCTTTCTGGTCCATACCTGGAATGCGTTCATCCGAACAAAGTCGAAGAACTTTTGATAGAAATACATGAAGGCAGTTGTGGCGCCCATTCTGGTAGGCACTCTTTGCCTCATCGAGCTGTGACACAGGGGTATTACTAGCTGACAATGAGAGCCGATGCCGAATGTTACATGAAAAAATGTGAACAGTGCCAGAAGTTTTCTCCTTTGACCCACTTGCTTGTTGAAGAGTTACGCTTTATAACCAGTCCTTGGCCGTTCGCCCAATGGGGACTTGACATCATCGGACTACTGCCTCGTGCCCCGGGTAACAATCGATTTTTGATTATCGCGACAGATTATTTCACAAAATGGGTAGAAGTGCCTACTAACGCACATCCAAGATACCGACGTGAAGCGTTTTGTATCGAGAAATATCATAACACGATTCAGCATTCCAAGAGCACTTATTTCAGACAACGGCACCCAGTTTGATTACAGTGTCTACAGGGAACTGTGCAGCAAGTATGGTATTCGGCCCTATTATTCCTCCCCGGCTTATCCACAGTGTAATGGCCAAGCTGAAGCCTTCAAAAAATCTATTTTAGACGGCATCAAGAAGAGGCTGGAGAAAGCTAAAGGAAGATGGGTCGAAGAGTTGCCAAGTGTATTATGGGTTCATCGCACTACTTCAAGGCGGTTCACTGGGAGACGCCGTTCGCTTTGTACTTCATAACGCAGGCAATCATCCCCTTGGAGATCAGCCTCCCAACCTTGAAATCAATAGTTTTTGATTTGGGCCTAAACGACATGATGTTGGCCTTGGATTTGATTCTGATTGAGGAATGGAGAGATCGTGCCCTTGCATCCATGGCACGGTACCAGCAGCAGCTTGCTAAGTCATATAATCAGCTTCCAATTAAGCCTCTGGATTCAAAGTGCCCTTCGTGTATCACGATTGGCCAAGTCTCCGAATTCGGAGCCCCATTAGTGTATGACACTTTTGGGCCGATTAAGCCTCCAGATTCGGAGCGCCCTTCGTGGATATCACGATTGGCCAAGACAAAAAGCCTCTGAATTCGAAGCCCCATCCGTGCAGGTCACGTTTGGGCCGAATAAGACTCCGGATTCGGAGCGCCCTTCGTGAATATCACGATTGGCCAAGCCAAAAAGCCTCCGAATTCGGAGCCCCATTCATGCAGGTCACGTTTGGGCCGAATAAGACTCTGGATTCGAAGCGCCCTTCACGACGAAAATTAAAGTATACAAACATTCAAAATGAAATGTTTCATTAAGTTGAGCTGGCAAAAATCATATATACATAAATTAAAGCATGCAAACATTCAAAATGAAATGCTTAATTAAGTTGAGCCGGCACAAACCGTATAAACAAGTTGAAGCACGCAAACATTTAAAACAGAGTATTTTATTAAATTAACCAATAAATACATAGCTAACGCCCAATCTGCGTTGGAGCGTTTACAATATGTTCAATTCTATTCGGCGTCACCCTCGTCATCATTCTTCTCAATTTCAAACGCGCCAAAAGGAAAGTGATGACGTTGGTATAATGGCGACGCCGATTCAACTCCTGCTTCTGTGAGAGCCTCTACGGCTTGGAGAGCCTTAATCCACCCGTGCCTAAAGCCCCGATTCTCGTATCAGCATACCTCCTCTGCGAGTTTCCCCTTGGTCTTGTCTATCCCGACTTTCTGGCCGTCCTGGAAGCCTTTTTCATGACCCATGGACCTTGCAGTCTCTACTACAAACATACTTGCCGTATCTCAATCGGCAATCGCATGACTTATCAACCGTTGGGTCACTATCTCTTTCCTCCATGACCGGGTTAGATTGTCCAGCCGCACGCGGCTCAGCAGTTTGGGTCTTCCTTAGCTCACGATCGGCCTTCTCCGCACGAGCCTCCAAGTTTCAAATTCATTCGTCCTTCTTCTCTATCTCCCGCCGCACGGCACGCAGATGCATGCCGACTTCATAGGCTGTATACAGCCCTCTCACTGCTCCATGGATGCCCTCTCGAAACACTTCGTAATCCTGTCGACCAACCATCGACTGCTGGACTTCCGGTGGAAAAATCTATCGAGCGAACTCGACTGCTACACCTGGGTCATTAACAATAGAATCCGCCTCCATCATCAGTTTATTCCCTACAAAAACCGCAAAACTCAACGGTCGCGACGTCGCATCAGACTCATTTCTTGGTCACGGTCGAGGGGAGCTACCCCGTTGCTGTTTTTCCTTTCGGGGTGATCTACTTCGACGACTTGGGGGCTGACATTTTTCCCGTTCCCTAGACGTCCTACTTCTCGTGCATGTGGGCTCGTTGCTGCGATTCATTTCAGTGTCATGCTCGGTCAATGTCCGTCCTTCTCCTCTGCTGTTGAAGAATAGTCTATTTGACATTCGCACTTATCTAACCTTTCGCAACAAACTGGTTTAAATTGAGTCTGAACACAATAAGTGGAATTACGGGCGCGAAGAACCCACCCCATTTATTCCTAATGCATGCAGCGCCCCCAAGGCGATTTCATTAATGCTAAACTCCAAAAGCCCGATGCCGATCGACGTGCACCGCAGCCACGCCACGAACTAATGATATTTGGCTTTCGAAGTTCATACATTGGTTGGGGCAAGGGCAGATTTATTAATCTGATCGGTCAAATATCTAAGCCCGATGCCGATCAATTTGTGCCGCAGCCCCTCTATGAACTAATAATATTCGGTTTTCAGAGTTCATACATTAGCTGGGACAAGGGCAGATTTATTAATCTGATCGGGAAAATATCTAAGCCCGATGTCGATCGATCTGTGTCGCAGCCACTCCATGAACTAATGATATTCGGCTTTCGGAGTTCACACATTGGCTGGGGCAAGGGCAGATTTATTAATCTAATCGGCCAAATATCTAAGCCCGATGCCGATCGATCTGTGCCGTAGTCACTCCATGAACTAATGATATTCGGCTTTCGGAGTTCATACATTGGTTGGGGCAAGGGCAGATTTATTAATTTGATCGGTTATTCGACGAGGATAAATTACTAAATTGCCTAGTTATCTAATCGACAAGTGTGCATGAATGTTTTATCCAATGTAGCAAAAAGCAATACCATTCATCAATAGCAAATTAAGCACAAATAATAACAAAGTACAAAGGAAATTTTCATTAGTAAATTGGGCACAGACTGTAGCCATTTTACATATGAAAACTATTAACCAAAAAGCTACAAGTTTTCATGGAAATGCCTAGCAAAAACTTAAAAACTGTAGTCATTTTACACATAAAAACTACTAAACGAAAAACTGTAACAATACATTCAAAATCCTTAAACAAAAACAACTAAAGTGTCGCCCTAATCAATCCTCGGAGTCAGACTCCAGCGGCTCAACGTCCACTTGCTCGTATGGAATCGGCATAGCCAATGTCACATTAGCAGCAGCAAGGGCTTTGAGCCAGCCGTGTTTGAATTCCCGATTTTTAAATTTGGGGACTTCTTCCACTTAATTTGTGAGGGCAGCGCTTTGCCTAACCTCGTACACCTTGGAAGCCTCGGAGTCAGCTACTTCCTTCGCCTTCTTCGATTCTTCCAAGTCAGCCTCCAGTTTGGCAATCACCTCTTGGGCTAACTTGAGCGCATCTTCGCTTGCATTTGCCCTCTTCTTGGTGGCCAATCTAAGTTGGTCTAAATTTCTCGCCTTTTCCATCTCGGCCTCGGCCCTTGCACCTTCTATCTTCGCCCTCGCTACTTCGAACTCGGCCCTACTCCTCTGGTCCTCAACTTTCGATTGTAAATGGCCAATTCGTTCGCTGGCGTCATGTTGGCGACGACCTATCTCGGCTATCCTTCCGACCATCTGCAAAACAAGAAATTAAAACCAAAATAATATATGCATAAAAGGGAAAGACAAGATCAAGGTATATACCAGAAGAGCCGATTGAGCAGCTAATGCTATTGCTAACAGATCCAGCTCCGCCTGGAAAGCCGCCTTGTCAACCGGCAATGAGACTGACGAAGCCATGCTCAACACCACGGCTAGGTCTTTCATAGCCGACGCGTCAGAGGAGATCGGCATATTTTTTATCTTTGGTTGAACAACAAAAGGCACAACCACATCCGACTCCTCTAAGTGCGGCCGTTTATCAGCCGGGTTTTTTTCAGAGCCGGCCTCGACCTCGGCAGGACGTTTCTCCGCCCTTCGCTCAACTGCCTGATTCGCCTGCATAACCGTCTCTGACTCGGCATTTCGGGGTTGAGCCATCTCCTCCTTGATAACAGGCAGGGAGGGCTCAGTTTCGGCGGTAGGTGGCACTTCAGATTGAATGGCCTCTGCTCTCCGCGCGTGCGGCCATTCTTTCTGCGTTTTTCTTTTTGGCGAGTTGTATGAGTGACAACCCGGCCATGTCTTCGGGGTACGCGCCGGGAAGGTCTTCTAAACCAGTAAAAATGTTGTTGAAGGGAAGGTCCCCTCGGCCCGAAGTGGACGCAGGGTTGGCTCAATTGAGACCGACTTCCTCAAAGGCCAACTTCAAAGTCTCGTCTACTTTGGCTTCGGACTGGTCTGACTCTTCAGCGACCTCCTCAGCTACTTCCACCCGCTCCGAGTCGGATCCATCGAAACCAACTTGTCCAAGTTTTTGAAGTTGGTTAAAACAAGAGCCGTAAGAAACTCTTCACCCCTCGGAATTGGGATGTTTTCTGCCACCGAAAACGTCGTATACGTCAGCTCATATCGAAGGAGAATGTGGGCCGTGCTCCCTTGTTTCTGAAGGCTTGGACGGCCAAAGTATTTGAGCTCGACTTTAATTTCCGTAAGAACAGTGTCGTTAGTTGAAATCAAAACTTTCTTCAAATCGTTTCTTGCGCAAGCAAAACCATGAGACCGCAAAAATAAAGCCTTGTAAATATAAGAAAAATAAACGCAAGGAGCTATATGGCCACCTGGTTCGCCCCTCCGTCTAGGAATAGGATCTAGGCGGTCCTCGCCTTCGCCAAATTCCCAATTACCTTGGACAATGACCATGACATCATCGACTCGCTTGCCAGAGCTGGAAAGCATAGTTACTAATTGATGGTCGGTGTCCTTGGCCCTAAGGAAATAGCGTCCATGCCGGCCAGAAGACTTGGCCAAGGCATAACAATGCCGAATAGCAAGTATGCCGAGGTTAATCCTAAGGCGGTGGTTTAACTCTATAATCCCCATTACGATTCTAAAAAGGTTGGCATTGGGTTGGGAAGGGATTAGACCTCAACGGTGAAGGACAGTCCTAAGGAATGGGTGAAGCGGGAAACGGACTCCCCCCTCTGCAATTGATAAGAGAGGGTAGACGATTGTGCTTTCATCAGCCCTCTCCATATCAACGGTGCCGTCTGTCACAAGTGACATATGGACATCAGCAGGGATAAAAAAATGGCGTCAAAAGCCAGAGACTCGATCCGCGGAGAGGTCTTTCAAATGCTTTGCCATTTTCGTCAGCCTATAAGAGTATGCTAAACTAAAAACAAACCAGGAAAAGGGATTCAAAGCAGAGAGGAAGAGAACTTACAAGAGACGGAGAGGACAATGAAGGATAAAAGAAAGTTGCAGAGGTGAGTCGGAAGGCAGTCCAAAAACTTCAAGCATCCAAAAATGTGTATGTATTCGAAAAGACGACAAAATTTTAAATCACAATAAATGGAAGCGTACGAAGGGGCGGTGTAGACACCCCATTTTTGACCGCCTTTAAGACTTGGGCGTTACTGATGATTTACTTGGTGATGGGAGATGTGCAGAGCAAAAGTTTGATTTCTTTGGCAAGGAAAGCGTCAAATCCAAACCTCACACCCCATTTTGGACCAAAGCTATTTTGAATGGTTTTTAGACCTTAAAACCCTCTTTTTCAAAATATTTTTGAAAAGAAGTTTCTACGATGTTCCGAGGCTCGCATTTTGTCAAATATTACGCTTTTCGGTAAACCGAACAAGGACAAAGTGGAAATGAATGAAAGAGAGTTGAAATATTTGAAAAATATTTCAAAACACCTTGTTTAGGGGTTTGGAGTTGAAGAAAAGACGAGAAGAGGGAAGAAACCAAGTTGGGGGAAAAGTCAGGCATGGATCGCTAAGAGAGAATCGAGCAGCCCTCGCTAAATCAGGCCTATGCTTTTGAATGCTTGGATTTCAGCTATGATGCCACCACCGTTGGAAATCTTACTTCTGGGGCTTCATTTTTCACTTAAGAATCTCCTAAAGCCGAGTCTAGATGGGGGAGATATGATTGGCTGAAGTTGGGTATCATTCCGGTTGGACCGAAACTGAGCAGCCTTCACTAAAAGAGGGATATCTCTTACTACACATGGAATTTTGATGTGAGGCTTGCATAATTGGAAATAAGACTTCTGGGGCTACAGTTTAGGGTCAAGAATGACCTGAAAAGGCATCCAGATGAAGGAATTAGGCTTGCTTCAAGTCAGGGACCAAGACTGATTTTTCCCATCGGCCTCTATGGCACTGCATCGGCCACAATTGGACCTCAACAGCTATATGTTGGCCAAAATTGAACCTTATCGGCCACAAATGGTGGCTGGTCGGCACCAAAGATGGCCGGCCGGCCAGAAGTGTCCAGAAAGCCCAAAATTGGCAAATATTTCTCCTGTAGCTGTTCCAGGCTATCCTAGATATTTCCAATTGAGATATTTTCGGCCAAACTTGATATTTTGCTATATAATGAAGCCATATATCTCATATTCAAGGGTTAGAACATTTAGAGAACATTTTTGGCAAAAGGTTTGGGAGCTTCTCACATTAGAACCTCTCTCTCTACAATCCTCTCTTGAGCATTTGTGCTAGAAGGCTTGCATACAACCATCTTCAACCTATCAACCCTTAAGAAGAGTTGATCACCATTGGCTTGAGGTCCCTTGGAACCTATTTTTGGGCTGATTGAAGGTTGTTTGGCTCATATTTTGGCTGGTTTTGCAGCTGTCCTTCAAGGTTTTTCAAGGGTAAACACTTGCTCCTTTAAACCTTTGCTTTGCATGCTTGTTTTACCACTTTTGTAAACTGTTTTTGGCTTGGTTTTGAACTAAAGAGAACTCATTTTTTCAGTCCTAAGAGTGATGGTTTAGGCCTATTTTGTGTTAGGGGGTTGTCTCTCCCTTTTGTTCCTTAGCTTGTATAGCTTTTGAGCCATCTTCTAAAGCCTTTCAAAACAACTTTTCATGGCCTTTTAACCACTGAAATCCAGAGGATTTTTAGTGGTAAAAATCCTGTTTTGAGGTCCCAAATGGGTGGGGGTTGTCCCCCCTCCTCTTCTCTTGTTTGCATGTCTTATTGGCCTATCAAATGAGCATGTGTTTCTACCATTTTGAGGCTTAGTTCAGGCACTTTTTTGTGACTTTTAGGACCTGCCTTAACTCTTTCCGTGGCTGGTTTAGTCACCTTATGCATGCTTTATACACTTGTAGTGTAATTCGTGCAAACTAGCCTTATATGCCTCATGAAGTAGCATGTTTGTTAAGCATGTATGGGCTCCATTTCAGTATGTTTTTGGTCATTATTTAGCATGTCATGACTCTGTCTAAAGTTGGTTTGATGGCCTCTTGCATGCTCCATGTACTTCTAGTGCATTTTCATTCACTAGCCTAATGTGTATCATGCTTTTGATCATCTTTCTAGCATGCTTTTGGCTCGACTCTAAGAAGATTTTGTTCATGCTTTACCATGTTTAAGGTCTGATTCATGTTGTTTTGGCCATGCATGCATTGCTTTGTATAGCCATGGTTCAATCTTACTCACTACCTTTGTGTATTGAGTCCATTAACATGCATTGCTTGGACTATTTCCATGATTTGGCATCATTTGAAATTTTATTTCAGTCCATATAATGTTGCCATACACTCACTTTTGTCACTCTTTCAATGCTTTGGAGAGTTGGTGTTTTATGCCTTAAACATGAGCCATTGCGTATGCCATCTTGCCTAAGCTTGTGAGCTATGATTTCAGTGTGTATTTGGTCCTATTTTGCCATGATATAACTCTGATTTTTGTTGACAAAGTCATCTCATGCTTGGTTTTGGTAAGTGTAATGTAATCATGCACATTGGCCTAGCTTACTTGATGTTTGGACCCTTCATGCTAGCTTGTTTTGGCTTTGCTCCATACATGTTTTAGCATTGTTTTGGCATACTTTAGGACTGTTTTTGGTTGTACTTGCCATATGGTTCTTACATTGCATAGTTGTAGTGCAATTGGTCTTGCTAGCTTTAAGTTTTAAGCACCATAGCATGCTTAATTTGTGACATGTATATGATTTGGCATCATTTACCATGACATTTCAGAGCATATAGACTTGCCATGCTCCCACTTCTTTCACCCTTTGAGTGCCTCTAAGGGTTATGCATTGTTGCCTAGCTTATGGACCAATATATGTGCATGCATGTCTTGGGCATGGCTGAGGTCTGTCCATTTTTAGTTTAAGCCCATTGAGTATGTGGTTTGCATGTTGTTGCATGCCTATTGCATTGCATGTTGTTGCATGCGTGTTATATGGCCTCATATTTGCATGCTTGTATTGCTTTGTTAAGTTAATCATGCATGCATTACATTGGTCTAATATGCTTGTCTTTGCATGTTGTTGTATGCTAGTTGCATTGCATTGAGTTGGCATGCCATTAGTTTTGATAAGTCAATCATGTTGCATTGCATGGCATTTTGCATACTTGCTGCATTGCATTGTGTGTGCATGCCTTACCTTTTGATCAAACATGATAGAGGTTTAGGTCCCTTATGTGTTTTTGTGCATTTCATTCACATTGAATTGTGCGACTCGACCTCTTTGGCCATCATGCATCGAAATGCATGATTGATGGCTCGAGAGTCGAGCACTACATTCCTTTGAGTTTCAAACATGATAAGGGGTGTAGTTGCACAACATTTTCTTGCAAATGTATTGCCATGCCTCTGTTTGTACTCTGCTGTAGAAAAAAGAACAGTTTGCAGGAATAGATGGCCGATCGGCTATCCAGTGTGCCGATCGGCTAACAATATTTGGCCGACAGCATAAAAATTGGTCGATGGCCATTGTTCTTTGGTCGATGGTCATATCTTTTGGTCGATGACCTTTCAGCATGCCCATGGGTTGAATCAGAAGTGAGTTGGAGATTTGTGCAGTTTTCAGAGGTGCAGAATAGTGCAAACAGAGACAACATGAGGCATGGTAATAGATTTTCGAACGAAGCCGACCGAGCATGCATCATTCATCATTCTGAGGCAGGGCTGTGGCAGCTTGTTTTAGCCTCTTTCTTTTCTTATTTAGTTGGTTTTGTAACTTAATTAATTTGCTTAATTAGTTAAGGTTTTGTAATAATTAATTAGCTTGTTAGTTAGTTAATTAGTTGGTTTGTATTATTTATTCGAACCCTCCGTCGAGAGGGCAAATTTTGTTATAAGTGTGCGTGTATGTGATGAATGTCTTCCAACCCCACGTCTTTCTCCCTTTTACTTAACCGCTTACGATGGTTAGTTCTAGGTCATATTTTGATTAGCATCCTTATGCTTACATGTTTGCATCCATTCATTCGTCTTGCATGCACCGGGCTCGGCGCATCATACTAACTACATTGTATTTCAATATCGATTTGAATACATGATTATCAAGTTTTGCATTTCACATGACATCTTAGAATAGCCAAGCCTATTTTAGTTGCATTTTGCATGTGTTGCATTAGCCATCTTAACATAGCTAGGATCATGCATTGATTACTAACTATCTATTGTTTTGGCTCGAAGTACTAGGTAAGCTTTTATGCTTTAGCATACTGCATGTGTGTTAGTGTTGCCATGTTTAGCATGCTTGCCATGAGGCTATTTGCTTAACTGATATAACTGCCTGAATGCCTGTGATATCCCTGTTCCGTAATATGTTGATTGGTCTTTAATATGAGTATGATTATGTGTTTAATATGATTTTGTGTGCCATTATGTGAAAATATGTGGTTTTGAATTTCTATCTGTTCACCGTAGGAATATCTGTTTGATTATCTGCTTTGGAAATTAAATTGAAGGCCTTATCGGCCACAGAATCCGAAATTGATTGCGCCATCGTGATTAGCGTAATTTTTAGAGCCTACGGTGAAATTTAATTGAAAATTTATTCGGATCAGATTAAATTGATTAAATTAGTAAATTGGTGCTCAATTATTTTAATATTAAGAATTTTGATTAAAAGAGCTTTTAGTGGGCCACTTTCACTCAAATTCCCTCTTTAGTTCATTTTGGCTGATTTTTGACTCTAAGAGTAGAGAGAGGGTCGGCTAGAGAGGGTGAGAGAAGAAGGATTGCATGTTTTGGCTCAAGGTTTGTGAGTTTGAGAAGTTAAACTCAAGATTCAACTAGAAATTAGAAAGATTAAGGCTCCTAGGTGAGTAATCAACCCTTGACTCATGGATTTTTGTTTGTAATTTGTAAATTCAAGTTTGATTAATGGCCAAGAACATGAGTTAGCTTGACTATAAGGAAATTGAGTTGGTTTTATTGAATTTAAAGTCTTAGAACACATGCATGTAAGAAATTGCTATGAATTTCCATATTTGAGCACAATGTGTATGATTCATGTTGAAATTTTGGTTTAAGACCATGTACTTGATCATCTCTTCACCAATTAAGTTGAGGATATTGTGTATATTTTTCATGCAAGTGAAAATCATGGGAGTTTGAGTCTTGCATGTTTGAATCTAATGTGTTGGTGATGAGTTTGAGTTAATTTGAGACATGCATGTGTTTGATTCATGAAATTGAGCTTCATTGGATTGTAATTTGGGGTTTGTACCATGTTAGTACAAGTATATTTGAAGTTTGAGCTATTGCATGCAAGAAATGTTGGATGGAATGTTGAATTGAAGCTCAAGAACATGTTTTGGGTTTTCCAGAATTTTGATATCCGCTCGAGCGGGGAAACCGCCACTCGAACGTGAATTTCGTGCTTCCAGTATTTTTGCAGACTTGGATGTCCGCTCGAGCGGGTAATTTTACGCTCGAGCGGGAACTATATAGACAGACCTTCAGCTCTATCGCTAGACTTCATGCTCGAGCATAATTTTGACACATCCAGCACTTTTTGCAGACATGGTGTTCGCTCGAGCAGGGTAATTTCACGCTCGAGCAGGGAGCCATGTAGAGAGGCCTTCCGCTCGAGTGCCATAGTTCGTGATCGAGCATAAATTTGACATATCCAGTACTTTTGTAGGCTTCAAGGGTCCGCTCGAGCGGTGAAGTCCACGCTCGAGCGGGGACCCTGTTTTCTGAAATTTTGAAAAGACATTTTGTGTTTCATTTTCTGTTCTCTTTCACTTCCAAGTACTCTTAGGCATGCATTGAGCATTGTAATTGAGTTAAAGAGATAAGAATGAAGCTTAAAGAGGAAAATGTGAATTTAGAACGGATCGAATTGTTTGTGACCCTTTTGTGTTCATAGAATGTGTAGGGTCGAGCTCCAGGAAAAACCAGCCAACTGATCACTGTGAGTAATATCTTAACAGAGATATCTGAAATTTGTTATTATCCAATTGCTTACTTCTATGTAAGTTTTATAAGTTCATTGATTCGATTGGTGGACAAAATTTGCCATGCCAAATGAGTAGGCCAGAGGCCAATCTGATCTGAATAATAGAATGAATGGGCCAGAGGCCGTTTTGACATGAATAAATGGGCAGGAGGCCGTTTTAACATGAATGAATAGGCCAGAGGACGTTTTGACATGAATGAATGGGCCAGAGGCCGTTTCGACATGAACGAATGAATTGGCCAAAGGCCAGTTTGTCATCTGAATGGGCCAAAAACCGTTTCGACACAAATGAAAGTTTGAATGGGCCAAAGGCCAGTTTGTCATCTGAATGGGCCAAAGGCCGTTTTGACACAAATGAAAGTTTAAATGAGCCAAAGGCCAGTTTGTTCGGAACTGCAGTCACTTGACCTAAAATGTGTATATATGTTAAATAGAAATTTGAATTGGGCCCAAGGCCGTTTGAAGCATGCTGTTCTACATATCGTTTGTATAACTTCTGTATTTGATATTATTCGCTGGACTATCGCTCACACTCATTCATGTGTTTGTAGGTGAGCCCAGAGAAGTCCAAACCTAGCCCAGTGAAGTCTATGTGGAGCAACAAAGGTTTTGGGAGAGTCAGCCCTTGTGTCTCACGCACAAGACCGTCTTCGCCCTTTTGTTATGTATTCATATTTTGTCATGTTGGCGAAGACTTTGCATATGTTATATATGGTCGTGATGGGTTGACTTAGATTTATATGATCCTGTATGTACAGAACCTTATGTAGTACATATTTTGTTGTGAGTTATTAATATGCATATGTATGGTTTGTTATGATGTGCCATGTAAGCACAGCTCTATGGACAAAGTTTTAAATTACTTCCGTTTGGCCCCCATTAACTCTGTTAAAATATGTTTGGTTTGGTTTGAGGCCGTAGGTAATCTCACGATTACTGGCCGGTCATGTCCTTAACCCACGGGGGTGGGTTCGGGTCATGACAGAGTGGTATCAGAGCACGAGTTAATAACTCACACACTTGTCCAAATGAGCAATAAGCGTCTAGAAAAGATCTAGGATGCATTCATGTGATAAATCTGAATTTGAAAGCATCAAGTATATGCTTAAATGTTTTGATATGAACAACTATGCGTTATAAGTTATGATTTCCTTACATTGCAAATTATTTGAATATATATGTTCTTTAATATATGCATACTTGCAAATCTTTTGTATGAAGTATAATGTATGTTTAATCAGATGGTGAGAACAAGAGGTGATGAGATAGAGGAATCCTCTACTGCCAGAATAGACAGAATGGAAAGACTGATACAGGAAATGGCAGAAACTTTGAGATAGCAACAGGAGTGGCAACAACAGTGGCAGCAATCACATCCGCCACCCCCACCTCCAGCACCACTTGTACCAGATAATCAGAATGATGATCGGATAATAGCTCTCACCAAAGAATTCAAAAAGATGAAACCACCACAGTTCCATGGTGGATTAGATCCGTTGAAAGCCGAGGCATGGGTTCTCGGCATTGAGAAATTGTTTGAAGTGTTCCCCTGCTCGGAGACACAAAAAGTGCTTCTTGCCACTTTTATGCTAGAAGACGAGGCAAGAAGATAGTGGATGTTAATGCGAGAAAATCACAAGGATGTTGACTGGGTGAAATTTTTGAAAATTTTCTATGACAAGTACTTCCCACAATGTGTTCGGGATAGAAAAGTAGCAGAGTTCATGGAACTTAGGCAAGACAGCATGATTGTAGCTGAGTATGAGGCCAAATTCACTGAATTGGCCAGGTTCGCACCACACGTGATTGACACTGACTATAAGAAGGCAAGACATTTTGAAGGTGGGCTTCGAAGTGACATTTTAGAAAGAGTGAATGTCTTGAAGCTGGAGACCAACATTGGGGTGCTAGACAGGGTTATTATATCAGAAGCTAACATAGCTAGACAGACTAAGTCTACAACTGACTGGAAAGGCAATAAAAGGCAAGGCTTCTTCTCAAAGAAGAAATTTTCGAAAAAGCAAAACACGGGCTCCTCAAATACTTCGAATTCTTCTCGAGACACAGCTCCCATGTGCAATATTTGTAGCAGAAAGCACCGTGGAGTTTGTTACCATGTGTCAGGAGCCTATTTCAAATGTGGAAAACAAGGGCATATGGCCCGAGATTGTAATGAAAATGGTGGAAAAATAGGTGCTAGTTCCACTGCATCGATCCCAAAGCCGGGAAATACTTTGAGATCTGCCACCACCGGGGATACCGTGAGACAGGGGAGAGTTTTTGCGCTTGTTCCGGGTGATACACGGAATGCCAACGCAGTTGTCTTAGGTATTATTTCTATATGTAATCAGGATGCTTTTGTGTTAATTGACTCCGGATCCACACACTTTTTGTGACATATGCATTTGCATCTAGACTGAATAGACCCTTAGAATTACTGCCATATCTACTATGTGTGTCTACTCCATCTGGGGAATCTGTATTGTGTGAATCTATATTCCGGTTTTGTGATAAACGTGTTGAGGATGCTATCCTATATGCGGATTTGTTGCCCTTGAAGTTTAGACATTTTGATGTAATTTTGGGCATGGATTGGTTAACCAAATATTGTGCCACCATTGATTGTGTGACAAAACGGGTTGTGTTTAAACCACCAGAACAGAAAGAGATTGTGTTTGTGGGTAATGAGGTAGTGCCTGCACCTTATTTGATCTGCAATGAAAGCATGTAAACTGATCAGGAAGGGGTGCCAGGGTTATTTGTGCTATGTGTTGTCTGAACAATCTGTGAATATTGAATTGAATGATATCCCTATTGTTAGAGAATTTCCAGATGTGTTCCCAAATGAATTACCAGGGGAATTAATAGATAGGGAAATAGAGTTTACTATTGAAACTGTGCCAGGCACCCAGCCCATTTCTAAAACTCCCTACAGAATGGCTACTGTCGAAATGAAATAATTGAAAGAACAGTTGCAAGACCTGCTTGACAAGGGGTTTATTCGACCTAGCACTTCGCCTTGGGGTGCACCAGTATTGTTTGTGAAAAAGAATGATGGAACTTTGCGTTTGTGCATCGATTATCGGGAATTGAACAAGGTAACAATAAAGAACAAATATCTCCTACCCCGTATTGATGACTTATTTGACCAGTTGCAGGGATCACAGGTGTTTTCTAAGATTGATTTGAGGTCCGGGTATCATCAGCTGAAAGTTAAGGCAGAGGATGTCGAGAAAACCGCATTCAGAACGAGGTATGGACATTTTGAGTTTCTTGTTATGCCATTAGGAGTGACTAATGCTCCGGCAGCATTTATGGACTTAATGAACCGAATTTTTAAAACCTACCTTAACGAATTTGTTATCGTTTTTATTGATGACATTTTGATATATTCCAAAGATAGAGTTGAACATGAACATCATTTGAGAACTGTCCTACAAATACTTTGGGAAAGGAAATTATTTGCTAAACTAAAGAAATGTGAGTTTTGGTTGGATGAAGTTGTTTTCTTAGGGCATGTAATCAACAAGGAAGGAATTTCAGTGGACCCATAGAAAATAGAGGCAATTGTGAATTGGCCTACACCAACAAATGTGACAGAAGTTCACAGTTTCATGGGCTTAGCTGGTTATTATAGAAGGTTTGTGAAAAACTTTTCGAAATTAGTTGTGCCTCTTACCGAATTGACATGAAAAGGGCAACCGTTTGAATGGAACGACGAAAGAGAAGCTGCCTTTCATAAACTGAAAACAAGATTGACCACTGCACCAATTTTGACACTACCTTCAGGTACGGAAAATTTCGTAATATTCAGTGATGCGTCTTATAAAGGTTTGGGTTTTGTGTTAATGCAGAACGGAAAGGTTATTGCTTACGCCTCCCGACAGTTGAGGCCACACGAGAAGAATTATCCAACACATGACCTAGAATTGGTCACAGTTGTTTTTGCTTTGAAAATCTGGCGGCATTATCTGTATGGAGCAAAGTGTGAAGTCTACACGGATCACAAAAGTCTGAAATATTTCTTTACGCAGAAGGAGTTGAATATGCGACAGAGGAGATGGCTGGAACTGATAAAGGATTATGATTTAGAGATTCAGTATCACCCCGGGAAAGCTAACACAGTTACTGATGCCTTGAGCAGAAAATCAACAGGGAGTATGGCTTGCTTGCTTACTGAACAGAAAGAGATCTTGTAAGATTTGAAAGATCTGAAATTGAAGTGGTAATGTGGGAACAGGGCGAACTGATAGCCGTATTACAGCCGAGCCGGCAATCATTGACGAAATAGCAGAAGCAGAAAGAGGATGATTCCTCAAAAAAGTTATTGATGAATTTGAGACAAGTCCGAAAGCGGAGTTTAGCATTAAGAATGAAGTGTTGAGATTCAGAACAGAATATGTGTCCCAGATATTCTGGAACTAAAGAAGAGGGTTTTAGATGAGCCCATAGATCCGTATTTGCTATGCATCCGGGTAATAATAAAATGTATTGGGATTTGAAACAAACCTATTGGTGGCCTAAAATGAAAAAAGAGATTGCAGAATATGTGTCCAAGTGTCTTCAATGTCAGCAAGTCAAAGTTGAACATCAGAAACCAGGCGGTCTACTTCAACTCTCCCTATCCTGATGGAAGTGGGAGCATGTGACTATAGATTTCGTTGTTGGCCACCTCGGACTTCTCGACATATGGATTCTATTTGGGTTGTAGTTGATAGACTGACTAAATCTGCACATTTTCTACCAGTTAGAACCACGTTTAATGCTTAGAGATTGGCTACCATTTATGTTGATGAGATTGTCTGTTTACACGGAGTTCCGGTATCTATTATGTCGGATAGAGATCCGAAATTGTATCTAGGTTGTGGAAGAGTTTGCACGAAGCTATGGGGACGGAACTAAGGTTCAGTACTGCATTCCATCCACAGACAGATGGGTAATCAGACACGAACAATACAGACTTTGGAAGATATGCTTCGGATGTATGCTTTGGACTTTCAGGGGAGTTGGGAAGACTATTTGCCACTTACAGAGTTTGCATACAATAACAGCTTCCACTCCAGCATCGGTATGGCACCATACGAGGCTTTGTATGGTAGAAGGTGTAGATCATCTATTTTTGGACCGAGTCGGGGATACGGCTTTACTTGGCTTGAAATTGTGCAAGACACTTTTAGAAAATCAAGATTATTCGACAAAGGCTCAAAACAGCTCAGGACCGACAAAAGAATTATGCAAACGTTCGGAGAAGACCTCTTTTTTGAAGTATTGAGAAGGGGGTTTTGGTGACCATGTGTTCATCCGTGTGTGTCTGATGAAGGGCCAAGTCAGGTTTGGGAAGAAGGGCAAGCTGTCGCCCCGTTACATTGGGCCATTTCAGATTCTGGAAAGGCTTGGCCCAGTTGCCTATAGAGTTGCTTTGCCACCGGGATTTGAACAAATCCATAATGTGTTTCACGTGTCGATGTTGAGGGGTTACCTCCGAGACCCGTTTCATGTGATTGATTATCACCGGGTAGCTATAGATGAAATATGGAATACGCTGAATGGCTGGAACGAATTGTTAATCGGCAAGTGAAACAATTGAGAAGCAAGTCCATCCCAATGGTGAAAGTGGAATGGAAGGAACACTATAGGACGGATGCTACATGGGAAAAAGAGGAGGAAATGCGACTACACTATCCACATTTGTTTCCCGATGAAGGTAAAATAAGTTTGGAGGACCAAACTTCCTAAAGGGGGGAAGACTGTGATATCCCTGTTCCGTAATATGTTGATTGGTCCTTAATATGAGTATGATTATGTGTTTAATATGATTTTGTGTGCCATTATGTGAAAATATGTGGTTTTGAATTTCTATCTGTTCACCGTAGGAATATCTGTTTGATTATCTGCTTTGGAAATTAAATTGAAGGCCTTATCGGCCACAGAACCCGAAATTGATTGCGACATTGTGATTAGCGTAATTTTTAGAGCCTACGGTGAAATTTAATTGAAAATTTATTCGGATCAGATTAAATTGATTAAATTAGTAAATTGGTGCTCAATTATTTTAATATTAAGAATTTTGATTAAAAGAGCTTTTAGTGGGCCACTTTCACTCAAATTCCCTCTTTAGTTCATTTTGGCTGATTTTTGACTCTAAGAGTAGAGAGAGGGTCGGCTAGAGAGGGTGAGAGAAGAAGGATTGCATGTTTTGGCTCAAGGTTTGTGAGTTTGAGAAGTTAAACTCAAGATTCAACTAGAAATTAGAAAGATTAAGGCTCCTAGGTGAGTAATCAACCCTTGACTCATGGATTTTTGTTTGTAATTTGTAAATTCAAGTTTGATTAATGGCCAAGAACATGAGTTAGTTTGACTATAAGGAAATTGAGTTGGTTTTGTTGAATTTGAAGTCTTAGGATACATGCATGTAAGAAATTACTATGAATTTTCATATTTGAGCACAATGTGTATGATCCATGTTGAAATTTTGGTTTAAGACCATGTACTTGATCATCTCTTCACCAATTAAGTTGAGGATATTGTGTATATTTTTCATACAAGTGCAAATCATGGGAGTTTGAGTCTTGCATGTTTGAATTTAATGTGTTGGTGATGAGTTTGAGTTAATTTGAGACATGCATGTGTTTGATTCATGAAATTGAGCTTCATTGGGTTGTAATTTGGGGTTTGTACCATGTTAGTACAAGTATATTTGAAGTTTGTGTTATTGCATGCAAGAAATGTTGGATGGAATGTCGAATTGAAGCTCAAAAACATGTTTTGGGTTTTCCAGAATTTTGATGTCCGCTCGAGTGGGGAAACCGCCACTCGAGCGTGAATTTCGTGCTCCCAGTATTTTTGCAGACTTGGATGTCTGCTCGAGCGGGTAAGTTTACGCTCGAGCGGGGAACTATATAGACAGACCTTCAGCTTGAGCGCCAGACTTCATGCTCGGCGCAATTTTGACGCATCTAGCACTTTTTGCAGACATGGTGTCCGCTCGAGCGAGGAGCCATGTAGAGAGGGCTTCCGCTCGAGCGCCATAGTTCGCGATCGAGCGTAAATTTGACATATCCAGTACTTTTGCAGGCCTCAAGGGTCCGCTCGAGCGGGGAAGTCCACGCTCGAGCGGGGACCCTGTTTTCTGAAATTTTGAAAAGACATTCTGTGTTTCATTTTTTGTTCTCTTTCACTTCCAAGTACTCTTAGGCCATGCATTGAGCATTGTAATTGAGTTAAAGAGATAAGAATGAAGCTTAAAGAGGAAAATGTGAATTTAGAACGGATCGAATTGTTTGTGATCCTTTTGTGTTCATGGAATGTGTAGGGTCGAGCTCTAGGGCAAACCAGCCAACTGATCACTGTGAGTAATATCTTAATAGAGATATCTGAAATATGTTGTTGTCTAATTGCTTATTTCTATGTAAGTTTTATAAGTTCATTGATTCGATTGGTGGACAAAATTTGCCATGCCAAATGAGTGGGCCAGAGGCCAGTCTGATCTGAATAATAGAATGAATGGGCCAGAGGCCGTTTTGACATGAATGAATGGGTCAGAGGTTGTTTTGATATGAATGAATGGGTCGGAGGCCGTTTTGACATGAATGAATAGGCCAGAGGCCGTTTCGACATGAACGAATGAATGGGCCAGAGGCCAATTTGTCATCTGAATGGGCCAAAGGCCGTTTCAACACAAATGAAAGTTTAAATTGGCCAAAGGCCAGTTTGTCATCTGCATGGGCCAAAGGCCGTTTTGACACAAATGAAAGTTTAAATGGGCCAAAGGCCAGTTTGTTCGGAACCGCAGTCACTTGACCTAAATTGTGTATATAAGTTAAATAGAAATATGAATTGGGCCCAAGGCCGTTTGAAGCATGTTGTTCTACATATCGTTTGTATAACTTCTGTATTTGATATTATTCACTGGGCTATCGCTCACGCTCATTCATGTGTTTGTAGGTGAGCCCAGAGAAGTCCAAACCCAGCCTTAGTGAAGTCTATGTGGAGCAACAAAGGTTTTGGGAGAGTCAGCCCTTGTGTCTCACGCACAAGACCGTCTTCGCCCTTTTGTTATGTATTCATATTTTGTCATGTTGGTGAAGACTTTGCATATGTTGTATATGGTCGTGATGGGTTGACTTAGATTTATATGATCTTGTATGTACAGAACCTTATGTAGTACATATTTTGTTGTGAGTTATTAATATGCATATGTATGATTTGTTATGATGTGCCATGTAAGCATAGCTCTATGGACAAAGTTTTAAATTGCTTCCGTTTGGCCCCTATTAACTCTGTTAAAATATGTTTGGTTTGGTTTGAGGCTGTAGGTAATCTCATGATTACTGGCTGGTTATGTCCTTAACCTACGGGGGCGGGTTCGGGTCATGACAATGCCTGTAGGTGAAGGTTGGATTACTTGAATTGGAACAATTCATTGAAATACGAGTTTTAAGCCCACTTGAGAGTGACAAAATCATGTTTTCTTAAGCCCACTCGAGGGTGGCAAATCCACGTCTTAGCCTACTTGCAAGTAGCACCTTCAAACCATTTTCAAACAAACAAACATGAAATGTTTTGTTTCAACTTAGGCGATTTAGCCTATACTTGTGTGTTGTGCGCATCACATAGTAATTCTAGCTAATAACCGGAATAAGAACACATTTGTTTTCAAAAACAATATATCATGTTAGTAAAGGCCGATCCTTTGATCGGGCGAGCGGGGGTGCTCATTGCATGACCTTCCCCTCTCGTACCCAAGTTCCCGAGCTAAGGCAACTTTGGTGATGACGGACACGTGGTCTTAGGCACGAGTCAGGGTTTCTTAAATTCTCCCAAAACAAAAACATTTAGGTGGCGACTCTGTATCTGGCAAAGCAGTCCATGTTTGGCACTTCTTTATAAAAATCAGTTTTCCAAAACGATTTGCCGGATTTGGACTCTTTGGTGATTTATCGGTCTTGCATTGTACTTTGTGAGATTAGATTCAGAACCGCGACATTGAGTCTGAACTGTAGTAGTAGCTAATGAACAAAATGGATTTCGCGCCATCATGGCACGGAGTCGGGACGTTCGGGCACATTTACAGGCGGGAAGTTGAAATGATGACCGAAAGGCGTGTGCTTTGACATCCGCGTTGGAATGAGGTTAGCCGCCGAATTTCAGCTCTGACTTTTCGAGTTCGAAACCAAACACACCAGCTAATTGTCGTTAGTGGAGTGTTTGGGAGGCAATTGTGGAGACCGAATATTGGGAGACGTAAAGAGGCCGAATAGTTGGACCTGGAGAGTCGAAATTCATATATCGCATTCAGCCCCGTCATAGACATACAAATCCAGAGGTACCCTATTCGGCCAAATAACCAGTTAAGTAAGGGGCCGAGTGAAGAGCGGTTTGCAACAAAAGGAGCCGAGTAAATAGTTATACGACGAATTGAAGGTGGGCCCAGCCCTTAAGCCCAAGAAAGAAAAGATATAAATAAAATAACATCATCCAGAGAGAGGTATGTGAGAATTATTACGCTTAACTTAAGATACAAGTAACTAAGAGAGCATACACTGACTTAACCGTCAGAGTGCTAATTCCAGCAACCCTGACCGGAGTGTTTATTCCTTTTCAAGTTGTTAGCTGAGGATCTCGAGCATCCCAGTGGATCAAAAGAGTATTTCTAAACCACATCCCCACAAAAGATTAATGGAATATAGAGATATGATGATGATAACGAACTTAACCTTCTCTTTGTCTTAGAAACCTGCTTATATCCTTTGTTTATCATTTCCTTGTCCACTCCGACCTGTCATGTTGCCCGAAAGTCTATGTTCTAGCCTGCCTTGTTCATTGTGAGATTGTTTTGTTCCGACGTGAAGGGGTTATCGCATTAAATGCTGCAGGGAACCTCATTAATGGCTGATGTGTGGTGTAATAACTTTGCAGGATCTTTGTCTGCTTATGTGGCTGGTTCTTCTCTTGACACGTGTTTAGATGTCATTGGTTTTTGGTGCAACGTTGGGCTCTAATAATGTTGGGCTTTAGTGTTTGAATCATGCATTGGGTTTTAAGTGGTAGGCCAAAAACCCCTATGGGCCCACATATGTCAGTAGTCCCCCATTTCCGAGTGCAGCTTCAGTCCAACGAGGGAAATAAAGAAGAAAACGGGGGTTGTGGCTGGTCGAGTGAGAGAAGACCGACTAGAAGGAGGGCTGACCGCAAAGGCTGCCTACATCTAAGGAGAGCGTGTCGGACGCACGGCCAACCAAGTTCACGTTGTAAGAGGAGGCACTGTGGGGGGAGGGGGGCATGATTCAAACACTAAAGCCCAACATTATTGGAGCCCAACGTTGCATCAAGAACCAATGGCATCTAAACACGTGTCAAGAGAAGAACCAGCTACATAAGCAGACAAAGATCTTGTAGAGTTATTACACCACACATCAGCCATTAATGAGGTTTCCTGTAGCATTTAATGCGGTAACCCCTTCATGTCGGACCAGAACAGCCTTACCATGAACAAGGCAGGCTAGAACATAGACTTTCGGCCAACATGACAGGTCGGAGTGGACAAGGAGATGATGAATAAAGGATATAAGCAGGTTTCTAAGACAAAGAGAAGGTAAGTTCTTTATCATCATCCTATCTCTATATTCCATTAATCTCTTTTTCTGACTTGCTCGTCGAAGGGTTCGCTGGGGACTCCCGTTCCCCGTTGGACTCTTGTGCAGGTTTCTCTATGGATCAAGCGATTAGACAACGGTGTGGGAGACGTGGATCAGCCCGACCCATCTCTCTAGGACAAGTAGTATCATCAGTTGGCACCGTCTGTGGGAACCTTTCACTCCGTGTGACAATTATGCTCATTGTTGCCAGAGACCCATTCCCGATAATCCCTCCCTACCACCCACCAAGGTGGATGGTCATAACGAGATCCATGGCTTCTCAACACAATGTTGTCGTCCCCCAAGACGACCCTCCTAACCCAAACAACCCACTTCAGTATTTCACAGAACTCACCAACAGTATCAACCGCCTAGCCAAACAAAATCAATCCTTGATCAATGCTTTGCTTCAGCGAGACCTCCCCGTGCCTCCTCCACTACCACAAGATATCCTACCTAACCGAGAACGAACCCCGAGCCATCCCTTCCAACAAGCCCCCCCTCTAACTTGGAGGGTTTGCGACCTCCTCCCCAAGACATGAACCCACCACCTCAGGGTCTACTTCCATCGGCCCAAGCACCTGCCCCTGAGGGAGTGGCCAGTAGTGTTCAGCCTCCATTGCATTCTGGTGGTGACAATGTTCCCATCTGGGATGCGGAACTCCGATCTATGAAACTCCAGCTTCAAGGAGTCATGCAGAACATGCAGAATAAACCCTCCACAACGGCCAACTCATTGTTTGTCGCCTCCATCAGGGACAAACCTTTACCTCTTAAGTTCAAAATGCCCTCGATCGACTCTTTCGATGGCACAACGGACCCAGTCGACCACTTGGAGACTTACAGGACCCTAATGGTCTTCCATGCATTCCTTGATGAGATCATGTGTCGGGCTTTCCCCGTAACGCTTAAAGGGTCGGCCTGACTATGGTTTAGTCAGCTACCAACGGACTCCGTCTCTACTTTCCAGCACTTAAGTGATTCATTTCTTAGCCATTTCATTGGTTCCCAACACCAGCGGCATCCAGTGACCCAACTCTTCAACATCCATCAGACGGAGGGGGAGTCGCTACATAGCTTCGTCACCCGCTTAAACACCGAAGCCTTGCAGGTGGTGGAAAAACAACGACAAGGTCATTCTCACGGCTTTCATGGCTGGTTTACGGTCATCTGGCTTCCTTTTCTCACTCTCCAAAAACCCTCGAACCTCCACGGCAACCCTCATTTCCAAAGCCTAAAAATACATGAACACCGAAGATTCTCTGGCCGCCTGCCAAGATTTCATAACCAAAAACCCAACCCTCAGAGAGAAGAGAAAGGAATCTGAAACCAGAACCACCCAATACACGTAGCAAACACCTCAGTATACTGACCGAACTGCTCGAGCCGACTAATTAACACCTACCCGACCGCCCGATCGGTTCGAACGGTACACACCCCTCAATTTCCCCATGGAGCAAGTCTTAAACCAGATCCAACGAGATTATAACTTAAAATGGCCACAACCTTCGCGGTCTCCTTCCAACTGGCTAGACCAATCCAAATACTGTCGTTTCCATCAGGACCACGCCCACAACACCGAGGAATGTGTTAACCTTAAAGACCAGCTAGAGAGCTTGATACGCCAAGGGCGCCTCAGTCGATTCACGGCAGCCCGTCCTCAGCAACGGCCAAGGACCGAACCTCCTAGGGGCAACCTCTGACACACCCCTCTCCGACAACCAGCACAACCTAACCAAAGCAATGATCGGCCCCCGCCACAACCCCGAGCACAAGGCAACCCTGCTTACCCGGTTGGAGAGATCATACTCATTGCTGGCGGACTTACGTAAGGAGGACCATCCCGTTCGGCCCAGCAAGCCGAACTCAGAAAAATCAGACAGGGCTCCGACAAAGAAGTCGCGACATTGGATTGCCCCTTCAAACACCCCAAACAGTGGATGGAGCCCATCACGTTTATGGAGGTCGATTACACGGGCATCTGTTATCCTCATGACGACCCCCTTGTCATATCTGCTCTCCTATCCAATTACAAAGTTAGACGAGTGCTTGTCGACAACGGCAGCTCTTCAGACATCATCTTCCTAAATGCCTATCGCCAGCTCAAGGTCGGGGAAGAAAGATTGTCCCCTCTCCAAACCCCACTAGTCGGCTTCACAGGGGATCGGGTGACCTCCATAGGCTCTATCGATCTTCCCATCACCATCGGAGAGTATCCACGGCAGACTACCAAGTTACTCACTTTCCTTGTCGTCGACTGTCCCTCTGCTTATAATATCATCCTCGGCCGTACAGCCCTTAACGCTTTTCAAGCTATCACATCCACATACCATCTGGCCGTGAAATTTCCTACCGACCTCAGGGTCGGCACTGTGAGGGTAGAGCAGACAGTGGCCAGAGAATGCTACGCCGCTTCACTCAAAAAGGTCAAACTGAAGGAGGCCATGATCATCGAAGGAATCGACGTCAGAGATGAAGACGAGTTAGTCAGAGGGGAACCAGTGGAAGAACTTGTTAAAGTCCCCATCGACCCTGCCAACCTAGCAACAACAGCCAAGATCGGCAGCCAACTATCCTCCTAAGCCAAGTCCGACCTTATAACCATCCTGACCGAGCACAATGATGTATTTTCCTGGACCCATTCCGACATGTCGGGTATTGATCCCTCCTTCATCACTCATCGTCTCAGCATCGAGCCCCACTTTCGACCCTTCCGCCAGAAGCAGCGTGTCTTTCACCCGAAACGCAATGCCCTTATTGCTTCTGAGGTAGACAAACTACTGGAGGCACGGTTCGTCAAGAACGTGGACTACCCCATATGGCTGTCAAATGTGGTCCTGGTCCATAAAAACAATGGTAAATGGCGAATCTACGTCGACTACTCTGACCTTAATCGAGCTTGCCCCAAAATAGTAATCACTTCCCCCGCATAGATCTGCTTGTCGACACCACTGTCGGACATTAGATGCTCAGTTTCATGGACGCCTTCTCCGGCTACAATCAAATTCTGATGCACCCAGCTGACTTGGAACACACCTCCTTCATCACAGACAGAGGAACTTACCACTATCGTGTTATGCCATTCAGATTGAAAAATGTCGAAGCAACTTACCAACGGTTGGTCAATGTCATCTTTCACCATCAAATAGGTCAGAACATGGAAGTCTACGTCGATGACATGCTTGTTAAGAGCAAACTATCCTCTGATCATCTGACAAACCTGCGAGAGACCTTCGAAACCCTACGCAAGTATCAAATGAAGCTGAATCTGAAGAAATGTGCCTTCGGCGTAGGATCTGGGAAATTCCTGGGTTTTATGGTCAGTCAGCAGGGCATCGAGGCCAACCTCGAAAAGATCAAGGCCCTGATAGAAATGCAATCTCCCAGGATAGTCAAAGAGGTTTAACGGCTTACCGACAAAGTCGCTGCCCTCAACCGTTTTATTTTCCGCGCAACAAACAAGTGCCTTCCCTTTTTCAAAGTGCTTCGATAGGCCTTTGAGTAGACCATCAAATCCGAAAAGGCCTTTCAACAATTGAAAAAGTGCATGGCCAACCCCTTTACTCTCTTAGGCGCTCTCGGGCGAGACCCTCTTTCTCTACTTAGCCGTATCAAATACTGTAGTCAGTGCGGCCCTTATCAGGGAGGATAGCTCTGTCCAACGTCCAGTTTATTACATTAGCCGAGCTCTCAGGGGGGTAGAGCAGAACTACCCTCTGCTGAAAAAAATGGCCCTAGCCTTGGTCATAGCCTCAAGACGACTCCGACCTTATTTCCAAGCTCACTCCATAGTGGTCCTCACTGATCAACCTTTGAAGAAGGTAATGCAACAACTAGAGCTGTCCGGCAGACTTATGCAATGGTCTGTTGAGCTCAGCCAATTTGAAATCTCTTACCGATCTCGAACAGCGATCAAAGGACAGGCTGTCGCCGATTTCATCTTGGAATTCACCATTCCCACTACAACCATGCCCCATCCGCTAAGGCAATTCAACACTGAGGCAGAAGATCCCCACTTCTGGACCCTCAATGTCGATGGATTATCCCGCAAAGAAGGCAATAGGGCTGGTCTTATCCTCACCGCTCTTGAGGGCGGTTATTTCAAGTGTGCCTTCCGTTTCCTGTTCGACACCAGCAATAATGAAGTCGAATATGAGGCCTTGATAGCAAGTCTTCGCCTAGCCAAAGAGATTGGTGTAAGCCATATCCAAGTGTTCAATGACTCCCAATTGATCATCAAGCAGATTACGTGGGAATTCGATGCGAAGGAAAACACGATGTGAGCCTACAGGGATATTGCACTCCCTTTTGTTCGCCTTTTCAATACTTTCCATATCAAACACATCCCTCAGTTAGAAAACTCCAAGGCAGATGAAATGGCCCAATTAGCCTCGGCCGACCAGTCAGACCTTAGCCACGGCGTCCATCTTGAATACCTGGCCCACCCGGCTACTTCGCCAATCCAGAAGGAGGTTCACTTCCTCCAAAACGAACCTATCCCATGGGCTGCAAACATCTTTTTGTTTTTGACAAGTGGAGAGTTACCAGATGATAAACAGCAAGCTACCGAAGTCAGAGCCCAGTTGTCCAATTACATCCTTATCAGCGCCCTACTGTACAAACGTGGATTTTCACACCCATACCTCAGGTGTCTCGGTCCTGCTCAAGTGACCAATGTGATGAGGGAAGTCCACGAGGGCGTGTATGGTAATCATTCGGGTGCTAGGTCACTGGCCCATAAAATCCTTACACCGGCTACTTCTGACCTACTCTCAACCAATATGCCACAGAATTTGTGCTTAAGTGTGATAAATGACAGCGCTTTGCCAACATCCTCCATGCTCCACCTACAGAACTGATTACACTCCGCAGTCCCTACCCATTTGCCAAGTGGGGCATCGACTTAGTTGGTCCGTTGCCCACCGGTAGGGGCCAAACCAAGTTTGCTGTAGTTGCCATTGATTATTTCACCAAATGGGTGGAAACTGAACCCCTCACCACAATTACTGAACGGAACACAACTAGATTCATCTGGCAATCGATCGTATGCCGATTTGGAATCCCTCAAGCCATCATCTCAGACAATAGCAAACAATTCGACAATGCCAAATTCAGGAAATTCTATGCCGAGCTCCACATTAAGCTATGTTTCTCTTCCCCAGGTCATCCCCAAGCCAATGGGCAAGTACAAGTCACCAATCGCTCTCTCCTAAAGGTCATCAAAACTAAGTTGGAAGCCGCTAAGAGACTCTGGGCTGAGGAACTACCAAATGTACTCTGGGCTTATCGAACTACCACCCGAACCCTTACTGGAGAGACCCATTTTCGCTTAACATACGACGCTGAGGCAGTCATCCCAGTGGAAATCGGCCTCCCGACCCCGAGGGTTTTGCACCCGGATCCAAAACTAACCGAATAATTGTGTCGGGCTGACTTGGACCTGATTGAAGGGCTCTGAGAGACCACTACTATCAGACGGCGCGAGCTAATGATACTACTTGTCCTAGAGGGACGGGTCGGGCTGATCCACATCTCCCATACCGTTGTCCAATTGCTGGATCCACAGAGAAACTTGCACAAGTGTCTAATGGGGAACGGGAGTCCCCCAGAAAACCCTCCGACGAGCAAATCAGAAAAAGAGATTAATGGAATATGGAGATAGGATGATAAAGAATTTAACCTTCTCTTTATCTTAGAAACCTGCTTATATCCTTTGTTCATCATTTTCTTGTCCACTCCAACCTGTCATGTTGACCGAAAGTCTATGTTTTAGCCTGCCTTGTTCATGGTGAGACTGTTCTGTTCCGACATGAAGGGGTTATCACATCAAATGCTGCAGGAAACCTCATTAATAACTAATGTGTGGTATAATAACTCTGCAGGATCTTTGTTTGCTTATGTGGCTGGTTCTTCTCTTGACACGTGTTTAGATGTCATTGGTTCTTGGTGCAACATTGGTCTCCAATAATGTTGAGCTTTAGTGTTTGAATCATGCATTGAATTTTAAGTGGTGGGTCAAAAGCCCCTATGGACCCACCTATGTCAAAGTACATACACTAAAAAATATTTACAGAAAAGCAATGCATTATTCAATTTTATTATTATTATTATTATTATTATTATTATTATTATTATTATTATTATTATTATTATTATTATTATTATTATTATTATTATTATTATTATTATTGTTGTTGTTAATTCATCCATATAAGAGTTGAAAATAAAAGACAATATTTAGAACAATGGCTCCACCATATTATTTGGCAAAGTTTATATACGAAGGCTTACGAATACACATAACATATCATTAAAGTGATATTTATAATAATTTCATAAGCTCAATTAGACAATCCAATGCGCAAATATGGATAAATTTTCTTATTTTTATGGATAAAGTCCCACATGATATTATTAGAGGGAATGAAAATTAGATTTGTTTCAATTGATTCATAATACTTATTAGTTCATAGTTGAGTCATAGTCCAATTTATAGTCGATACGGAGAATTCACGGTTGATACAATCATTTCATGACCATTACAGTCTATTCAACTGTTATAAAATTATTCTTGCAATTGAATATTTTTTTTAAAAAAAAAAAAAAATCACGGCCGCATAAACTTATTTTTAATACATATTATTTGATAATCTTAACATGTTACTCCATGATCAATACTAATTAATTAATTCTATGTTGTTTGAAAATTGAAAAAACGAGGACCTAGACCATCATGCTTCTCACATGGCTACTCTCTCCCCTCTCTCTCTCTCTCTCTCTGGTTTTGTTTTCTTATGTCTTCGTTTGACGTGTCAATTTTTTTTATTTTTTTATTATTTTAATCATAAAATGATAAATTAATTTTTTTCATCTAATAAGACAAAATATGACATTCAAATTATAATCATTTTATTTTTTCTTTCACCAATTAAAAAATATATTTTAAACAAAATTTTTTAATTCTAAACTAAAATAATTAAAAAAATTAAAAAATTAAAAAACTAACCCCCATCCAAACAGATATATGTAAATCTCCCCTCCCCTTTTTCAAGTCTTGTTGCCATGCTTTCAGTCTCCACAACCCCCCAACAAGACCATCATCACCCAAACCACTCCTCCATCATTCCGAATCCGGATCCTCCGTCGCCCTTTCCTGCGGCACATCCCTGTCGCCCTCCAAAACGACGTCGTTTTGGAGGATTTTTTTTTTTTTTTCTTTTCTTTTCTTCTTCTCACTGATAACTCTCTCTCTCTCTCTCTCTCTCTCTCTCTCTCTCTCTCTCAGAGTCGGTTCTCAGTGCCCAAGTCATGGTTTTGGGTATGGTGAGCTTGGTGGTGATTGATTAGCAATGGTGGATTGAAAATCTGAGGCTTCACATTTGAGCATTCAAGTGGTGGCTGCTGTTGTTGACATTGCTGCGGTGGGTTGTAATTTGAGGGTTTGGAAGCTTGTAATTTGTGAGAATTGGTGTGTTTGGGGGGAGAGAAAGTTTCTTATTCTTAATAGAGCCCATAAAATTCCCAACACTTGAAACCATGTCTAACCCAAAACCACTGCCAAATCTTTCAGAATATATATATATATATATATTTTAACATTTCTATTTGGCTTTTTCCAGATTTGAAAAAATAATACAAGTAATCTGTGTAGATTTGATTTTGCAGCTATGGTAATTTTTTTCAACACAGCTATGGTAATCTTTCTGAATTAGATTTGTAGATATGTTTGAATCAGGTTTCCAGATCTGTAAAAATCAGGTTCCAGATCTGGAAAAAAATGGTAAATTTGTTGATCTAAATTTGTTTTTTTTCAAATTTTTGGTGAAAAATCTGTGGATCTGCAGAAGATTTGTTTTCATCATGAAAAATCTGTGGATCTGCAGAAGATGATGAAGAGAAAAAAGAAAAAAATTGTTGATGAAATATCTACAAAAAAACGCAGAAAAAAGAAAAAAAAAAATTTGTTGATCTAAATTTGTTTTTTTTCAAATTTTTGGTGAAAAATCTGTGGATCTGCAGAAGATTTGTTTTCATCATGAAAAATCTGTGGATCTGCAGAAGATAATGAAGAGAAAAAAGAAAAAATGTGTTGATGAAAAATCTGCAGAAAAACGCAGAAAAAAGAAAAAAAAAATTTACTTGTGTTAATGGTTTGCTGATTGATTCTGAATCTATAATCCTCAAGTTTTTTTTTATATATGTACATAGCCGCCGCCCAAAGAAGAAGACAGGGTTGAGGTTGAAGTAGGAGAACTTGGGCTTCGGATGGTATCCAGGACAGAGGTAGGCTCAGTGAGGAGAAGAAGAAGAAAAGAAAAGAAAAAAAAAATCCTCCAAAACGACGTCGTTTTGGAGGGCGACAGGGATGTGCCGCAGGAAAGGGCGACGGAGGATCCGGATTCCCATCATTCCTATCTATATATGAAAGAAACAGAAGTGCTAGAGACCCCCAGCTGGGGGCACCCCAGCACCCCCAGCTCAACCCCATTGGCCAGTTTCCTTTTTTTTTTTTTTTTTCTTTCCTTCCAATCACCCAGTGCCACGTGGCACTGGGGTCACTGGGGGTCGGTTTTGGTGGGGTCTGCCGCATTTTTCATGAAAGAAAATATCTACCTATGGCTATGACTATGTTACTAAAAAACAAAAAGCAATATTCTAGGTGAAGTTGGGGCCTATAGCCTAGCCTAGCTAGCCTTTATACTTTCCTTTCATCAGCTTTGCAACATTATAAAATATTTTATTGAAAAGGTATATATTGTTAAGAGCATTTTCATATGAAAAATGATTTGGACCTCTAAAAAAACAACTCTAATGTATTTTTAATTTGTCTTTTTTTTTTTCTATTTTTGTCTTTTACTTCACTTTTTTTTTTTTAATTCCCGGACAGCTCATTAAAGCTGTACGGAATGACCTCTAATTAAAGGTATGTAGCAAGATTGTTTTTATATTAATCAAATTTAAATTTATCTGGATTATTTGAATTTATGCACATCAATGGTTTTATTAATCATTTCAATAGTTGTTTGACTGGTCATTCGAGAGGATGTCGGTTGACATTGCGATTGACAAGGGTGATTCCAGTCGTTTGGACAATCATCTAAGAAATCATCCGGCCAAATATCCGTCTTATATAATTCGAATAATTTAGACAAATTCAAATTCGATAGATTGATCATTTTTTATACTGCTAACATGCTATATCTTTCTACATATTTATTATATAGTAAATAGATCAGAATTTGATCAAACAATTAACATATGAGATTGAGCACAAAGTGACTAACAGATTTCAATTTTTATCATATAACAAATAATAAAAAATAAAAAAATATATCATATTAATTTAGTCATGTGATATATCGACGTAAGACTAGGGATTTTGTGTATGTGTTTCATGATTTGTTCAACTTACTGTTTCTTTATATATCTCAAAATGGTATGACATGTTCCCCCCCAAGGGGAGCTGATCTGCTTAATCTGCATTCCTAGCATGTTAGGCTGCATAGACTCCCCCACCACCCTCGACCCCCTCTTGGGTCGACATTCATGGCCCAATAGAAATATGGATGATCAAATCAAACACCACGTATCAAAATGATAGTTACATATAATTAAAATATATAAAATAATTTAAAAATATAATGTATAATTGAAATTCATTTTGAATATCGTATAGGTCATATTCACATAGTTTTAAACCACATGGTACACTTTTTGTGCAATTATTGGATTTTTAATTATATTGAAAAAGCAAAACGTTATTACTACCATACCTTTACATAAACCAAACATAAATTGGAATATGTAATACATATGAATATATATTAGATTTTATGCAACTTCTTGTTGGGGTCTATTTTTGAAAAATTTTATTTACTTATATATGTTTTGTTTGCGATTATGTGATTAATTTCTGTGTTATAGATTTATTTAAAAATAATTCATGCATACATGCCAGTGTGCTTCATGGGTAGGTAGATTGTTTATGTTTTTATATGGCCAACTTGAAGTCATTTTATGCAATTCATATCCCAACAAATAGATATACTTAGGTTAGAAGATCATTCATGGTGGTTTTGTGAGAGGATTTTCCTTGCGTGTGTTATTTGGTTTTGAAGGAAATATAATACTATATACACAGCGGAATAATTATATGAATTCAGTTATACCTTATGAGTAAATAGTTTGCATAATGAATCCAGCTTAGAAAGGTAAATCACGAACTCTTGAAGCGATGGAGTAAAACTATCAAAGTTTTGCCCATACCATTCACAGTACAAAAGCAATATGGTTTATAGGAAGAGAGTACATAAAACTATCAAAGTTTTGCCCATACCATTCACAGTACAAAAGCAATATGGTTTATAGGAAGAGAGTACATATATTTTTGTTGTGTGAAATACAGAACCCGAGAACCATAGGATAGATATATTATCCCACATAAAAATATCTAATTAATAATTATCATATAATATATATTATATATTGACAATTATCCCATATCAAGATTATCCTATATCTTGAAGAACAAATATAATATGTTATATTATTTGAATCTCTCTTAAGCGGGTTATGCTACCATGAGTGACCTAATTGGATCCGGATTCTAAATGTGACCCAATTTCCATTAGGTTTGTATATTGCTTTTTTGGGGGGACAATATCAACTCCTTTTTTTTTTTTTTTTTTTTTTGTTCAATGAAATTTACATTGACTTATTAATATGATATTTAGGAGTAAACTTCTCTCCCGTTCATGAAAATGGACTAGTTCAAACAATTTATATTTTGTGGTATATCCCGAGATAATTTCCATAATTTAAACTGTTAATTTACATAGTTCAAGTAGATTATTCATGTAAAAAATCAATTAATCAAATATTGATAGTCATGTGATCAAATCATAAAATCATTAAAACAAAAAATATATATTTTCAAAATCGTACTTGACATTCAATCAACTTGAGTAGTTTTTTTTTTTTTTTTTTTTTTTTTTTTTTTCAATGATCTATTCGGCAATATAAACTGTTTGAACTAATAAAAGAGACCCAGGACAAACTCACAAAATCTAAACTACACTATCCAAATTTAAGTGTAGATCATATTCAATTTACGTTTGATACCATACCAAATTTAAATTTACACTATACATTCAAATCCAAATCACTTTTAACATTGTGTTTCGATGAATTTTTGGCTTTAAATGGACATTTTTGTTAGTGTTTAGTTTCAATAAATTAAAAACAAGAAAAAGGAAAATTGAATGTCAAAACTCATAAAAAGTAACGTTACAAACTGGTAAATGGAAAATGAGTGAGAGCACTAATTAGTGCTATCACTAGTGATGTGACAGTAGGTGGGACCTACTGTCACAATGCTGTTGTGCCTGTTTTTTTTGTTTTTTTTATTTTTTTAAATGGATGTCAACTCATTAGTGCTAGTTTAAAGCACCACTTTTAGTGGTTTCTATCATTGTTGATCCCCTTTTAAGACACTTGACAACAAAACACTAAAAGAACTAAGAATGAAATGTCAGTAAAAAAAAAGACTCAAAAAAAAAAAGCTCCATACAACCAAACTACTATATGGTTGGTTTGTGAATTTATAAAATACATAAATATTATACAAAATAAAGTGGTATATTGACATGCGTTTATTGAAAATTAAAAATGCTCATTATTGTAGTTTATAATAGTAAATATGTCATTGACACATGAATTTGTATATATATATCTATATATTTTGTATAAAAATTCAATATGTTTCTCATTCTTTCTTTCTTTTTTTATTTATTATTATTATTATTATTATTATTATTATTATTATTTTGTGTCTGACAAATTTCAACCTGATTTTCATATGATAGCATAAACTTTTGGGCCAGAATGAGTATTGTGTGTGCCGAAGGTTCAAACAAGGCCCAATACACCCCAATAGTGTTGCATTCAATATGTTTAACAACCGGAATTCGAAGAACACCCCAATAGTGCATATTTTTAGGTATTTAAGGGTAAAATTTAGAGTGGGTTTGGATTAATGAGCTGAGATGGGATGAAAAAATATAGGAAAAGTGAATAAAAATAACCTACAAAATGACCATAAATCGGGGCCGGGCTGGGTTCGAATTGAGCTAACACTATATGATAAGGGATTTTGTGTCTGCCTAAATCCGGCCCAGTCCTAACATCGAGTCTCTATATCTGATCAAGTCCAACCCAAAAAATAATTATGAATCTCAAATCCACCAATTGGCCTATATGTTAAAAAAAAATTAAAGCATTCCATAATGAAATTCAATGACATTATATTTTTTAAATAAATATACTGACATCATTATAAATTGACAGATTTTTTTAAATAAATTCAATTAAATATCACTACAAATGTGAGTTTTAATAAAATTAACAAAGATAAAATATAGATCCCAGCAAAAAAAATATATTTTTCATATAATATAATAAATTAATTTAATAGCAGGCCGGACTGAGTTGAAAGTATAATAAATTAATTAATGTAACATTGTGTATGTCCACATTAATTTCCATTGAGCATAAAAATCTTCTGATATGGAAATCTTTTTTGGGGTGTGGTGTGGGTATTTAAATTTGGGGTGAATTCTGATATGAGAATCTTTTTTATTTGAAATGGCTCGAAATGTGAGATTCTTTAAACTTTCTAAAACTAGTACAAAAATCCGTTAGTGAGTTCTAGACGTATATGTAATTTCTAACTGTAAAGATTTCAATCATTTATGTGAACTAGTGGTTGGGTACGTGCATTGCACGTGGTACGAGATTTTTCATCAACTGTTAATATTGTAATTTTGCATATCTTTTAAATTAGTATGTAATTATGTATGGAGATTTGTGTGGATAAATCGATTTGTATCGAAAATACAACTAAGCAATAAATGAATACACACTCGGCTAAAGAATTTAAATGATAAATGAGAAATTTTATAAACATAAACATTAATTTATAGGGGGTGTTTGGCAAGGGTTTTTTTTTTTTTTTTTTGAGCTAAAATTCACAAAATAACAAAATAGACTAAAATAGTTAATAAGACAAAATATCACATCAAATCCATAATTATTTTACTTTTTCTCTCACAAATATCACATCCAACTATAAAAAAATCCAACTATCTTCCCAAACAAAAAAATTTTAGCCTATTAAAATAGTCAAAAACTAAAATTGCCTACTAAAATATCAACTTCCCAAACACCCACATAATAGATTGTTGATATCACGATCTTATCTTAAACAATAAACAATAAGTAGGTCTTTTAAATATATATTATTATACAAATATTTTTCTATCAACTTTCCACTTTAATTTTTCATAATCCACACATGTAATATAATTGAAAGTATGAAATTAATTGCAGAATTATACAATTTTGTTTAATAGTTCATCTCATAATACAAATTCATTGGACACACTATTGTATATTATTTGTATACTATTGGTGTAAGAATGCATTAATATCAATATGTAATATATTTTTATACATCAAGAATTATTGAGTTTCGTTTTCTATGCCACGAATATCTTACTTGATGAAAAATATAACATTAATCATTAGTATATTTTCTTTTCTTTTTTTGCTTTTGGTTATAAACAAGGTGGAGATGAATCCAACCTTCAACTCGCAAACACACACACGCATTGAGGAGAGACAGTGTGAGAGAGGAGGAGAGCTGTTGATTTTGAAGGTGAAATCATTGGCTCTGATGATCTTTGATCTGTGAGAGAGACAGAAAGAGATCATCTTTTTGTTGTAAAGAGGGGCAACCACCCTCAGAAACTTCACAATCTCTCTGCTGGGAGCCTCATTCATTCTATGAGCCTAACCATCATTAGTATATTTTCATTTACGTAGGAAATGTGAAATAGTTTTTTTAAGAAAATTAAATGATATTATACCTTAATATTTTTATTAATATAGGAATTTTATAATTGTTTTCATGATGTTTATAAATCTATGCTTATAAGTATTTGTAGGGTCACTTTCATAAAACCGTTAAGTTACATAATTTATTATAGCATCTGTAAGTAATTAGCATATAATAAAAAATGATCGAAATTTTTTATTTGATGTACCTACTTTCTGCATCATTCAGTTGCCGCAATAATGTTTGGGTATCATTTGATTTTTTTTCCCCCCTTATAATTTGACTAAAATGTGTACAGGGGTATATTATTTTTTTTAAACTTCATAGCAGATAGGACAATTTATGCTTCAACTCGTCTAATTTTTCTTGGACAGCATGTTGTAATAGATCTTCTGTAGTTTTTGTTTCACCAGCTTCTTATTTTTTTTGCTCACCATTGTAATTCTTTGTAATAAAAATATTTTGATGAGTAAGAGTTTAAGGCGATATCATATTGTTGTGGACTTCAAAAATTATTTTCCCTTAATAATGTAATTTTTTCTGTGATGGGAAAAAAATGCACAATTATTGTCGTGATTTAGGTGTTTTGTAAAGTCTTAATTTGTTATTGGAAGTATTTGTTGTGGATACTTGTTTGTATAACATGTATGTATATATGTATTGAACATTAGTTGATAGTAGAACAATACACAATTCTACAGTTTTTTCTTAACAAATATAACTATATTATTAAAGCGACACATGTTAGAAAATTAAATTATCTGATGGTAATCTAGCATTACAGATTGACAACACTACAACAAAAAGCAGATTTCGCGACTAAAACTGGATTTTTTATTGCTGAAAGTAGTAGAATTGGCAACTAAAATGGAATTAGTCGCCAAAATTGATCACTTTTGCCGACTAAAAGAGTTTAGTCGCCGAATATAAGGGTTTTAACTACTAAAAGTCAGTTTAGTCGTCGAATATAGGGGTTTTAGCGACTAAAGGTTTTTTAGTAGCCAAAAGTGACAGTTTTTGGCGACTAAAATAATTTAGTAGCCAAAAGTATAGGTTTTGGCGACTAAAAAATAGTTTGGTCGCCGATTCTACGTGTTTTGGCGACTAAAAACAGTTTGGTTGCTGAAAGTGAAGCTTTTTGGCTACTGAAAAAAAATTAGTAGCTAAAAACAGTCAATTGGCGACTAAAAACAGGTTTAGTCACCAAAACTGGTTTTTTTAGGCGGGAATGAATTTTTTTAGCGACTAAACAATAGATTTAGTCGCAAAAAGTGATCTAATTTTCTTTTAGTAAATAATTTATTTTTTACATAAATTATATTGAATAAAAATAATTATTTTTATATATATAGTTTTGTATAAATACCGGTCAAAGTAATGTATAAATAATATATGTTGCAATTATATTCATGTGATGTTGTAGTGGCATAGTGGGGAGAGTGTGTTGGTAAAGGTTTGGAATGTGGGATGGGTCGGTGGTTCAAATCTTGGAAACAGCAGAGGGTAAATTTTTTTTTTTCTGAAATATGCTTTTGGTGACTAAAAACAGTGGTCACCAAAAGATTGACTATTGGCGACGAAAAGCTTAGTCGGCAAATGTATAAATTAAAAAAAAATAATAATTCACTATTGGCGACTAAAAGATTAGTCGCTAAATGTATAATTTTCAAAAATGTAATTGACTATTGGCGACAAATTCTTTGGTCGCTGAAGAATAAAACTTTGCCGACTGAAATTTTTTTAGTTGCCAATACCTCCGCCAACCATCTATTCGCGACCAAACCGGCAACTAAAATATTTAGTCGGGGAAAGTGAAAAGTCGACTTTTGGCGACTAAAAATTTAGTCACCAAAGGTGTTTTTTCTTGTAGTGCAATGAATGAATACAGTAACATATATATATATATATATATATTTACATTTATATACATGTAAACATTGACATATATAAGATATCACAAAAATTATATGAAATCTTTTGTAATAATATAATACAAGTTACATGAGAAGTTAATTATTCATAACTAAATTGTTTGTCATAATGTAGATATTTAGTGTTACATTTTCGTGTGTATGCACCATTTTTTAATTAGATTGTTAAACTCAAATAAAAATTAAAAATAATTTGTGAATAACTAAAGATTAATGATGAAATTTTTTTTTTTTTAAAAAGGAAAAAAAAGGAGAAGCTTTTAGTGTTTGGTTTGGTTTGTTTTTTTCAAACTTTTGTTTTAATTTTTTGATTTTCATGTTTTTTGTCTTTGACATTGTTTTTTTTTTTTTTAATATCTTTTTAGATTCACTTTAGTTTAATACCTTTTATTTTTTTAATTTTACTTTTAGATTTATATTTACTTAATAAAAATACACTGAGAAAATAATTTGTTGTGTATTTTTTTTTTGATTTTTTTATTAATATTAAATAATAATAATAGCAAAAAATATATAATAATAAAAAATCAGTATATGTTTGAATTTATAAATTTTTTTATCAATATTTTACTTTTTAATTCTATTTAGATTATTAGATATTAGATTTTCATATAAAAGTATAATTTAAATATAAAATATGAAAAAATTTCAGTATCTTCAATCACTAAAACTAAGAAAATATGAAAAATTAAAAATTTAAAAACAAATTTAAAAAATAAAACTAATGAAAGTGGTTCTTATTTAGAATTTCGACACCACGCCTTAGTTATTAAATTACTATGTAAAATATTACCGTTAATAAAATATAATTTGAACAAAAACAAAGTGTATGAAGATAACCTGTGAATTTTTGAGATACAACGCAAATCTCTATTTTAAAAATGCATGCCTTTTGCTCTGTCTAGATTCGAATGAATGCGTACAATTTTAAAATTCAACAAAAATTATTCACAGTGATTTGATCCATGGTGAACAATTATAAATATTATGTATATCAGTATAAAAGCAGACATAGGAAATAAGAAAGAGTACACTACAAGAAAAAACACTTTTGGCGACCACCTTTTTTTTTTTGGTCGCAAATAGTCCACTTTCTGCGATCAAAATTTAACTTTTGGCGACCACAATTTTTTGGTCGCGGAAAATCACTTTTTGGTGACCAAAAAAAAAGTTGGTAGCGAAAAGTATACCCATTGGCGACCAAAGGCTTTTTTGGTCGCGGAAGATCACCTTTTGGTGACAAAAAAAAAAAGTTGGTCACAGAAAGTATACCCTTTGGCGACCAAAAAAAGAGTTGGTCACGGAAAGTATACTATTGGCGACCAAAGGCTTTTTTTGGTCGCGGAAGATTACCCTTTGGCGACCAAAAAAAAAAGTTGGTCGCGGAAAGTATACTATTGGCGACCAAAGGCTTTTTTGGTCGCAGAAGATCACCTTTTGGCGATCAAAAAAAAAAGTTGGTCGCGGAAAGTATACTATTGGCGACCAAAGGCTTTTTTGGTCGCGGAAGATTATCCTTTGGCGACCAAAAAAAAAAGTTGGTCGCGGAAAGTTATGGTGGGATAAATTTTTTAAAAAAATGATACTACTATAATTACATGCTATTTTTCTGTTTAGGCATTAAAAGTTTTATAAAATAATATATGACCGAATTTTTATGGGTTATATATATTTTTTGCGGAATATGAACAAGAAGCATGGTGATGGCAGAGGGGATTGGGTGCATGGTGACTCTTTGGTCACGAGTTCAAGTCCCAAGTAGCACAAAAGAATTATTTTTTTTGGGTCAAGGCGTTGACTTTTGGCGACCAACTTATCTTTGGTCGCTAAAAGTTTACTTTTGGCTAAATATGAATTGGACTTTCCGCGACTAAAAAAGTTGGTCGCGAATGGTCACTTTTAGCGACCAAAGGCATTTTTGGTCGCAGAAAACTATCTGTGACGAGGCTTTTGCGACCAACTCGCGACCAACATATTTTGGTCGCGAAAAGGTTTTAGCGACCAAATATGGTACTTTTCGCGACCAAAATGTTGGTCACGAAAAGTGTTTTTTCTTGTAGTGGTAATTTTTTTTGTTCTTCAATGATCATCAATATGAAAAATAGAGAGACGACTTTTTTTTGATAAGAAGATAGATGATTTGTTTATATTTATATATGACTTTTAAAAATAGATATATCGCTTTTGAATGCTCAATTCCAAAAATGAAGAGATAGTTTATCCATATAGGACTCTTCATGACTTTTCGAAAATATAGTAGATTTGTGAGGGTCGTCAAATTGAAATTTAAAAAAAAAAAAAAGTAAAAAAACATGACAGGCTCTTCATATTTTTATATAATATATATATATATATAATAGAATTTATTGATCCTTTTCTCAAAAATTAAACTTCTATTTTATTATCATTATCATTATCATTATTATTTGTGCGCACTAAGTATTAAAGTTCTATTTATTGACAAACATCTCCAATAAATATAAGATCTAAACATAGCCATAATAATGTCTACATGTCCTCAAGGCAAACATGTGTAAACTTTTGAGCCCATGCGACCTCATATGACATTCAATAATAGTTATTCTTTAATTTACTCTGATATGATGCTTAATTAGATCTTAAAATATCTATTATATATATATCAGGTTTTTTTTTGGGGGGGGGGAGTGGTGATATATCTCCCTAATACATTACCCTCATTTTAACCTCTAATGAGGTGAATAGAAAGAGGAGTGTTGAGTCCCCCCATCACATGGTTCATTTCATGTCATGGTTCATTTCATGTCATTAGGGATGGATTGGGGTGCTCAATTAGTGTTCCTAAGCATTTTGTGAGTGTGTGTGTTAATTAGGGTCGGGCAAGCATCCATCTGATCTGTCAAAATCAAATAGTCCGAACTAATCCATCACAGAATGAATGATTTCAATGGTTCGAGTGAACAGATGCAAATACATTTTTCCCAATCTGCCTAAACTTGGACAAATGGCAAATGAAAGATCACTCAATCCAATCTAATTCACCAACACTCCTATGAAAATAATGTTATAGTTTTATGTTGTGTGTTAAAAAAATTACAGTTTATTTAGTAATTATACTTTTTATTTATTATGAAAGTTAGGCCTTTATTTTTATTATATAAAAATGAAGAACAAAAAATTTTGGGTTCAAGATAGTTCAAAATTACTAGAAAATAGTTTGAAAAAATGTTTAAAATAATAAAGCTTAAACCGCCAATTCAATCCTCGTCTACCCATCAAACTTTATAACTCGCTTAATTTACATCTGCTAACTAAATAGATGAATGTATATTAATTTTTTTCAATCTACTTAAATTTAAATAAATAGCAATTAAGAAAGGGAAAATTAGTCTAGGGTCCCTCTTCCACTTTTCATAATGGAAGAGATCCACAAAATTATTTTTTAATGTCTAAGGTCCCTAAACATATATCAGAGAAATTTGACTCTTTGCCCACGATTTCTGCCCTTCTTCTAACATTCCATCACCTAGTTCACTTTTTCTTGCGTACAAGCTACTCACTCTCAGTCCAATCCAATTCCAATTCAAGTTGATACACCCCCAAAATATATATATATATATATATGTATCGTCGTTGATAATTTCTTCACGGGTCGGAAAGAGAACATGATGCACCATTTTGGAAACCCTAAGTTTGAGCTTATCAGACACGAATATAGATCCTAAGGCTTCCGTGCAGACGAAACAAGCAAAAGAAATCTGTTGGAAAGAGAATTTTTGCTGGTTTTTTTGGCTGCAATGGACCGTGTTTGGATAAAAAGTCAGTTTACGTCAGTGAGGCTCATAGGAAAGGGCTAAAAAAAGAATCCATTTGGTCTGTGAATCTAGTTGTGTTTGATGGAACGAAGCAATCAGAATCAGGCCTGAGAGGTGGAGAGAATTTCGCATTCCCAATTCTTGATTCAGGGGAGGAAAGTTTGACAATTAAAAAGCAGTTAGATTAGAAGAAGAACCACGACACTCAATTGAGGTTTGAAATTTTCTGACTCTATCCACAAATATTTGGGAATTTCTCTGGATTTCATAAAATAATAGTGTCTTTACAATCTATTAAAATAAACCCAGAGAAATTTGAATTTTCTCTGGTTTATAAACCAACTCAGAGAAATTTGAATTTGAATTTAAATTTAAACCCAGAGAAAATTGGACAAAATGATTTCATAAAATAATGTTGTGTCTTTATAATCCAGAGAAAATTGGTTAAAATGAATCCAAATTGTTTCTCTGTACTGGGTTTTTCTTGCGGTTGGGTTGATGATGGAAACAGTCCAGAGTAAAGATATGGATTAGAATGCGTCATGATTTGATATTGGAGATCGAAAAGAAGTCATGTAATTTGGGAATAGAAGAAACTGTGTTTAACAAAGTTAGATAGAAACACACACACACACACACATACACAAACAACCTCAAGCAATTACAAATCTTACCTGCTGATATGAGACAGAATGATATTTTTGTGCCACATATTCCGAACATCAACATTATTGAGAAGTTCTTGAAGAATTGCTTTTTCTTCACCTGGAAACTAAATTTCAGGAAGGCTAAAGAGGCCTGAGAAATTTAAAATTTCTCTGGATTAATTTTCTCTGGACCAATTTTTTCTGAACCAATTTTCTCTGGATTCAATTTTCTCTGACTTGAATTTTCTCTGGACCAATTTTCTCTGGATTGATGTTGAGGGACCTTAGACATCATAAAAATATTTGATGTCCTTTATACTATAAAATCATAATATCAGGGACCTTAAAAAAAATACCCCAATAAGAAATCACCCGACTCAATCCGGAACCAACCCAGCGTTAATAAGAAAAACTTACAAGAATGAAAATACAACTACCACTACTTTACCACCTTATGGGCCCCCCAACATGAGCCTTTGATCCTTACGTAGGCCTAGCCCACCACTCAGCATTACATATACCAGCAGGAAAACTAGGCAAAAAAAAGTTACTCTCGTTGACCAAGAAATTGGCAGCACCAACGGTAATATAATTTTTTTAAAACATAAAAAATAGTTATATTAAAATAAAATAAATAATATACAAATTAAAAAAATAATAATAAGATCCTAAAGAGTCAAACAAAGAACAAATTATAAACAATCACTACCGTATTTCAGACACCGCCAGAAGTAAGTTGAAGAGAAAGAACACCCACAATGGTATAGAAAAAAGCTTAAGAGAAGAGAAAATCATTGTAAATATCAAAAACTTAAAAACCTATACTGAAATTGGGAGACAGACATTCAAAACCTCTATGCCAGACATAAAAAAACCTAAAGTTACACTCTAAAAGTGCAAATCTATACTCTAAAAGTATAGATTTACATTTTAGAAGCGTAAAGGAGGTCATCAGAACACTGCCGAAAATCTCTCCCCCTCTCTCTCTCTCTCTCGGCCTCTAACTCTCGGCCTCTAAAGCTTAGCACCAAGCATAATATTTGAGTTTAAGTTTTACCATTGTACTATATAATATTTTCTCTTTTTTCCATACTAGAAAAAACAGAAGGGCTAAATTACAAGGACTAGGCGTAGAGCTTCTTCTTCTCCACTTCACTCTTCCTTCATAGCCTATCCCTCCATCTTCACCACCAACAGCTTTGGTTGACACTCTCTGAAGACAAAACTCCCAACTCACAACAAAATTAGAAATAAATAGATGCGATGTAAAGATTATTGATTTTGAAGAAGGGGCCAAGGTTGTCAATGCTATAATAGCATTTTATCAAACAAATTACTCATTGATGTCAGCAAATAGTGTTAGAAAAACCTAACGGTTAGTTGACATAGAGTAAATTGTAATGAATTAATAAATTTTTGGGAGAGAAATGTAATTTTCAGAATGCCAAACAGTATCATATTAAAGTCAAACCTCATAGGGTGTAATGTAATTTACTCCCTCCAAATATATATATATATATATATATATGAGTGCTGCTATTAGTACTACAATTATGACCCCATAAACTGTTTTTCTACAACGGTCCGACATGACCCCATAAACTGTTTTTCTACAACGGTCCGACATGACCCCATAAACTGTTTTTCTACAACGGTCCGACATGACCCCATAAACTGTTTTTCTACAACGGTCCGACATGACCCCATAAACTGTTTTTCTACAACGGTCCGACATGACCCCATAAACTGTTTTTCTACAACGGTCCGACATGACCCCATAAACTGTTTTTCTACAACGGTCCGACATGACCCCATAAACTGTTTTTCTACAACGGTCCGACATGACCCCATAAACTGTTTTTCTACAACGGTCCGACATGACCCCATAAACTGTTTTTCTACAACGGTCCGACATGACCCCATAAACTGTTTTTCTACAACGGTCCGACATGACCCCATAAACTGTTTTTCTACAACGGTCCGACATGACCCCATAAACTGTTTTTCTACAACGGTCCGACATGACCCCATAAACTGTTTTTCTACAACGGTCCGACATGACCCCATAAACTGTTTTTCTACAACGGTCCGACATGACCCCATAAACTGTTTTTCTACAACGGTCCGACATGACCCCATAAACTGTTTTTCTACAACGGTCCGACATGACCCCATAAACTGTTTTTCTACAACGGTCCGACATGACCCCATAAACTGTTTTTCTACAACGGTCCGACATGACCCCATAAACTGTTTTTCTACAACGGTCCGACATGACCCCATAAACTGTTTTTCTACAACGGTCCGACATGACCCCATAAACTGTTTTTCTACAACGGTCCGACATGACCCCATAAACTGTTTTTCTACAACGGTCCGACATGACCCCATAAACTGTTTTTCTACAACGGTCCGACATGACCCCATAAACTGTTTTTCTACAACGGTCCGACATGACCCCATAAACTGTTTTTCTACAACGGTCCGACATGACCCCATAAACTGTTTTTCTACAACGGTCCGACATGACCCCATAAACTGTTTTTCTACAACGGTCCGACATGACCCCATAAACTGTTTTTCTACAACGGTCCGACATGACCCCATAAACTGTTTTTCTACAACGGTCCGACATGACCCCATAAACTGTTTTTCTACAACGGTCCGACATGACCCCATAAACTGTTTTTCTACAACGGTCCGACATGACCCCATAAACTGTTTTTCTACAACGGTCCGACATGACCCCATAAACTGTTTTTCTACAACGGTCCGACATGACCCCATAAACTGTTTTTCTACAACGGTCCGACATGACCCCATAAACTGTTTTTCTACAACGGTCCGACATGACCCCATAAACTGTTTTTCTACAACGGTCCGACATGACCCCATAAACTGTTTTTCTACAACGGTCCGACATGACCCCATAAACTGTTTTTCTACAACGGTCCGACATGACCCCATAAACTGTTTTTCTACAACGGTCCGACATGACCCCATAAACTGTTTTTCTACAACGGTCCGACATGACCCCATAAACTGTTTTTCTACAACGGTCCGACATGACCCCATAAACTGTTTTTCTACAACGGTCCGACATGACCCCATAAACTGTTTTTCTACAACGGTCCGACATGACCCCATAAACTGTTTTTCTACAACGGTCCGACATGACCCCATAAACTGTTTTTCTACAACGGTCCGACATGACCCCATAAACTGTTTTTCTACAACGGTCCGACATGACCCCATAAACTGTTTTTCTACAACGGTCCGACATGACCCCATAAACTGTTTTTCTACAACGGTCCGACATGACCCCATAAACTGTTTTTCTACAACGGTCCGACATGACCCCATAAACTGTTTTTCTACAACGGTCCGACATGACCCCATAAACTGTTTTTCTACAACGGTCCGACATGACCCCATAAACTGTTTTTCTACAACGGTCCGACATGACCCCATAAACTGTTTTTCTACAACGGTCCGACATGACCCCATAAACTGTTTTTCTACAACGGTCCGACATGACCCCATAAACTGTTTTTCTACAACGGTCCGACATGACCCCATAAACTGTTTTTCTACAACGGTCCGACATGACCCCATAAACTGTTTTTCTACAACGGTCCGACATGACCCCATAAACTGTTTTTCTACAACGGTCCGACATGACCCCATAAACTGTTTTTCTACAACGGTCCGACATGACCCCATAAACTGTTTTTCTACAACGGTCCGACATGACCCCATAAACTGTTTTTCTACAACGGTCCGACATGACCCCATAAACTGTTTTTCTACAACGGTCCGACATGACCCCATAAACTGTTTTTCTACAACGGTCCGACATGACCCCATAAACTGTTTTTCTACAACGGTCCGACATGACCCCATAAACTGTTTTTCTACAACGGTCCGACATGACCCCATAAACTGTTTTTCTACAACGGTCCGACATGACCCCATAAACTGTTTTTCTACAACGGTCCGACATGACCCCATAAACTGTTTTTCTACAACGGTCCGACATGACCCCATAAACTGTTTTTCTACAACGGTCCGACATGACCCCATAAACTGTTTTTCTACAACGGTCCGACATGACCCCATAAACTGTTTTTCTACAACGGTCCGACATGACCCCATAAACTGTTTTTCTACAACGGTCCGACATGACCCCATAAACTGTTTTTCTACAACGGTCCGACATGACCCCATAAACTGTTTTTCTACAACGGTCCGACATGACCCCATAAACTGTTTTTCTACAACGGTCCGACATGACCCCATAAACTGTTTTTCTACAACGGTCCGACATGACCCCATAAACTGTTTTTCTACAACGGTCCGACATGACCCCATAAACTGTTTTTCTACAACGGTCCGACATGACCCCATAAACTGTTTTTCTACAACGGTCCGACATGACCCCATAAACTGTTTTTCTACAACGGTCCGACATGACCCCATAAACTGTTTTTCTACAACGGTCCGACATGACCCCATAAACTGTTTTTCTACAACGGTCCGACATGACCCCATAAACTGTTTTTCTACAACGGTCCGACATGACCCCATAAACTGTTTTTCTACAACGGTCCGACATGACCCCATAAACTGTTTTTCTACAACGGTCCGACATGACCCCATAAACTGTTTTTCTACAACGGTCCGACATGACCCCATAAACTGTTTTTCTACAACGGTCCGACATGACCCCATAAACTGTCTTCTACATCGGTCTGACACCACCATACAGTGTCCTCTACCACGTTATGACACCTCCATACAGTGTCATCTACAACGTTATGACACCACCATACAGTGTCCCCTACAACGTTATGACACCACCATCCAGTGTCTTCACCAATGGTCTGACACGACCATACAGTGTCTCCTATCCTCTTTTATTTTGATGTATTTTCTTGTTTTGTTCCTCTCTCCAAACTCAAGTTGGTTAGTTTCTATCCTCCTTGAGTTTGCGGGGAGCTGTTAAAATTTATCAATAAACCTACCACCACTACCACCTCACCTACTCCACTAAACCTAACCCACTACACCATTACCACCTCACCTACTCCACTAAACCTACCACCACTACCACCTCACCTACTCCACTAAACCTAACCCACTACACCTACATCTATATAAGGAACCATTTGTAATAGACAGACAACATCAATATATCAATCAATAATACAATTCTCTATTTCTCTTTATACATCATTTTTTACACATACTTATGTTTTGATTATGCAATAAACTTTAGTTTTATTTTTTAATCAATCTAGTTGATGCATACTTTTCTTTGTTTGTTAAACTTTGATGGTCAAACTTATTCATGGGCATAGGACTTTGCGTTTTTATAATGTTCGGTAACAGGTCTGAATATGTACAAATTGTTTAGTAACACAAGTCTGAACATGGGTAATTTGTTCAGCAATACAAGTTCGAAAATGGCAGCAGAAAGATCAACAATAAAGAGATGTCGGCTGTGAGGAAGATCGTCGACGGAGAAATGTCGGTTGTGAGAGAGATCACCTGTGATAGAGATCTACAGTGGAGCTTTGTCAGCAGTGAAAGGAAACTTGAGCTCAATGGTGAGAGTTCAATAGTTAAGGGTTTTGGGAGATGAAAGGTTTTTACGGGATGTGCTAAGGAGTGTGAATTTTGGTAGGTGTGGTGTTTTTAGATGGATACTTTTGGTATTATTTGAGAGGTTCTTAGAAATCTTTAGGGTTTTAAATTTTGAAAGTAAGGGTCCAAAGTATTAATTAGGGTGTTAATAGTAACATTCTCTCTCTATATATATATAGGCATTTATGAGTCCTATGAATTAGACTTAATTGTCAATAATTCGTGCTCCAATTTTGAATGATAAATTTATTATTATAAAAATATTTTTAGAAAATACAATTTAGCTACTTATATTTCTCACATCATATTTCAATACAAATTAATACAAATAAACTAAAAATAAATCAAAATTCATAAACAAAAGTCAAAATATCCTAACTATTTATTAGTTACTAGTATCAAATTATCATTCTATAAACACAAAATATACATCTACAAAATCTTTAAAAAAATTAATTATCTAAACAGAGAGGCAAATATGTTAAAAAATTTAACTCAAAGTTTATGGGTAAATAAGTCTAGTTCATAAAACTCGTTGGCAATTAAATTATAAAATAAGTGCTTACAAGTATCCTAATCATACCTCTTTTTAAGCCAAAACCTCTTTAGTCCTTGAAGGTAGCTTAGCTTGTTGGATGGTCTACTTTCTCCCAAACTATAGTTAGGCGTAGGACTTGCAAATTCGGCCCAAGGCCAAAAATATCAAATTTAGGCCCGCTACAACTAGACCTAGGGATAGGCCCACCAGTAAGGCCTGGGTTGAGGCCTGCTCAACTCCATCCCCTTAGGAATATGGGCTGGGCCTGGGTGGGGGCTTTGGAAATTGATTTTATGGAGAGCCCAACAAAATCTAGGCTAAGAGGTCAGGCCCGTTTTGCATTTCTTTGTTAGTCCCGTACTTTTATAAGTATTATGTTTGGTTGAGAGATTTTGGAAGAGATTTAAGAAGGGAAAGGAAAAAGGTAAATGAAATGTAAATAAAATATACCTATATTTCACCTAGTTTCACACACTTTTTCCTTTTCATTTTTTAAATTCCTTTCCAAATCTCTCAACCAAATACAGTATTAGAAATTACATTTGCCTCGTTGAATTTGTAATAAAATAATAAAGGCTCTATTTTATTAGTAAATTATTAAATCAATTAATATTTTTTAATATTTTTATAAATATATTTTAATCAATAATTTTGACAATTTTATTATTATGCAAGAGTAGTTAGGAATTTTATTTTATTTTTATTAATTATGTTAAATTCTGATAATAAAATATTTGTAATTTCCAGAACCAATTGATATTTTCATCAAATCTCATGTGGTATATTTATTATTTATTTTTTTGTATTATGAATTATTCTCTACTCAAGTGAGGGTGATACTAGTATGCACACTCTCAAAAGGTGCATATCATATGAAAATTATGACTTTTGTAGTGTTAATTATCACAAATATTATAACTAAAATTTTTCAATCATAATTACAAAAATAATAATCACAATATATCAAAACTACTATCACAATTATTCATAACCGAGTTATAATTAAATCATAACTAATATCATAATCAGTCATACCTGCAAATTACAAACATCATAAGTAGGGTATATAATACACATCAATTTCACATCCAGCTATGATGATAATGATTATGTTTTACAAAAAACGTTTTGAAGCACCAATTGGACGTATAAGGAATGGTGATGATTCAATTAAATCCGGTTCAATTCAAGACAAATTAAATTTAGTTTACAATCTTATTTTTTGTGTGATTTATGAGGTATTTTTTATTTTTTTGTTGATTTGATTAAGATATTGTAATACAATTCAATGAATTATAATCATAATGTTTAAGAGTCTTTATTATATGATTATATTATCTCACGGTAAGTGTAAAAAGATCCCAATAAATATAAAAGAAATAAAACTCAAATCCAAATGACATCCTAGTGAGATACAAAAATTTTGAGGTATTTTCAAGAATGGGATATTCCAAATAAATAAATCAAGGTCACTTAGCTTTAGGGCCATTTATAAAAGTCCCATGCTTGTTACATTTCGAAGTCAAGCATGGCCTAAATATACTTTCATTTAAATTAATTGAAAAATTATAACACAAAAACAAAAAGATCTATTAATATCTTAAATTATAAAGAAATGGTTGCAGTCACTAGATCTATTAATAACTTAAATTATAATGAAAAAGTTACAATCACTTCATCGACTCAAATCATAAATCTCTAACCATTTTATTGTCCTGAAAAAACTACATAAATCACTGATCAACTGTCCTATCCAATCTATTAAAAAATTTTAAAGATAAACTAAAGATGTAAATTCAAGAGTAAATTATAAATACAATTCTCGAGATTTATCAAACATGCATATTTTCCCATCACGTTTGGAAAATTATTTCACATAACAAATCAAACTTTTTATTCAAATTTAAAATCAAATTAAAAGAAAAAATTGATGAAGAGTTAGAAATGCTTAGTGTTGTTAAATTGAGGAGACTACACATTCCTCGTCGTTTCCTATTCCTTCCTAAACATTCTTAGCTGCTTCAATTTTGTGACATTTTTTTTCTCTATTTCAACATTTTGTCTTTTATGTTAGTATTATTATTCAAATTAGTTGTGTTACAATTGAACATTATAAAAATGCTAAAATCATATTATTATATAAAATTAAATTTAAAAATATAATCCGAATATAGCATGGGTAGAAAACTAGTTAAGATCCATATACAAGTGAAAATATTTGACCCATGAAACTCTTAGTAGAACGTACTTAGAGATGGCCACCGGATAGGTTTGTCATTCCCGATCTTCGCCCCATATCATTCGGAGAATGGCCACGGGACAATGATTTATAATTAATGAAAGTTAAAAGGTGTAAGATGAGAAATAAATTAGTAAAAATAATTATTAAATGTAACATTTTTAGCTTTAATTTTATCATATTCCAAAAATAAAAAAAGAAATATAATATATATACATATAAATATATGTAGTAAATATAAACGGGGCAGGGGCTAGGGTGGGGGCGAGGGTGGGGGAAGCAAAACCTACCCGTGCCCCACTTCGTCATTGGGGTGGGAAAATCCCATGCGGAGCTAGATGGGGAATGCAGGAGCAAAGCAGGGTGGGAAAAAATGGCAATCCTTGCACCTTCTTAGAAAATAAATTTATGCTAGACAACTTACAAGTTCAATATGTTTCTCTTTCTCATTTTCTCTAATAACATATTTTAAATACTTTTTTAATATGACTTTGAATTAAATTAATGAATTGATGTTTTTATATATATTTTATTAGAATACATTTTTGAATGATTAAAAGTTGAGTAATGCTACTTATTATGAAACTAATCTAAGAATGATTGCATAACATATGATAAAATACTACAAACTAATTTAAGAGTAGAAAATATTCATGATATTTCGTTCATAGCATCTAGAATTATTGTTAAAAGTTCAATCATTTAAATACATTAGAAATACATATATAATTAGACATACACAATCACATTATATGATAAAAATTAAATTACATAATGATCGTATTAAAAATAACTTGTATACTATTTGTGTATTACTAAAATAAATCTCTCAAAACATTTAATAATACAATACATTAAAATAAAACATTAATACCATTGAAATATAACGATGCGTGTCTTTGCGATGGTCTCACACTTTGATTTCTCAACCAAAGATTTGGACTAGTCTCCCATGCACCCCCACCTACACAAACATTAATAGTAAGTTTTGTACAATTTTGTCGGCCTTCAAGTAATAGAAAATTCAAGAGAATTCAAGCCCTAACACATTGCAATGTGGGTCTAGATAAGACAACAACTGCTTCCGAATTTTTTCAATCACTCACCCATGTTCATGGCAAGTGCACGAGAGAGCCATAGATCGAAGATAGCTTTAGCGATCCAAGTCTTTTTCAACCATCTCAGCGTCGAGCCTTTGATTTAACTCTTTTTTTTTTTTTTTTTTTTTGTGCGCGCGCGTGCGCAAGGGTTTTTTTGTTGTTGATTGCATGTTCTGCTAGTGGTGAGATTGCTGGTAGTGGTCATGATCTTGTTTCTTTGGACTTGGCTCCTTTCCAATACATTATTGGATTGGAGAGTATTGTTGTGTCATTTTGGGCCTTAATTCGGTCCCATCTCAATAATCCAAACTGTTCAATGTATAGAATCCATCAATTACATAATTCCTGTAAAAAATCACAGTGATCGGATATCAAAGGTCACATGATCAAATCACATTTCTGTCACAATTTATTTTGAAAATTATGCATGCCATGGACAGAAATGTGATATAATGAAATATCCATCGACATTCGATCAACGTAGTTTTTTACAAGAATATTGTATTCGACAAGCTCTATAGATTGAACAGTTTGAATTATCGAGATGGACTCGAATCAAAACCCATAACAATTGAATAGCGCTCTCCAATTCAATAACGGACTAGAGAGGAGCTAATTCCTTTTAAAATTTCTTTGCACACAACACAGAGGTCACAAGTAACTACTGGATTGGCGTTCTTTTGTTTGTATTAGGTTCTTTGTTGTGTTTTGGTTATGTTATGTTAGTGTTTTCTATATTACAAATATTTGTGATCTACTTTTCTTTTGAAGGAAAAATATATAGGCAATCATAGTATTTAATGCGGAAATAGTTTGGACTAGATGCTTGAATTACGAGCCTCGTCTGAACAATCCCCCGTCAATTGAGAAGCTACTAGAGTTTCTCAATATTTATCCATACTTCAAATTCCTAGGCTTTCAAGATGGTAGCCTCAAAATAGATGAATAGAGAGAAAAATTATTATTTTTAGTGTCTCTACACAACATTGAGCATGAGCCGTTATATAGGCATACATGGCAAATCATATGTACCTCATGGTTAGGCCACACTATGTGTACCACATGTCCAAGACCATGTGTCCCTCATGGTTTCCAAGACCATATGTCCCTCGTGGTTAGGACATGTGTAGATGGACCATGTGTACCATGTGGCCTTCAATGTTAAGTCATACCATGTGTATCACATGGTTTCTAACATCTCTCACTCATCCACACATCTACATCATGTGTTATATGCTCATTTCTTAATCTCTCATTCAATCCTCCCCTCATATAGAAAAATAAAGCATGTGACCTAACAAGAAGGTATAAGATAGGAGTGCTATATTAAGTTACCGTAAACTACCATAGCACATCACTTAAAATATCTCATCTACACCCCAGATTCATTGGATCACACCAAATCAAACATTTTAAAACCCCTCGCGAGTCATAACTCATAAACATGTTTGACCTCAACACTATATATATACTAATGATTATATCGTGATCTCAAATCCAACACAATCACCTAGGCAATGAGCTACAATGCAAGAATATGATTTCCAACAATCTTCCCTAGCCACTCATGTCAATTCATTCAAATTTGACCGCTTTCGTAGACATGGTCCTCTGGATCGTATTCATCATGACCCTTGGATGACATACCATCAAGTCATCACTTCATGACATAGTTTCAAGTTCAAGAGTATAAAGTAGGCCTATTGTTGGCCAAACAGGGCTCACGCAGTGCTAGAGCAAGGATCCATCTAGCCACTCCCTTAAGTGGTCAATGGTAGCACATACAATATGATATGTATGCTACAGCAGAGCTCCCACTAAATTAGGTATGTCGCTCTCTAACGCAATGCGAATCTTAGTCTAGTTGCTATACAAGCGCCTAACCTGAGTTTCTTAGCATATTCGCTGATCAAGTGCTTATCTAATATCTCACATTCGGCTATATTCAGGCTTCATATTTGACTTTTTTAAAGTCTCATCTTATCCAATGCTAAGGCGACATCTTATAATAATAAATCAATTTTGTTCACTTCTCAAGTTACAAAACATTTACCTCACTCGCTCTCTAAGAGCCAAGATAATTAATGTCGCATCTCACTCACTTTACCAGCGCTAAGGTGATCGCCAGTGCAAGAAGGCCTATCTAAGCCTGGTGACATCATATACAATGTGTGCTAATAGTATCAGTTACGCCATAAAACCACATAAATAGATAATTATGCATAAGATACTCAAAAATACCCAACAAAGTCAATGAGATATCCACAAAAACATCAAATCCTACGAAGTCCTAAACTCCTAACATGAGTTTGGAAAACATCTCTAGCAGTGGCTTTAATAAATGGATCAGCCACCATCCTGCTAGTAGAGATATGCTGTAGAACTACCTCTCATCGTGCTACCACATCTCGAATAAAGTGAAATTGAATGTCGATGTGTTTGGTTCTGCAATGATAATTAGGATCCTTAGAATATGCCAAAGCTTTCATTCTGTCAACATAGATCGTAACAGCTTCATCTGCAAAAGTTGTGATCCCAAGGCGCTGAAGAAACCTCCTCAACCAAACAGCCTCTTGTACTACTACTGAATAAGCAACGTACTCTGACTCTATCATGGATAAAGCAATGCATGATTGTTTCTTACTACACGAAGAAATAGCCGCTCCACTAAGTAAGAACGAATAACCAATGGTAGACTTGTGCTCATCTTTATCAGCAGCCCAGCCTGCATCACTGTATCCATTTAGTCTCAAATCTCCACCCTCATAGCAAAGAATGAGATCTATCGTCCCACAAAGATAGCGAAAAATCCTTTTCACTGCTTGCCAGTGAACAAGTCCTGGGTTACTTTGGTAACGACTGACCAATCCCATTGCAAAACATATGTCTGGTCGATACACATCATAACGTACATCAGACTACCAACTGCACTCGCATAGGGAACTTTTGCCATTTGTTTCTTTTTCTCATCTGTCTTAGGGCAAGAGTCAATGGTCAGATTACGTCATTTCTCAATTGGAGTGTCAATGGGTTTGGAATAGTTCATACAAAACCGTTCCAATATCCTGTTAATGTAAGTCTCTTGAGTCAAATCAAGAAGCCTCTTAGAGCGATCTCTCAGGATCTTTACTCCGAGCACATAATTTGCCTCTCTCATATCCTTCATTTCAAAAATAGAGGACATCCATTCTTGAGTGGTGACAATCATCTCCAATGGTCTTCAACATATACACAAGGAAACTCTTTCCTGATCGTTTGACATACACACAATGGTCTTCCTCCATCATCTTAAACCCAGTCAAAATGATGGCTTTATGAAATTTAAAGTACCATTGTCTAGATGATTGCTTTAAGCCATAAATGGAACGTTTGAGGCGACATATTTTGCGCTCTTGTCCATTGACCTCAAAGACTACTGGTTGATCTTTATAGATCTCCTCATCTAGTTCTCCGTTGAGAAATGCAATCTTAACATCCATTTGGAAAAGTTCCAAATTTAAATGAGCGACAATGACTAGAATTAGGCGAATAGAGGCAAATCTCACCACCGGGGAGAATTTCTCATCATAATTTATACCCTCTCTTTGGGAATAGCCCTTCGCCACGAGACAGGCTTTGTACTTATCATTGAACCATCAGTCTTGTGCTCAATTTTTAAAACCCATTCGTTACCAATGGTCTTATTCCCAGGTGGAAGGTCAACTAACTCCCAAACTTGATTCCAAGCCATAGAACTCATTTCATCCTCCATAACAACTATCTATTCATTAGTATTAGGTGAAACTAATGCTTCATCATAGAAAGCAAGCTCATCAAGGTCCAACGGAGTACACATGAAAGATTCTCCCCCAATCTCATAACGACGACGAGAAATGGTTCCACGTTCACTTCTATGTAACTGGGATCCTAGTGAGTTATTTTCTAGTGGAACAATCCCACTATGAGGTAAATCACTCCCACTATCTTTGGCGATATTAGGATAGGTCACTAGTTCTCCACCCTCACCAAAAGATAGTGTGATTTTCTCAGAATCCTGCAACTCAAATAGTGCAAGATCTTTCTTTACTTCACAAATACTAGGAAATTCATTCTCAATGAAATTGACATCACGTGGCTCATTTTCAGTCATTCCACCATTAGGGTGTTCACCATACATCACATAACCCTTTGAGCATTTGGAGTATCTAAGAAGCACTTATTTATTTGCTCTAGGGCCTAACTTTCCATGCTTTTGAGAAGTACTGTGAACAAAACCAGCACAACCCCAAGGCTGTAAATGCTCAAAATCTGATTTTGCGCCTTTTTATAATTCATACGGAGCTCTTGGAACTGACTTTGAAGGCACACAGTTAAGGATGTAGGCAGCAGCCAAAAGACATTCCCCCAAAAAGATATAGAGAGGTTGGCTTGCGCCATCATCGATCTAACCATTTCAAGTAAAGTACAATTCTGTCTCTCTGCTACACCATTTTGTTGCAGAGTCCTTAGAATCGTTAATTGCCTGTGTATTCCATTTTCCTCACACAGTCCCTGAAACTGATGTGATAAATACTCACACCCTCGATCTGTTCGAAGGATTTTCAATTTCCTATCTATTTGATTCTTCACCAATGCAACAAAGCGCTTGAAGTAATCCAATGCCTCAAAGTGATGTGAGATCAAATAGACATAATTGAATCGCAAGTAATCATCAATAAATGTGAGGAAATAAGAAGTGTCATGGCATTTCTTTACATTCATAAGTCCACAAATATTAGAGTGAACTAACTCTAGAGGATATAAAGCCCTAGGAGTCTTTCCAAAAGGCTTCCTGTAGGTTTTTCCTGCCAAACAAGGTTCACACACTGGTAGACTTACATTAGCAAGATAACCCCAACATGTCTTCTTTAGCTAATCAAGTCATTCTATCTTTGCCTATGTAACCAAGTCTAGCATGCCAATTAACAGAATTTAATGAGTCATCATCACAAGATACATAAGACTATGAGAAAAAAAATTCAAATCTAGCATAAAGAAACCATTGGAAAGAAAACCATATCCATACAAGACTTTATTTACATAGACATCCAACTGAGTGCCATCAAAATGAAAACTAAAACCAAGTCCTAACAAAGCAATAACTGATAAAAGATTACATTGGACACCAGGTGCATAATGCACGTCATGGAGGATTAAGTTGTGCCCTAGACACGTCTTGAGTTGATAAAAATCAACTCCAATGACATTCTCACGAGTTCCATTACCCAAGGTAACGTACTGCCTGCCAACAGATATCTTTCTGTAATCCACAAACCCAACTCTTTCTCTAGTTATGTGGGGGTTGCTCCTGAGTCTTCTTTGCATTAGTGCATTCTCAAGTAAAGTGACCTAGTTTTCCACAGTTATAGCGCTTGACTTTGGTTTTATCTTTGTTTCCAGAACGCTTGCCTTGATTGCATTTTATCACATTACCTTGCTTAGGACCAAGATTACCAATTGCACTACCATGTCTTCCTTGTTTGTTGTGCTTAGGCCTGAATGCCTTACGCTGCCCATCTTGAGCGACATGGACAGTGTTGTGGTGCGACCCTAGGAACTCCACTTCAAGCTCAATGTGGCTAGAAATATAAGCAAAATTCTTGATATTCTCATTGTGTGTAAGCGCAAGTTTCATTTGCCCCCATGAATAGGGAAAAGAACGTATCACAACTGTAACTTGTTGCTCATCAGTAAGAATATTATCAGCAGCCTTCAAATCACGTATCATGGCTGACATAGCCCTAAGATGCTCAACCATTGAATATTTTGGATCTATAACATATTGCTCAAATTTCAAAATTAGAGCATGCAACCTAGTTGCAGATGTGGTCCCATAGATAATTTTCAGTTGATTCCACGTATCATAAGCAGTGGGGCTTACCTCAAACTCTCCAATGAGATCATTGTGCATGCTGCTAACCGATCTCTCCTGACCCATTTCTCATAGTTTTCCATGTCATGGTTATGTTGGACAGTGGTACCTTTCTTAGGACAGATCATAAGGGTGGTCAAAGTATCTAGGACTTCTTGTTTATTAAGCAAGTATTGAATTTTTTCGTGTCACATATCATAATTGGACCCATTCAATTTTTCTCCTTTGGTGAGGTTAGCAACAACATTCTTAGAGGCAATTTTACTGATGGTATTGCACAGGGTTTGACATTAGCACACATTTTTTTATTTTAAATTGTATTCCCTAAAACATAATTGGTATACAATATTTCCACTTACATAGAGAGGTCAAAAATTTCGCTAAGCTCATAATCATCCCCCTCTATATGAGTTAAAATATAGCACCCAATGAATTTTTTGAATAAAATTATATAAGAGGCAAAACCATCTCTTAAATCCACAACATAAAACCATGCATAATATGTGACACCCCAAATTCTACTCTAAACAATTGAAATCAAGAACGTCACTACGAAATCTTTTTGGTCAATAACCAAGTAAGATCCTAGGAAGGTCAAAGGAGTCAATATAGCCTCCCTTCTAAGTTCAACCACCTTAGATAGTAGAACTATCTTTTTGATAGATTTTAAAAGGTTTTAACATAAGGTCTCATAAGTAATGCAGAGTTAAAACATTCCATCAGCTTTTCTTTACTTTAGGTAAAGTAGTGATTGAAGAGGGATAATAAACAAAGTTACAATACTAAAAGGAGTCATCAAATTATACACAATAATTAATATGATAAGAAAAAAATAGCTTTCCAAAACTTCCTCCAAAAACAATGATTTGGATAAAAAAATCTTGAAAAATCATAACTTTTTCAATATAACTCCAATTAAAGCCCATTTTATATGGATGGAAATCTCACGAAGGGTATTTTCAAAATATATAAATTTCAGTTACAATAAGCAAAATTTTTGATACAGAATTTTGAGATAAGAAAATTGTTCTTATGAATTTTCCAAAAACTCTTCTCAACATGCCATGATATTCAATAATATTAAATTAAACAAAAATAAAGCTAATCAATGACATGCAAATCATATGAGGCGAAAATAAGTAAAATATAGCTCTAATACCAATGAAGGAAAAATATACAAGCAATCATATTATCTGATGTAGAAACGGTTTGGATCAGATGCTTGAATTACGAGTTTCGACTGGAAAACCCTCTGTCAATTGAGAAGCTACTAGAGTTTCTCAATATTTATGCACACTCCAAATTCCTAGGCTTTCAAGATAGTAGCCTCAACATAGATGAAAAGAGAGAGAACTTATTATTTTTGGTGCGTCTACACAATGTTGAGCATGAGCCCTTATATAGGCATATATGGCAAATCATGTATACCCCATGGTTAAGCCACACTATGTGTACCACATGTCCAAAACCATATATCCCTTATGGTTAGACCATGTGTGGATGGACCATGTGTATCAAGTGGCCTTCAAGGTTAGGTCACACCATGTGTATCACATGGTTTCCAATAGCTTTATATCTTATAATTTTCCTCAAAAAACTAATAGAAAATGTTATCTATTATGAATTTATATTTTGGATTTTAATTTGAAAATGAAATAAATAATATAAATTTAAAATTAGTAAAATGTGAGTCATATTTAAAATGATTATAATTTATAAATGTATGTTTTTAAATAAAATTTTTAATATTATTATTATTGTCAACTAATAACAAAAGTTATTTGATGATAGTGAAGTATTGCTCCACATTATTTTTTGAAGGGCATTTATCTAGTTGTGCCATAAAATAAGACAAAAAAAAGATGGCAGATCTCAGTGTTTCAATTAATGAAAAATTAAATTAGAGCACTACTTCAATTTGTCCTAAGAGCGAAAAAATAATTTTTTCCAACTAATAAAACTTATGAAGTCCAATTTTTTAATATTTCATCTCTCCTAAAATAATAGTCTCTTTTGAATAATATAATTTTTTTATAGTACATTATATTTAAAAAATATTTACTCTTTGATAGTATTTTTTTTTTTTTGAAATATCAATTGTTATAATTATATTTTTTATGTTATCAATCAATTTAAAAGAAGGATAAAATAATAAATTCATATTATTTTATTCTTTAATTTTTTGAAATAGACTAATATTTTAAAATAATAAAAAATAAAATAAGAAATTAATAATTAGGGACAGAGAAAGTATAAATCATATAATTGTACCAAAGCCAATCCGTAGATCTGATAATTCATCTCCTGGTGATAGGTTTGAAACATGCAGCACCGTAATACGTATACGATCCCAGCCAGCTAATGTTGACATGTAGGCCTTTTTTTATTCGTCAAATCAGATGTCTATTCATGTTCTTTCCGCCTTTCTTTTTTTTTTTTTTTAATAAAAAAATTAATACATTGCAGATTTGATAATAAGGAGTTGTTTGGAATGAATTAAATAAATATATTTTTTATTTTTTTATGAAAAGATTTGATAATAAGGGATTGTTTGGAATGAGTTAAATAAATATAGATTAATAAAAAAAAATAAAAAAATAAAAAAATAAATTATTTAAGATATGCCATACTTCGCCCAAATTGTCGAATAAATTATATGAGAAGACAAGATAGATTCCAGATGGGGTAATCAAAACCTGCATACAGGTAGGGTTTGTTTGGAGGGATCGAGTAATGGGATAGAACTTATCTAGATTAATAATTTGTTATTTAGTTTAAAATTTTTGTACTGAGCTATTAATTCTAAATATGTTGAATTATTGTATCCTACCAGAAATGGGACATAAATTATGGGGTAATGAAATTACATTTTTTACTCTCTATTAGATTTTTTTTGTATGATATTGTTTATCTTTCTCTTTGATTATTTTTTCATCAACAATGCTACAGACCCCAGTACGGACGACCCCCACCGACCCCCCAGTGCCACGTGTCGGCCTGGGATTGGCCGGAAACTTTAAAAAAAAAAAAAAAAAAAAAAAAAATGTTTTTTTTGCCCAATCATGGGCGACCCCCAGCACCCCAGCTGGGGTCCAAGTCATTTTTCTTTTTTCATTTTGATATGAGGAATTATTTTTTAATTTTGATATGAGAGATTATTTTTGCTTGTTCTAATTTTTTTTTAAAATATATTTACTTCAATGTTCTGTGGCCATTGGGTGTTGGTTTAGTGCTCTGTTTTATTTATTTATTTATTTATGTACCTTGGATCTATGATAGATGGAAAGAAATTTTAACAGTGCTTTTTTTGCTCTATTTTTTGTTTATAGACAAAAAAATCTATGCTTTTTTTTCTTCTTTTTTTTTTTTACCAGAAAGAAAAAATCTATGATCTGTCTACAAAAAGAAAAATCTTACTGACATCATCTTTACATGTATCCTGATACTTGATCAAGATCAATTTATGTTGTATGTACTCAGATTGAAGATCAATCTATGCTCTCTTGTATGCACTCAATTTAATCATATACTTTTACTTTGTTTTAATAAAAAAATGATAGAAATTGAAAGTCATAATTCTATTGTTCATATTTTTTAATTTGTGGATTGTAAACATTTATTGAGTGTAATTAATTGTTTACTATAATTGTTTATGATTTGCTGTTATGTTTAAAAATAGTCATAAAATTTAAAAAATCTCAACTACAAATTAAAATAAATTTATGTAATTTTTATTAATATTCTATTTATTTAATTTTTTAAAAGTTCTAGTAAAAAAATTAAATAAAATTTATAATTCAGATTTAATATTCCTATTATTTAGTAAATAATTCAAAAGTGTAAAATAGTCTTTTTGAGTATTTATCCTTCTCTATAATATCTCAAACACACATAGGATTCAATAGAATAGTCCAATCCAGACATATAATACCACAACTAAACAAACATAGGATACAAATTCAGTCTAACCACATAGTCCGGAGATAATGTATCCTAAGACTAAGAGTCCGGTAGATTATAATCCCCTCTTATACAATCCGTCCACACAAACATGTAGAAAGAGGATATGAGATTTCACATAGGTATGGTTATTTTGAGAAGTTAAAAGTTAATTTTTTAACTTTTTTTTGAAAAAATATATAAAAAAGTAATGAGGTGATGTAACTAAAAAAAATTAAAAACTAAAAAGTTACTTTTGTTGGACAATCTTCACTGTATTTAAAAAGATTTAATTCTATTGTGTACACAACAACAAATAGAATTTAAAGAAATAAAGAAAAGGAGAGAAATTGTTTGATTACAAAAATCAAACTCGAAATAAAAATAAATAAATAAAAACAGATTTTATTTTGTTACAAAAACAAAATTAAAATCTGATTTAAATAAATAAAAACAACACTGAAAATAAATTAAATAACTTACTTGATTTAATTTCTTCGAATTATTTTCTGATCAAGTCCAGTGTTTAACACTGTGTCCTTAAGACAGATTCGTCCTCTCCACAATGCTTTCAGAATTTGGACGTCTATCTCCCAGGATGAAATGATCTACCACAAACAATAGCAGCACTACAAATTGTTTGCCATACGAACACACTAAGTGTTTACACTCTGCACCCGCTGCCAGAGCCCAGGCCAGCCCGCCCGATCGACCGGTACGGACGGCGGCGGCGCGCGCGCAGCGCGTGTGTGTGTGATTTTGTGGGTCCAATGCGGTCTAGCCTACTTTTGCCCATAACTCTCCCTCTAACACTTGGGCCCTGCCCTTGGGGCACACCCCAAGTATCACCTATATGAGTGCTAGAACTGGCGGCCGTGTCTATTGAGAATGAAAAGAAGGCTACATTCTCTAAGTTACTCATGAAACAGGTGCGTTCAGGCCCAAAATGAACACACACAGTGGGCACACCACGATGTGTTAGCAAGATTTTGCTGTGTGAAACTCTATTGTTTGGCTTCACACAAACGCTGAACAATTCAAGGCATCGCCAGTCCATGCGTTAGGCCAGTAAGTCCGTAGGTTATCCATAGGGACGGTTCAAACGGCGAAAACACTACCTATCCTGTGACAAGATATTTTCGACTTATCCTCTTTCGATAAATCTGCATATTGTGATTTTTGGGTCCAATGGGTCTAGCCCATTTTGCCCATACCTCTCCCTCTAAAACACTTGGGTACCCTTGGGGCACACCCAAGTATCACACCCTAACGCTTATAAACCCTTCAAAACCTCCCACCAAATCTGTGGGACACCCAGCCAACTTTACAACCTTAAGGAATTTCCACCAAAACTCCATTTTCATGGAGCACACTTTGGCTTCAATTCCCATTCACTCGGTAATGGTTTTGAGCAACCAAATATTAACACGTGAAATCAAAACGCGCATAGAACGCGTTACCACTTTTGACCCGAGTAAATCGAACTCGGCCCACTAAAAAATAGACCGAACTTAGGAAAAAATTCTGGTTTTATCCAGAATTTTATAACCATTTCCAACAATCCCCACATGAATGGAATTTGATGCAACCGGACATGTTTTTAAAGAGATACTCAAACACAAAAGACTAACACTTGTGGAAAGAGGCTGTATTATAATGAAATTGAATCCATTATACTTGGGAATTGGGTGATCTTCCACCAGGTTCTAAACTCTCTGGATATAAATGGATATTCAGAGAAAAATGAAAACAGATGGTTCAATTGACAAGTATAAAGCAAGACTTGTTGTTATAAGGTTACAGACAAAAGGAAGGTCTGGACTATTTTGACACATATTCTGTGACAAGAAAAGCATGCGAATAGTTTGTAAAACTAATATTTTTTTACTCTAGAAAACTTTTCATGTATACTCACGATGAACTATGATAAAGTAAAATAATAACACCTTTTAACAAAGGGTTTCAAAAATAAGTGGTTACAAACGAAACCATAAGTTACTTACAAAGATAACAGATTGTGACCGAGTCACAGAGTTACATGATTGATTAACAAAATTAATTTTCTAGTTACTAAAACCAGAAAATAAATTACAATACAAAATAATTTTATTTTCTTGTTACTAAAACTAGTAAAATAAAATACCAGAATAATATCTGATTACAATCAGAAAACCAAACCATAAATTAATTTTCTAGTTACTTAAACCAGAAATATTATAACACAAATCATTTTATTTTTCTTGTTACTACAAAACTAGAAATAACAATACCAAAAACTATCTGATTAACAAAAATCAGAACAAACACAAAAATAATTTTCTAATAATTAGAAAATAAATTAAAACACAAATAATTTCTAGTTACTAAAACCAGAAAAATAATTATTACAAAAAAATAATTTTTATTTTCCTTGTTACTAAAACTAGAAAAATAAAATTACAAGAATTTTCTGTAATACCAAATATATTCCTGATTGTTAATGACACCAGTATCGTACTACTAGTAGTTGTCAAAGAAAGAGACGTATATTACTACTATCTGTCAAATAGCATAAATCACTATTTGTTTTTCCAACCAGAATATTAATTTGAAAACACAGAAAATTAAATACAATGAAGATACCCAAAAAACGGATTCTTGTCTTAAGATTTGTTTCTGCACTTGAGTCGGAAAATATATTTATATATATATATATCACAAGAACATTTTAATGCATATTTAATTTATTTATTTATGTACAAATCAAACTTGTTAATGAAGGTATGCTTTGTATTTTGAAGTTTAAAGTATAAATTGCGTTGGATTTATTTATGAGTTGAAAATCCTTTTATTTCATGATGCAAGTGATGGGATCGTGCATGATTAATTTATTTTGTTAAATTCATTATTTTTAGTTGATGCGTTTGATATGCATGTATGATATCAATTCATGTTATTTCTTACATAATTTTCAAGTGATTTGAAATGATAAATTGTTATGTCGATTTTGGACATAAGCAGGTTAATTTGAATATTTCTAATCAATTTTGAATGGGTGTTTAAAACACCAGAGAAATTTAAACATGAAGATGTATGTATTATACTAGTTCCATTTAATTGGAAAGTAAATTTAGAAAAATCTTTATATGTTGATTTTTATTTTATTATTGAAAGGTTAGTGAGACATGAGATGTTCATTAATAATTATTTTACCTTCGCCGTAGTAGAATTTGTTATATGGAAAACCGTTTTATTAATATGGGGGGTGTATCCTCGCTGCTTCATGAGTTGATAGATAAATTTAATTATTTACTCTCTTCACAATATTTTTATGACAGTGACATTTATTTGTTATTAAGTTGCAAGAATATATACATTACTACAATGGTTTTGATATGTTGATTCTTAGGAAAATTTTTTATGGAGATATGTATATGATTTTTCAAAACATTATTCTTTAACTATATTTTCTGGACTTTTGAGTATCTAATGATTATTTTGGTTTTATTCATTGAATTCTGATTTTGATTATATATATGATTTTATAGTTGAAGTGATTGGTGGTGAATATGATGACACTTTAAATGAATTTTGTGGCACAATATGGCATTATTCACAAACTACAGCCCCTTATTTCAACTCCACAGCATATATGGTAATTGAATGAAAGGAGATATAGACCCTTAAAAGAATATGATGAATGCCATGTTACTAAGTTCAGGCTTACCACAGAACTTGTGGGGGAACGAATATTGTCTGCTAATTATGTTCTTAATAGAATTACACAAGAAATCAAAAAGTATTCCTTATATGAATTGTGAAAGGTGACACACCTTCCTACAAATACTTAAAGTGTGTGGGGTGTTTGGCAAAGAGTTGAAGTACTGTTCACAAAAAAGACTCAAGATTGGACCAAAAACAGTAGATTGTGTGTTTATTGTTTATTGCTCAGAATAGTAGTGCATATCGGTTTCTGACTTATAAAATCAGAGTATACCTGTAATATAATTGAACACTATTATAGAGTCAAGGAATGCTGTGTTTTTTGAACATGTCTTTCTTTACAAGAAAGGACAGGAATTAGTTCACAGAAAAGAACTTATGATTGTACACAGTCAAGAGACTATTGACAATCAAACACAAGAGACTAATAATAGTCTTGACCAACAGATTTAACTATGATGAACAAGACGAGTAAAAGAGCAAGAACATCAAAATCCTTTGGTCCAGATTTTCTGACATACTTGTTGAAAATGAACCTCAAAGCTTATAGGCAGAATGACAGGTCCTGAAGCACCTTTGTGGAAAGAGGTTTTAATAATGAATAATTGAATCATTATGCAAAATCATACTTGGAGATATATGGATCCGATACTTGATACTGGTATCTTACAAAACCGGTTCTAAAAATGGCTCTTGCGATATATGATACAAGAGAAAAATGAAAGGCAGATGTTCTTGCTGAGTACAAGATATGTTGTAAAGGTTACAGACAAAAGGAAGGTCTGGACTATTTTGAACACTATTCCTGTGACAAGAATAACATCCATTCGCATGCTTATTGCTATAGCAGCGTTGTTTAATTTAGAAATACATCAAATGGATGTTAAGACAGCTTTCTTAAACGGTGATCTAAATGAAGAGATCTATATGGTACAACACCGAAGGGTTTGTAGTATCAGGGCAAGAAAAGAAAGTTTGTCGACTTGTAAAATCCTTATATGGATTAAAACAAGCCCTAAGCAATGGCATGAAAAATTTGATCATGCAATGCTTACTAATGGGTTTAAGATAAACGAATGTGACAATGCGTCTATGTTAAAACACTGACCAAGGATATATCATAGTTTGTCTTTATGTGGATGACATGCTTATCATTGGAAGCAGTCAAAACATGATCAAATCAACTAAGCAGATGCTTAACAAGGATTTGATATGAAAGATATGGGGGTCGCAGATGTTATATTAGGAATGAAAATTACTAAAACATCTGACGGATTGCATTATCTCAATCTCATTATATTGAGAAAATTCTTGATAAATTTATCAAGGATGATTTGAATTTAGCTAGACACCTGTAGACATCAGTCTTTATTTATCGAAAAATAAAGGTGATGCAGTGTCTCAGTTAAAATACCCAAATCATTGGAAGCTAATGTACCTAATGAATTGTACTCGTCCTGATATAGCTTATGCTATAAGTAAATTGAGTAGGTACACTAGTAACCCTGGAGAAGACCATTGAAAGCGATCATTCGAGTTCTTAGATATCTAAGATTTACTCGTGATCATGGTTTGAACTTTACTCGATATCAGCAGTACTCGAAGGCTATTGTGATGCCAATTGGATATGATACTAAAGATTCAAAATCACTAGTGGATATGTCTTTACTCTAGGAGGCGCTGCTGTTTCATGGAAGTCCACGAAACAAACGTGCATCGCACGATCCACAATGGAATCCGAGTTCATTGCTTTAGACAAAGCAGGTGAAGAAGCAGAATGGCTTCGTCACTTCTTAGAAGACATTCCAATGTGGCTAAACCTGTGCACAGCTATTTGTATTCATTGTGATAGTCAATCTGCAATAGGCAGGGCACAGAATCACATGTATAACGGTAAGTCACGACATATACGTCGTCGACATAATACCGTAAGGCAATTGTTGTCAAACGGAATAATCTCAATAGATTATATAAAATCTAAAGAGAATATTGCGGATCCGTTAACAAAGGTTTGACAAAAGAGCTAGTGTATAGTTCATCGAAGGGGATGGGATTAAAGCCTATTACATAAGAAGTCGTCATAATGGTAACCCTACTTATATGACTGGAGATCAAGAACTAAGTTCAAGGGACAACTAAGTATGTATGGCTCGCCAGAAATCACCAAGGGATTAAAATTCCTACCATTCCTATGGTGAGAGTGATATCTGCAACATATGTTGTCTGCAGGGGTATAAGGATAAGCTTTAGCTTTTAATGATTACTTATATCTTGATTAAGACTAAAAATCAAGACGAGTATAAGGAGATACTCACAATAAGAATCACTATATGAGTGTTGAACTGGGGCCGGTTCTATGAGAATGAAGAAGGCTACATTCTCTAGAAATACTCATGAAAACCAGGTGCGTTCAAGGCCAAAATGAACACAACAGTGAGAACCACGATGTGTTAGAAGATATTTTGTGTGAAATCTATTGTCTTGGCTTACACAAACGGCTGAACAATTCAAGGCATCGCGTCCATTGGTTAGCCAGTAAGTCCGATAGGTTATTTGAATGGGTGTTTAAAACACCAGAGAAATTTAAACATGAAGATGTATTAATTATATCGTTCCATTTAATGAAAGAAATTTAGAAATCTTTATGTTGATTTTTATTTATTATTGAATTATGTGAATGAGATTCATTAATAATTATTTTACTTGCGTAGTAGAATTGTGAAAATCATGAACCGTTTTATAATATGGGGTGTATCTCTTGCATTAGTTGAGATAATTTAATTTTTCTGTCACAATATTTTTATGACAGGACATTTATTTGTTATTAAGTTGCAAGAATATATACAATCAAATGGGTTTTGAATGTTTGATTCTAGGCAAAATTTTTTATGAGGATATGATTTTGTCAAAACATTAATTCTGACTTGAGTAGTCATAATTATTTTGGTTTTTTCTTGAATTTTTTTAAAATCATTGATTTATATTAGAATGATATGGGTGGTGAATATGATGCACCTTTAAATGAATTTTGTGCACAACATGGCATTATTACCAAACTACAGCCCCTTATTCTCCACAGCAAAATGGAATTGCTGAAAGGAAGAATAGAACCTTAAAAGAAATGATGAATGCCATGTACTAAGTTCAGGCTTACCACAGAACTTGTGGGGGAAGCAATATGTCTGCTAATTATGTTCTTAATAGAATACCCACAAGAAAATCAAAAGCATTCCTTTATGAATTGTGAAAGGTCGACCACCTTCCTACAAATACTTAAAAGTGTGTGGGTGTTTGGCAAAAGTTGAAGTACCTTCCTAAAAAGACAAGATTGGACAAAACAGTAGATTGTGTGTTATTGTTTAGCTCAGAATAGTAGTGCATATCGGTTTCTGACTTAAAATCAGATATACCTGATATAAATTGAACACTATTATAGAGTCAAGGAATGCTGTGTTTTTTGAACATGTCTTTCTTTACAAGAAAGGACAGGAATTAGTTCACAGAAAAAACTTATGATTGTACACAAAGTCAAGAGACTAATGACAATCAAACACAAGAGACTAATAATAGTCTTGACCAACAGGATTAACTAATGATGAACCAAGACGAAGTAAAAGAGCAAGAACATCAAAATCCTTTGTCCAGATTTTCTGACATACTTGTTAGAAAATGAACCTCAAAGCTTAAGCAGCAGATACAGGTCCTGAAGCACCTTTGTGGAAAGAGTTGTTAAAATGAAATTGAATCCATTATGCAAAATCATACTTGGGAATTGGTGGATCTTCCACCAGGTTCTAAAACTCTTGGATATAAATGGATATTCAAGAGAAAAATGAAAGCAGATGTTTCAATTGACATGATAAAGCAAACTTGTTGTTAAAGGTACAGACAAAAGGAAGTCTTGACTATTTTGACAACATTATTCCCCTGTGACAAGAATAACATCCATTCAGCATTATTGCTATAGCAGCGTTGTTTAAATTAGAAATACATCAATGGATGTTAAGACAGCTTTCTTAAACGGTGATCTAAATGAAGAGATCTATATGGTACAACACCGAAGGTTTGTAGGTATCAGGCAAGAAAAAGAAAGTTTGTCGACTTGTAAAATCCTTATGGATTAAAACAAGCACCTAAGCAATGGCATGAAAAATTTGATCATGCAATGCTTACTAATGGTTTAAGATAAACGAATGTGACAAATGCGTCTATGTTAAAAACACTTGACCAAGGATATATCATAGTTTGTCTTTATGTGGATGACATGCTATTCATTGGAAGCAGTCTAAAACATGATCAAATCAACTAAGCAGATGCTTAACAAAGGATTTGATATGAAAGATATGGGGGTCGCAGATGTTATATTAGGAATGAAAATTACTAAAACATCTGACGGATATGCATTATCTCAATCTCATTATATTGAGAAAATTCTTGATAAATTATCAAGGATGATTTGAATTAGCTAGAACACCTGTAGACATCAGTCTTTATTTATCGAAAAATAAAGGTGATGCAGTGTCTCAGTTAAAATATCCCAAATCATTGGAAGCTAATGTACCTAATGAATTGTACTCGTCCTGATATAGCTTATGCTATAAGTAAATTGATAGTGTACACTAGTAACCCTGAGAAGACCATTGGAAAGCGATCATTCGAGTTCTTAGATATCTAAGATTTACTCGTGATCATGGTTTGAACTTTACTCGATATCCAGCAGTACTCGAAGGCTATTGTAGCCAATTGTATCGGATACTAAAGATTCAAAACACTAGTGGATATGTCTTTACTCTAGGAGGCGCTGCTGTTTCATGGAAGCCACGAAACAAACGTGCATCGCACGATCCACAATGGAATCCGAGTTCATTGCTTTAGACAAAGCAGGTGAAGAAGCAGAATGGCTTCGTCACTTCTTAGAAGACATTCCATGTGGCTAAAACCTGTGCCAGCTATTTGTATTCATTGTGATAGTCAATCTGCAATAGGCAGGGCACAGAATCACATGTATAACGGTAAGTCACGACATATACGTCGTCGACATAATACCGTAAGGCAATTGTTGTCAAACGGAATAATCTCAATAGATTATATAAAATCTAAAGAGAATATTGCGGATCCGTTAACAAAGGTTTGACAAAAGAGCTAGTGTATAGTTCATCGAAGGGGATGGATTAAAGCCTATTACATAAGAGTCGTCATAATGGTAACCTACTTATATGACTGGAGATCCAAGAACTAAGTTCAAGGGACAACTAATTATGTATGGCTCGCCAGAAATCACCAAGGGATTAAAATTCCTACCCATTCCTATGGTGAGAGTGATATCTGCAACATATGTTGTCTGCAGGGGTATAAGGATAAGCTTAGCTTTTAATGATTACTTATATCTTGATTAAGACTAAAAATCAAGACGAGTATAAGGAGATACTCACAATAAGAATCACTATATGAGTGTTGAACTGGGGCCGGTTCTATGAGAATGAAGAAGGCTACATCTCTAGAAATACTCATAAAACCAGGTGCGTTCAAGGCCAAAATGAACACAACAGTGAGAACCACGATGTGTTAGAAGATATTTTGTGTGAAATCTATTGTCTTGGCTTACACAAACGGCTGAACAATTCAAGGCATCGCTCCATTGGTTAGCCAGTAAGTCCGATAGGTTATCACTAGGAAGGTCAAGGCCGAAAACTACCTATCCTGATGCAAGATATTTTCGACTTATACTCTTTCGATAAATCTGCATATTGTTGCATTTCCGTTGTCATCAAATTCATTCATGTGGGGGATTGTTGGAAATGTTAAAAATTCTGGATAAAACCAGAATTTTTTCCTCAAGTTTGGTCTATTTTTTAGGTGGGCCCCGAGTGTCGATTTACTCGGGTCAAAGTGGTAACGCGTTCTATGCCGCGTTGTGATTCATGTGGTATATTTGGTTGCTCAAAACCATTACCGAGTGAATGGGAAATTGAAGCCAAAGTGTGCTCCATGGAAATGGAGTTTTGGTGGAAATTCCTTAAGGTTGTAAATTGGCTTGTCCCACATTGATTTGGTGGGAAGTTTGAAAAGGGTTTATAAGGCTTAGGGTGAGATACTTGGGGTGTGCCCAAGGGGTACCAAGTGTTTTAGAGGGAGAGGTTATGGGCAAAATGGGCTAGACCCATTGACCCAAAAATTACACACACGCGCGCGCCGCCGCGCCGCTCGGTCGCGGTGGCTGGGCGGGTGCGTGGTGTGTGGTGTGTGTGTGGTGTTGGTTGGGTTGGGCTTCTAATCTTTTGGGCCAAAAACATTTGAATTTAATTTATTTTTTATTAAAAAAAATCCAGAATTCAAATTAAATTGTGTTTGGATTTTTGTACATCCAAACAGGGCCCTTCCCGTTTTCAAACAGAAATAAACTGTTTTGGAATTAGTGTACATCCAAACAGAGCCCTTCCCGTTTTCAAACAGAATAAATTGTTTTGGAATTAATGCACACCCAAACAGGCCCTTCCCGTTTTACTATCTGTTTGAATTGATTCAAATCTGTTTGAATTCAAAACCCAACAGGTATGATACCTGTTCAATTCAAAACAAAGAGTCACCTTCACATCTATAAATGGACCACCCTCATTTGGATTTTTAAAACTCTAATTTTCGTTCTTCATAATTCTGCAAACTTCCTCTTCATTTTGCTGCATTATTTCCTTGTCAGAGAGAGAGTGGTGTGTGGTGTGTGGTTGGGCTTCTAATCTTTTTGGGCCAAAAACATTTGAATTTTATTTTATTTTTTATTAAAATAAAATTCATAATTCAAATTAAATTGGTTTGGATTTTTTGTTCATCCAAACAGGGCCCTTCCCGGTTTCAAACCGAAATAAACTGTTTTGGAATTAGTGTACATCCAAACAGAGCCCCAAAAATCACCACACGCGCGCGCCGCCGTCCGTCCGTCCGGTCGGGCGGACTGGGCTGGGCTTGGGCGCGGGTGCGTGGTGTGGGGTTGGGTTGGGCTTTTAATCTTTTTGGGCCAAAAACATTTGAATTTTATTTTATTTTTTAATTAAAATAAAATCCATAATTCAAATTAAATTGGTTTGGATTTTTTGTTCATCCAAACATGGCCCTTCCCGTTTTCAAACAGAAATAAACTGTTTTGGAATTAAGGTACACCCAAACAGGGCCCTTCCCGTTTTACTATCTGTTTGAATTGGTTCAAATCTGTTTGAATTCAAAACCCAACAGGTATGATACCTGTTCAATTCAAATCAAAGAGTCACCTTCACATCTATAAATAGGACCACCCTCATTTCATATTTTGGATTCAGAAATTTCGTATTTCACTTCTGTTTTCTATTCTTCATTTTGCTGCATTATTTTCTTGTTCAGAGAGAGTATAAACACTTAGTGTGTTCGTATGGCAAACAATTTGTAGTGCTGCTATTGTTTGTAGTAGATCATTTTATCCTGGGAGATAGACGTCCAAATTCTGAAAGCACCGTGGAGAGGACGAATCTGTCTTAAGGACACAGTGTTAAACACTGGACTTGATCAGAAAATAATTCGAAGAAATTAAATCAAGTAAGTTATTTAATTTATTTTCAGTGTTGTTTTTATTTATTTAAATCAGATTTTAATTTTGTTTTTGTAACAAAATAAAATCTGTTTTTATTTATTTATTTTTATTTCGAGTTTGATTTTTGTAATCAAACAATTTCTCTCCTTTTCTTTATTTCTTTAAATTCTATTTGTTGTTGTGTACACAATAGAATTAAATCTTTTTAAATACAGTGAAGATTGTCCAACAAAAGTAACTTTTTAGTTTTTAATTTTTTTTAGTTACATCACCTCATTACTTTTTTATATATTTTTTCAAAAAAAAGTTAAAAAATTAACTTTTAACTTCTCAAAATAACCATACCTATGTGAAATCTCATATCCTCTTTCTACATGTTTGTGTGGACGGATTGTATAAGAGGGGATTATAATCTACCGGACTCTTAGTCTTAGGATACATTATCTCCGGACTATGTGGTTAGACTGAATTTGTATCCTATGTTTGTTTAGTTGTGGTATTATATGTCTGGATTGGACTATTCTATTGAATCCTATGTGTGTTTGAGATATTATAGAGAAGGATAAATACTCAAAAAGACTATTTTACACTTTTGAATTATTTACTAAATAATAGGAATATTAAATCTGAATTATAAATTTTATTTAATTTTTTTACTAGAACTTTTAAAAAATTAAATAAATAGAATATTAATAAAAATTACATAAATTTATTTTAATTTGTAGTTGAGATTTTTTAAATTTTATGACTATTTTTAAACATAACAGCAAATCATAAACAATTATAGTAAACAATTAATTACACTCAATAAATGTTTACAATCCACAAATTAAAAAATATGAACAATAGAATTATGACTTTCAATTTCTATCATTTTTTTATTAAAACAAAGTAAAAGTATATGATTAAATTGAGTGCATACAAGAGAGCATAGATTGATCTTCAATCTGAGTACATACAACATAAATTGATCTTGATCAAGTATCAGGATACATGTAAAGATGATGTCAGTAAGATTTTTCTTTTTGTAGACAGATCATAGATTTTTTCTTTCTGGTAAAAAAAAAAAAGAAGAAAAAAAAGCATAGATTTTTTTGTCTATAAACAAAAAATAGAGCAAAAAAAGCACTGTTAAAATTTCTTTCCATCTATCATAGATCCAAGGTACATAAATAAATAAATAAATAAAACAGAGCACTAAACCAACACCCAATGGCCACAGAACATTGAAGTAAATATATTTTAAAAAAAAATTAGAACAAGCAAAAATAATCTCTCATATCAAAATTAAAAAATAATTCCTCATATCAAAATGAAAAAAGAAAAATGACTTGGACCCCAGCTGGGGTGCTGGGGGTCGCCCATGATTGGGCAAAAAAAACAGTTTTTTTTTTTTTTTTTTTTTTTTTTAAAGTTTCCGGCCAATCCCAGGCCGACACGTGGCACTGGGGGGTCGGTGGGGGTCGTCCGTACTGGGGTCTGTAGCATTGTTGATGAAAAAATAATCAAAGAGAAAGATAAACAATATCATACAAAAAAAATCTAATAGAGAGTAAAAAATGTAATTTCATTACCCCATAATTTATGTCCCATTTCTGGTAGGATACAATAATTCAACATATTTAGAATTAATAGCTCAGTACAAAAATTTTAAACTAAATAACAAATTATTAATCTAGATAAGTTCTATCCCATTACTCGATCCCTCCAAACAAACCCTACCTGTATGCAGGTTTTGATTACCCCATCTGGAATCTATCTTGTCTTCTCATATAATTTATTCGACAATTTGGGCGAAGTATGGCATATCTTAAATAATTTATTTTTTTATTTTTTTATTTTTTTTTATTAATCTATATTTATTTAACTCATTCCAAACAATCCCTTATTATCAAATCTTTTCATAAAAAAATAAAAAATATATTTATTTAATTCATTCCAAACAACTCCTTATTATCAAATCTGCAATGTATTAATTTTTTTATTAAAAAAAAAAAAAAAGAAAGGCGGAAAGAACATGAATAGACATCTGATTTGACGAATAAAAAAAGGCCTACATGTCAACATTAGCTGGCTGGGATCGTATACGTATTACGGTGCTGCATGTTTCAAACCTATCACCAGGAGATGAATTATCAGATCTACGGATTGGCTTTGGTACAATTATATGATTTATACTTTCAGTCTAACCACATAGTCCGGAGATAATGTATCCTAAGACTAAGAGTCCGGTGGATTATAATCCCCTCTTATACAATCCGTCCACACAAACATGTAGAAAGAGGATATGAGGTTTCACATAGGTATGGTTATTTTGAGAAGTTAAAAGTTAATTTTTTAACTTTTTTTTAAAAAAATATATAAAAAAGTAATGAGGTGATGTGACTAAAAAAACATTAAAAACTAAAAAGTTACTTTTAATCCCTTCACCAAAAGAAATCAAAGAAAACAAACATTCACGTAGGGAGAAGAAAACATCCACACAAACAGGCGTTATTACAACACAAAATTAAAAAATCAAAATAATCACCACAAAACAAATATTAATTACTACTCACATTCACGATTTGTTCACCGTCATAATCGATAGTTATGATACCTTAATCCCTGCATCTACATTCAAAATAAAATATTTGGATTTGAGGTGGTCGATTTGCGTATAAAAACGTATTTAGCAGTATCAAACCTCAACCATGAATTAAATCTGAGTTAGATTTGAAAGTTTCCTCAGGAGCAAGTCAATTGTGAAGATGAGAGGGACGGTAATGGCTAGCATAATAATGAGTAAGAAAGAAAAATAAGAGAAACCCTGGGAGAAGAAACAGGGGATATAAAGGCTATATGCGTCACCCTTTCTCTCCTAAAGAGCATAAAAGGATAGAGAGATTGGGGTTTCTGTCTAATAAGTTATATAAAAAGAGATGTATAATTGAAATTTAATAGGTGTTTAAAGGTCGATTTTATTAATGATTTATATATATATATATTTTGCAAAACTTTACATTTTTGGGTTTAGTTTAGGTAAATTTAGGATTTGACCGTGCCTTCATTTGGGATGTAGGTTGATTTTTTAGCTTTTTAACATTTTTATTATTTTAGTCTAAGGCTAAAAAGTTTCGTTTGGGATGAATTTTTTTGACTTTTTTTATTTTTGTGAGAGAAAAAATGAAATGATTATAGTTTGAATATAATATTTTGTCTTATTAACTTTTTAGTTTTTTTTTTTTTTTTGGTGACTAAAATAACCAAAAAAAAAAGCCCATACCAAACATAGCCTATGATGTAAATTTGGGACTTTTGGTGATAAAAAAATTCCTATGTTTGATTTAACTTTGATAAATGATACATTATTTATGTCTAAATGTTAGAACTGGTTTTTCAAAAATTTTTTATAAATTGTTGTGGTGGTGTTGTCTAATTAGATAGTTCTATAAAAATTATGAAATTCGGGTTCTTATGGTAGGCATGTTTTGGTTGGATATTATAATAGTTGATAAATTTGAAATTTGTAACGTTGGGTGATGTGAACTAATTTGAATTTTCTCAATTGATATAGTGAATTGTGTTGTTTTGGGATGTTTATTTCCTTGGGTGCCTTAAGGATGTTCGACAAGGTCTTTAGCTTAGTTTTAGCTCTCTTTTCATTCCATATCATCTCGCATCCTTTCTTAAATTATTTTCCTAATTCTAAATTGTTAGGATTGGAAAAAGGCATTTCTAATCTACATGGGAGCTAGCTTGTGTAGCATAACATGCACATGTTTGGTATTTTTGCAGGTAAATATATTCCACTAGATGAATTGAAAAAAATAATATAAATTAAATCTAAAAAGGACATGGTTTTTTTTTTTTTTTTTGGTCTTCAATCAACATTTTTTATTCACATTTTAGAATTGTTTACATATGACAACCTGGAAAATAAATTTTTAAAACATAATTTAAAAATAACAATCACTTCAGGCAAATTTTTTTAAAAATTGTGAATATTTTAACGGCATGCCTAATTTATTGTGGGGTTCATATATTAAATGAATCTAAACAACACATTAATGATTCTAAGCAAAATTATAGATAAATTTATGAGTTTATAGTATTATTGTTTCATGATTCTGAGATCATTTGTAATTTTGTAAATATTAGTGAATTTCATAACCTAAGTTTAGGAAAAATAATGAGTTAATTACCTAAAAGTCTTATTTACAAATGTTATGATAGTTCAGATTCTATTTTAGATTTTTATTTAGTAAAACTGATAATATTATTAGTTTTTCCCAATTTTTAAAATTAAGAGCATTATCAATTTTGCATAATAATGTTCAAGATAATTATTTCACTAACTAATAAGAAAAATAGAATATGAGATTAAACATTTTTGCTCTTCTATTTATTGGTTTGATTCAATTATCCAATAAAACTGAGGACATTATCAGTTTTTTCATTTAAATTTTTTTTTTTTCAGTTTTGCATGTGAATGTTCCATCATCATGCTCTTTTATAGACACAAAATTTTCAGTTTTTTCAATTTATCAAAAAAACGTATTAATTTTTTTTTTTTGGGTCAATTTGGAAAGTTTTGAAAATCAAAATAAACGTCAAATTATCATGTTCCTTCATAGATAATCATTAATGATGTACAATCATTATTTGAAGGGTAATTTTGACTATTAAAAATTTAATAGGACTTGAAAGTCTAAAAAATCTTAGTTAGGATTTAATAGAGTATAAGTTATAAATTAGAACTTGTGTGTAAATGTCCCAAAAATTATTGATAAAAATGTGTACAAAATGCATATACAGAACCCTAAATCCTAAACTCATTTGGAGTTTTTAAAAACAATTTTTTTATAAAAAAAAAATTCAATCGTATTTAATTGTTTTTAGTGATTTTTAAAAAAATTTAATTAATTCTTTTTATTTTTTAATTCTATTTAATTTAGATACACTTAAAAAATATAAACTTTCGAAAATTCATTGAATACAAAAATATAAAAATTCAATATATTTTTGTATGTTGTTGTATTAAATGATTTTTTTTTTAATTTTATACAAATTTTATATGTTTTAAGTGTATCTCGATTATGTAGATATAAAAAGTTTATAAAAAATGATAAAAATGTTTAAAAATTTCACAATAAATAAAAAAATATATATAAATTAAACTCCAAAAGTGGATTTTGAAAATTTCAAACTAAACAGAGTTAGATTTTTTTTTTGTTTTTTAAATTGTACTAGAAAGACAATAGTTGAATTTCACAAACGTTTTTTGTAACAGCATTTTTGTTGATTTTTTTTTAATAGATATTTTCATTTATAAAAAAAAAATTGAAAAATAGCAGATTTATATTTTTAAAAAATATTCTATATAAAAAAAATTAAGAAAAATCTTTTTAAATCCTTCCAGACTAAAACAGACATAAAAAAAAAAAATTCACACCAAAGGCAAAAAAAAATTGTGGCTTATAAGTGCACTTTTTGGGGATGTGCTAAATGTACTTTTTTATTTTTTAGTTAAAAATGTAAAGAAAAAAATATGTATTTTTGGAATAATTTTTTGACTTTTTACAAAAAAAAATATGCAATAAAATATTATAATAAAATCAAAATGATTATTCTACCCTTGCTAACTTTTAACTTTTTGACTTTTGGATAGTTGAATTCAAAATTTTGCCCTCTAAGCTTCCCCACAAACTTCCCCTAAATAGTATGAAATTTTTTAATTTTCTAGTAACTTTTTAACTTTTTTAAATTATGCCAAACCTATTGAAGTAGCATTACTCAAATTATTTTGCCTTCATTTGGGAAGTAAGCTAATTTTTTGACTATTTTAACCTGAACTAAAAAGTCTCGTTTAGAATGAACTTTTTGATTTTTTAAACTTTTGTTAAATAAAAAATAAAATAATTATGATTTAAATATGATATTTTATGTTATTAATTTTTTAATTTATTCTATCTTTCTGTAACTATTTCAGTCTCAGAACAGTCCCAGCCCATTAGGCTAAACATTATTATCCTAGTTGTTAGGCACCTTCTATCACACTACAAAAATCACCTCATTTCACTACTCAATTATTTATTTTCTAATTATAATTTTGTTTCCATAAAAAAATTACCAAGTAAATTACATCAATAATATTTTTCTTTTTGTATCGTTTTGATTCTTACATTTTTAACATATTCATTTTTTATACTTAATTTTAGATTCAATTGGTCCAATTAATAATGTCATAAGGGTATTTGGTAAAAAATTATCGCTAAGTTAGTTGAGATTAACTCATTCAGTTGACTAAGTTTATAATCTTGTCACTAAAAATATGACACTTCCTACTGATGCACATAATTTTTTATAAAATAAATGTTATAATAATCGTAATCAATTTGACTAAATTGAGACAAATATATAAATCTAAGATCAAAATCAAATCAATTAAAATTATATGAATCAAAATGATAAAATGACCAAAGTATAAAGATTGTGGATGTGATTTGCCCAAAATTACCATTACAAACTCAAACTTAAGAATTTCTAACTCTAATTTCTCAACCCACCCCTTTCTTCATCACCATCATCATCACCACTAGGGGTGGATGCGGGTCGGTTGCGGCCACGGAACCTCCAATCCGCCATCCGTCCGTCAGATTGGCAGATTGAAGAAAATCAATCCGCATCCGTCCGCCAATCCGGCGGATGTGGATTGAGCGGATTGGCGGTTTGGCGGATGGATGCAAATCGGTTTGACGGTTTAAAATTTTATAAATTTTCAACATAATTCAACTTGTGCACTTCCCAAAAAAAAAAAAAAAAAAAAGAGGAAATATTACAGTTAATGACTTAAAAAAATATTACAATCACTGCATACCTCATTCAAAGTAAGAAAGTTTGAAACTTTAAAATATCACAATCACTGCATGTCTCCCTCATCCACATACTACAATCACCGCATGCCTCATTTACATAAAGTATTACAATCTGTGGTTCATAAAATATAAAAATAATTCAAACTACTAAAATCATGAACAGAGTAGTAGTAGAGATTGTATGTCTCTATATTATTACATCTATATTTGCTTTTGAAAACAAAAACCAACCAGTGTGAAAAATCTAGAAATCCCCTAGATGTTGATTTGTGATTATGTATCAATTTTAAGCAGAATATAACAATCCCAATCAAACAATCAAACAATCAAGACAAAGAGACACACCGATTTTAACGTGGAAAAAAAACCACAATTGGACACCTCCAACTGTGATAAAAAAATCACGGGCAACAGCCACAAGACAATCCACTAAGAAGAATTAAAGGAATTACACAGGTATACTCTCAATTACCTAGCGAATCCACAACGCCTAATTGAACCAACCTTTATGTGCCTCTTCCAACCCCATCTTCACCACGGAATTGTCTTTCTGATGAGCCACTCCGGATTCCACCAAAGCTTCAGGCTCGAATTCTTCAGAATCCACAACTGAAGAATAACTCTCTCTTTTGAGTATAACAAACAAACCTTTGATGTACTCTCTTTAAATCATGAGTTGAAGACTCAATAAAAACATCAAAGAAAACTCACAAAGTATCCCCAGATATAAACCCTAGAAACCAAAAAGAAGATCTGGAGAAGTTCACCTAAAAATCTGACCTAACACGCGAATTTATAGAATCTGTCCCGCGATCTCCGCTCGAGCTCAACACAGCCCGCTCGAGCGGACTGACCAAAAACTGCGTGCGAACAAACTGAGATGCGCTCGAGCGTAGGAGAATCCGCTCGAGCGTAAAATCACACCCATTTTTATTCAATTTCCTTTTCTATTCAATTTCCTTTTTAATTTATTTTCCAAATAGATCGTTAAGGTATAGTGGTTTCTTAAATGAACTTCTATGTTTAATTTTATGAAGGTTCCATTTCTATTTTTATTCAACTTCTATTTTTATTCAATTTCCATCTCCATTCAATTTTCTTTTTTATTTAATTTCCAAATGGATCGTTAAGGTATAGTGGTTTCTTGAATGAACTTCCATTTTTAATTTTATGCAACTTTCATTTTTAGATCCCCGTCATAATCAGCGAAGTGGCAATCTTGAAAGCTTTATCATCACAAACTTCTCTGAAATGCTTGATTCGGGTTGGATTCGCATCTAACAACTCATAGCCTCACTGAAATAAAAATGCGAATAAAATTACAACTCAAAGGAGTTTTGTCAAACGGGTTTGCCAAGAAATAAAACCTAACACAGTGTATATCATATTTTTTATTTATTATTTTTAGATATAGATTTAAAAACCAAAAAAATAGATAAATAATACGTTTATTTTTTTCAATTCAAAAAAGATATTCAAGTTGAAAACTTTTTTTCAACAGAATATTTAAACTCTTTTTAATTGAAAACACAAACAGAATATTTAAACAAATTGAAAACACAAAGTTTTATAAATTACTAGAGGTGTTTGCGGTTTTACGGTTCGGTTACGGCCAAAGGAATCTTAAATCCGCCATCCGTCCGCCAAATTGGCAAATTGGAGAAAATCAATCCGCAACCGTCCGCTCGTCATTACGCATCCGTCCAAAATGCGACGGATCGGTTCGGTTCAGTCGGTTTTAGCGGATCGGTATATCCGCTGCTCATCCCTAATCACCACCACCACCACCATATGCCCACCTCTTTTCTCCTCTCTCCACCGCTCACCGCCACTCTTCCCATCCCATCGACCACCACCCCCAATCCTACCCTTGTCTCCCCTCTCCCTAATTATCATTCCTTTACCACCCTCGCTCCAAATTTACCCTACCTAATCCAACTATAATCCCACTCCCCAGTCCCTCTCTACCCCTTTCTATCCCTTCTTCCATAGAAACCTTCAACCATCAAATGACACAGTTCCTCTTCTGTTGAAAACCTTAGCCACCTTTTCAAATCATTTCTGTCATGGTGCCCTTAGAAATAGAATAAATTTGAAATATTGAGAAATTTTTTTTTTTAAGGTTTTTAAGTAAATCTAAAAAGAAACTAAAATGTCAAAAGACGGATTTGCGCTGTAAATAAAAAATTTTCAGTTAATTAATTAATTATTTATTTTAAACATATTTCATGGAGAAATTATATTTTGCAACAAGGGCAACTTCGTAAGGTGCTTTAATTTAAGTTTAATTGGTTAAAACAATGAATCTCTCTACTTTTGTGTCTCCTCTTAGGAGACAAATGAACAACTATTCAATCATGAGGAGTAATTCTATTTCCAGACACTATTTCTTCTCTTTTCACACACTTAATAATTTTTTTTATTACATTTTTGTCTTGAAATTAAATTACCAAAATATCTATTTCCCAAAACCCTAACTCTAACTCTCTATATCAAAAACAGAGAACAAGTTTGGGGATGAATTCTCAATTAATATAAATAACATCGGTAATTTTTTCTACGTCATAGCTAATTTTTTATGATTTTTTTTTCTTCTCCATTTTGTCGTGTGATGAGAATGGCCTATGTATGTTTTTGTTTATTAATATAATTGTTTCAAAAAAAAAATAAAAAATAACAACAACAACAACAAAGAAGCACAAGAACAACAAATATTTTCCTTAAACAAAATATATATATATATATATATAAATCATCATCTTGCAATATAATTGGCCAAACAATGGTTTTCTGTAACTTCCACTCAACAATTTGGATCACTACAAATACAAACTCTAAATAAAACTTTTTAAAGGAGAAAAATATATCACCGACAACCATATGTTATTACATTGTTGAAATTACAAACATGTAAACCTACTATATTCCCTTTAGCAAAGAGAAACTGAACATCTTATTTTAGTGATCAATTTCGGCAATGGAGGTTGTGGAAGTGGCGATGACGGGTAGAGGGAGGTGTAATGACCCACATTCTTGTCTTCGTCATGTTCATGTGCATTTGCATGATTTTGTCTTGTTAAGCTTGCAATGTAGATTTTGTCTTGTTTTGCCTAAGTAAAGGTCCCTATCTTGTTTTGTGCTTATGTGATTTGCCTAAGTGTTGTATGCATACTTTGTTCCTTCCTTGCTGTCTTAAGCCTAGGTCATGTTAAGCCTAGGTCATGTCAAGCCTAGGTTATGCCAAGCCTACGTCGTGTTAAGCCTAGAACCATCTTGGAACCACTTTGGTTGACCTCCACCTTCACCCTAGCATATTGGCCGAGATGTCATCATCTAGGCCGAGGTGTGCATCACCTAGGCCGAGATGTTATCGTCTAGGCGTCCTAGATCCTTGATCCTTGCACCTAGTGATCTTGTTCTGGGACTGGAATGACCTAGACCGAGGTGTGGCACATCTAGGCCAAGGTGTGGCACATCTAGGCCAAGGTGTGGCATAGCTAGGCCAAGTGTTATCCTTTTTAGCCAAGATCATTGTTCCCTTACTTACCGAAGAGAGAGAAGGGTTCTTAGAGAGGGAATAGATTTTCAAGCTTGATCTTCACACCTTGAACCGTTAGATTCGTGTTTTGAGATTAGATTCTTGATCTACTCTTGTTGTTCTTTATATTGATCTGATCACATTGCATGATCTAGCATGATTCATGAGTCATGCATTGATTTAAAGCTTGTTTTGGAAAGAGAAAATGATGTTCTTGTGTTCTTGAAAGAAAATCATGTTTTGATCCGAAAGTTTGTATCAAGATCCATGTTTTTTTGTTTGTTTTCATAAGATCTTCAAGTATGGGTACCCAGGTCCATGTTTTCAAACTCATCTCATGAAATCTCATATTTTGAATCAAGAAGTTATGATTTTAGCATTCATATTCTTCATGTTCTTGTCCTTCATGTTCTTCATGTTCATCAAGGGGGAAACCCAGATTTCCAGACCTCATTTCCCTAAGTGTGGTCACTGAAACCACTCTTGCCTAGATCTCACACCTAGGCCAAGCATTGTATCTCACCTTGGCCAACCTTGCATGATCACTTGCACCTTAGTCTATCTTGCATGCACACTTAGGCTAACCACTTCACACCTAAGCCGACCATGGTACACCCTTGCCAGCACCTTGTAACACCTCGGCAAATAGCTGCACACCGAAGCCTAGGTAACCACACCTTGGCCAAGAGGTGTGGGACCTCGGCCAAGACCTCCTAAGTTCACCCAGCTAGGTCATTTTTGCCTAGATCATTTCTGTACATCCATTCCAAGACCTACCCAGCATGTTTTCCCTAGATGAAAAACAGTGATTTAACTCCCAGCATGTTTTACTTTGTCTCGACTTGGTTTTGGAAAGAAATGCCGAGATCATTTGCACTCATGAAAAGCTTGTTTTAAGAATGCATTTCATATCCATCTTTGAGCATCTCTTCTTGTCTTCTTGAAGTGCATTCAGTAGACTTTATTATGTATTTGTAGGTCTTGGATCCTTGCCTTAATCCCTACACCCGAAGAGCTATGTGAATGGTATTTTTAATAAAGCTATGTTATAAAGTTTTGATAAAGCTTTGCTTCATTTTGAAAAAGTATTTGATCAAGCATGAATGATTATCCCTAGTTTTTGTATCAAGTATTATCTTGTTTTGATAACATTCTTGGAAAGTCCTTCCATGCTAGGGGACTTTAAGCCCATGTAGCACCATGTTTGAGAGATCTCTGCTATCGACGGTCTTGTACGGATGGCCCCACCGACGGCCTTGTGCGGGTGGATTTGTCTAATCGATTCCGGGTCGATTCTTCCCTTGTTTTGTTCGGAATGTCATCACCCCATGTATTATGTAGATGTTATTAAACATCCCAAGAAGATTTGAAAGACTATGATTGATGAACTTGATTCATCCCATGTTTTGTTACAAGCTATGATTATGTATTGTTTTGATAAAGATCTCGGATATCATTCATTTAAACCTTTGTTACTAATATCATTCACTGAGTATCCAAGCTCACCCTCTCCTTATATATATGTAGGTGGCGATCAAGAAGGTGGTGATGCCTAGATGTTATTTGCAAATTGTTTTGGATTCATTTTGCTAACCTCTTGAAGATTATGTTTTCTTAGTTTTAATTCACTTCTTTTGTATATGTCGGCTTGAGAAACCTTTTGATCAAGATGTAATATGTACTTTATTTTATTTGTATCCAAGTTGTAAAACCATGTTAAGATGTATGTCACTTCATTTGATCTATGCACAGCTCTTATGGACTACTTAGATTTAAATTTATTACTTCCGCACATGTAGGCCCCATATGTATACTCTGATTGTGTGTGAATCTTTGTAAGTTGGCCTTTTGTAATCTCGGATTACTAGCCATCACGGCACCATTCTACTAGGGGCAGGATAGGGTCGTGACAGGAGGAGTGGGGGTAACGACTGGAAGTGAAAGGGAAGGAAGGGGTGTCGTCGGTGACGGCAACAGCAGTTGTGGCTTGTTAGGGTTAGGGTTTGGAGGATGAAAATGGTAAGGGTATTTTTGGTATGGTAGGATGTGTATTGAGTGAAAGTTGATAATTTTTTTAGTTTGTGTATTGAGAAAGTAGTGCGTGGAAATAGAATTTCTCAATCATGAGTGGTATGGAGTAATGCTCTAAGACTGTTAAATAACTTTTCTATCCTTGTTTTGAAAGTTAGATTTAGGCTAAAATAACCAATATAGATAAAATAAATTAAAATAATTAATAAAATAAAATATCATATTAAAATTATAATCATTTTTTATATATAAAAAAAATTATAATTATTTTACTTTTTTCTTATAACTATTCAATTAACTATAAAAAAATAAAAAATAAAAAAAAAGTCAATTATTAAATCAAATATAATTTTTTTTAGTTAAGTTAAAATAGTACAAGAAAATTTTAAAAAAACTAACTAAAAATTTCCAAACGGAGCCTTCATCTCATGGCAATTTTTGTCAGCATCTATTTAGATTTATTTTATTAGCCAATGACACAATATTACAATCTGATATGATGTCAAACGCAAAAAAATAAAAATAAAAATAAATAAATAAATAATAATAATAATTTAAGTCTCGTTTGATAATCATATATTTTAATTAAAAAGTTAAAAAATTATTATAAATTATCGCATTATTCTCTTTATTTTTTATATATCTTTTTTAAAAACTCAAAAAATTATTAAAATAATAGATAAATTACAAATACATCTCTTTAAGTTTTATTAAAATACGAATCACCTCCTGTGATTTTGAAAATTACATTCTATCCTTTGAGGTTTCTAATTTCATAACAAATTGCCTCTTTTATTAATAAATTATCAAGTTAATTAACAGCTTTTAATGATATTAAAAATATATTTCGATTAATAATTTAGGTAATTTTATTATTATACAAGGGAACAATTATAAATTTTATTTTTTTCAATTAATTCTATTAATTAAAAAATTTTAATAAGAGATATTTATAATATTTCAAACTCTAAAAATTAATTCATATTTTAAATAAATTTTAAAAAATATATTTATAATTTACCTGAATTAATTTATTCTCAAACAAAGCCATCGTCATGGAGGGTACTGTTTTGCAATTCGTAAATATTGACATGTTACAAGGACAATTTTTTGTTCGCTTGTGTCGACCATTGTCAGCTCCTAGCAGTGTACCACATGTCACAGTATTGCACACATCGTTTTCATAATTCTTCTTAATGGGGAGAACTTTATGGAGGTAGCAGAAGGAAAAAATAATTAACAACGGATGAGAGTATGTAAGTGATATTTGTACTTTTACAATTTTTTATTTACACTTTATTATGGGCATACTTATACCCCTCATATATTAATATATTTTTTTTTCAACTTGCATGTAATTTTCCTTTTTTATTCCCTATGACTATGGAAACTAAAAGTAAAAAATAGAAGATAAAAGAATAATTATAGTTAAATAATAATTAAAAAATATTATATCCAAGTCTCTAAATGTATTTTTTAAAAATTATTGGACATTTTTCTTTTGGATATTTCATTTTTAAATTTAAGTTTTGTTCATTTTACTTGAACACATCTTGTAATTTTTACTTTACTCTCATCTAATCTATCTGTTTTGTCACCTAGCAATAAAAGAAGAATGGGAGGAAGGACGTGACGAGTGGTGATAGGAAAGTAGGTTGGCGAGATGGGGAAGGGAGAAAGGGGTTGGGAGATTCTCACAAGTAAAATGAGGATCTATAACACTCTGTTTGGTTGAGAAATTTGGAAAGGAATTTGAAAAAGGAAAGGAAAAAATGGTGTAAAATATAAATATATTTTATCTATATTTCATGTATCTTTTCTATTTTCTTTTCCAAATCTCTTCTCAAATCATCCAATCAAATACAACGTAAAAGAAAGAAGGGAGTTCGGACAACTAGTGGTGGTAGTAATCGAAAAGGACGAAGGTGTTAGCTAAGAACTAGTGTCTATCTTTTTTAGTAATTTGACTTAGAAGTATAGAGGTAATAAAAACAAAGGGGGGGTAAATTACACTTACCTCCCCTGAGGTTTCTGACAAATACAAAGACATTCCCTGTGGTTTTAATAATTACAGAAACTCAATATCAAGATTCCTCCATTTTTTGACTGCCGTTCAAACAATTAACAGAAGCTGCTGATGTCATCAAAGATAAATATTAAAATGTCTATAATGCCCTCAAGTGTCTTGTTGAGAAAAAGCAATACCAAAATTCAAACAAAGCAATACCTAGTTCAATTCGTTTTACAAATCTCATATATACAAACAAATACATATATGTAAACACATGCAAACATATTTTGATTTCTAGCAAAGAAAATAAAATTCAATTAAATTAATTTCTAAATTTGTTTAACAGATATATATATATACATACATTCAAACATAGGGACATTTTTTTTTCTTCTAACATATATAGATATAGATATATATATATATATAGATATACAAATATATAAACATGGAAACAATTTGTTTAATAGATATGTATGTGTATATATATAAATATATAAAAGAGACGGAAGCAAGAACAACGGAAACATCACTAAACAGCAATAAAATGCTTAAATAAAACTTACATAAAACACTTAAATAAAACTTACAATAATACAATAAAATAAAACTTACAATTGTTTATTGGAATGAAGCAAACAGGTCTTCAAAATAAATGAATTTGAAAATATGAAATTACAAAGATAGCTATTTTTTCTTGAGGAATGAGCACTCAATTTTTCTAACTCTGCCTTATTCTTGACTGAAGAGGCTCTTAAATAGATGAAAGGAGTTACTGTGAGCCTTGTAAAGGAATTTGACTTTGAAAGAAGCACATGGAAGCTGTTAGCAACTTTTGGTGAGTGACTAAAGTTAATGGCTGCATCTAAATATGTTGAATTTGTCGGTTTGATGAATAATGATGAATCATGAATAGTAATGTTGACTTTTTGATGAATAGTGAACAGTAAATTTGGGAGCATGTGACTGAGTGGAATCAATATAGATATATATATATTAGCAGCTTTTCTCAAAAGGAGAGTATTGATTGAAGCTGATAATTATAGCTATATAGAATCCAATGACTACATCAAGCATATGGGTCCTGAGCATCTTGAAACCGGGGCCCGTATAGATCTTGATTGGTTGAGCCTTCAGAAGAGTTAGAACCGTCTGAACCTTCTTCCGAACTATCTTCATCAGTTTGTGACTTGGCTTGGGCCATGAAAAGGTGAGCTATTTGAAGGAGCTTATCTTTTGATGACTTGAACTTGACTTTAGTTTTAGCCTGGGCTGAAGAGGGTTGTGCTTTAGCTTTGGACTTTGACTGAGTAGATTTGGGCTTTGCTGACTTGGGCTTGGAAGAACTAGATGTTGGGCTTCCAAGATTGACTGGAGGAAGTGAGCTGCCTTGTGTTAATGAAGCAGTTGGATTCTGCTGAGCTTTAATCATAGCAGGTGTTGGAGCATAAGTATTGACTGGAAATTCTGCTTGGACTTGTTCAATGATCCGTGGAATTTTGAAATTATCCAACCATTTAACAAAGTGTTGGCAAAAGATTATGTCATCAGAAATAGCATATTGCCATTTAAATATCCAGGAAATTTTGCATTTGGAGATAAAAATGAGCAATGGAGGGAATTTCTTTTGTTGCGGGCTAAATGAGAAAACAGTAGAGAAGTAGTTGACTTGTTCAAGCATGATAGAATGGAAGATATCATTAATAGCCCCATATTGTGACCACCAACGCAGAAACCAAGTAGGGATTTCTGACTTAAATTTATGATCAAATTGGAGGAACCAGGAATGACTGTTTGACTCATTTTGATACATGAGGACTTTAAACCAAGCTTCAATATAATCATAATAACTATATTGAAGTGCATAACCAAGTAAGTCACGGAGTTGGAAATGAGATCCCCAATCAAACTGAGAGACAATATTGTGAATATATAAAGAATGATAAACAATTGTACTGGTGTAAGTGCGATCATAAATAGGTTTAATGACAATGGACTGGTGATTGAAAAGGATGTATTTGTAAAAAGTAATTGACTTTTCTGGATGATGGGGAACAAAATGCTATCCAGGAGGGAAATAAGATTTAACAAGGTCAAGAACATTCTGGGTAGGTTTATGATTGGGTTCTTTGAAAAAGAGATTGGTTGTATGGGATTTAACATAATCAGAACGAGCTGATTTAATAAGGTTAGGAAGGTAAGGAGTAACTGACTGAGAAGAAGAGGCGAATGGATCAGTAACTAATGCAGAGGTATAACTAGGTTTAGGAATATTACCAATAACTTGCTAATGATTGACTAATTCAGTCAGCAGGATGATATCTGGTGACTAATTCCAAAGGAGGAACTGGTTGACTAGAAGGAACAAGAGCCTTACTAAAAGGTCTCAAAGGTCGCCGAGCAGACATCTGTAAAATAGGTGGACTAAAATTAGCATCCACTAAGGATTTCTAATTGGCTCATATGATAATCAGCACAGTTAATATAATGAGCCAATAGATTATGGCGACTGCAAATGGTGTGAAATCGAATAAATTGAGCACGTTTAGTAGATTTTTTGGCTAATTTGAGGCAAGCAATATGGTGAGCAGTTTGGTGATTGAAGTTTTGGTAATAGGTGACTTGTGATTTATGGTAGGAAATAAAAGGAGTTGCCATCCCTTATCTCCCCTGTAAAAATTCTCTGGTAAGGAAATCAGGAATAGAATTTTGACAACTAGGTATATATTCAATATCAAAATAAAAAATACTTAAAATAGATTGCCAGCGGGCAAAAATTTGTTTACTAGCAAGATTTTGAACATCTTTTTTCAAAACATATTTAGCAGATTTGCAACCAACACGAACTAAAATTTTTTGATTTAAAATGTCATCTTGAAATTTACTAATACATAAAACAGTAGATAGAATCTCTTGTTTAATAGTACTATAATTTTTTTGTGTTTTATTCCAAACACCGGAATGAAAAATGAACAATTTGTTTGGAGGACTGAGGAGTGACTTTTTGGAGGAGAATGCCACCATATCCAATATCAGAGGCATCAGTTTGAATAATTTTAAATGAATTCTCAGTAGGAATCCCAAGACATGGCAGAGACTTGACATATTTTTTGACTTGTTTAACAATATCAGTATGAGTAGAAGACCATGGAGGAGGATTATCTTTCAATCGATCAAAGAGTGGTTGACAGGTTTTCCTAAGGTCTTTGTAAAATTTAGCAATATAATTAAGCGACCCTAAAAATCTTTGTAACTGGGTTTTTTCTAAAATTTCCTCAGGAAATTTAGAAGCGAATTCAATAGATCGACTAATAGGTAAAATGGTATTCTAATGAATATCATATCCTAAAAATCTGACTTTGGTTTGAAATAGTTTAATCTTAGGAGCAAAAATGACTAGACCATGGGTTTTAATAGTGTAAAAAAAAAAAGCGGTAAGATGTTTCCAATGTTCACTAAGGGATTTGGAAAAGATGAGAATATCATCGATGTAAACGATGGAAAAATGACTAAAAGGCTTGAAAATGTCATTCATTATATTTTGAAATTCACTATGAGCATTTTTTAACCCAAAAGGCATGACATTTCTTTCATAATGACCAAAAGGTGTAGTGAAAGCAGTTTTATATCTATCCTAAAGATGAATTTGTATTTACCAAAATCCACTTTTTAAGTCAAATTTACTAAAAATGACGGCTTGGCTAATTAATTACAAGTCGGGGAACGCCACGTTCTAACTCAGCATTTTTATTAACATAGAAGGCAGGACAAGATCATGGTGACTTGCTATGACTAATAATTTTATTTTGCAATAATTCATTAATTTCCTTTTTGCACATTTCGACTAATTCATGATTCCTTTGAATAGGTCTTGATTTAGTAGGAATTTGCCTTTCATTAAAAATTTTAATATATGGTAATGTGACTACATGTTTTTTCCTGTGCCAAAAGGCAGTAGGTAAAGTAGAACAAACAGTTGACTCTAATTTTTGTTTAAATTGTTCAATTTGAGAAATAGTAATTGGATCAGTTAATTGTCGCTCAATTCTTTTATAATTTATTTCTTCTTTAAGATATTTGATTTGCCGTGTTAACCGATTAATAGTTTTAGAAATAGAACAGTCTTTTAACTGGTTTAATTCTTTGACCTCAGGTAGAGATAAAAATTTAAAAGTTATGGTTTGGCCAAAAGCTTGAGTAGTTATTCCTTGATTAGAAGTGGTGAAAGGATAGAGTAGAAATATAAATGGTGTTCCTAAAATAACTTTATCAGTCATATTTCTAACTAAGACGAATGATGTTTTAAAACAAATATTATTTTGACAAACATGAACTTTTGGTAATTTATATTTAATATGCATCTTGCTACCATTAGCAGAGGTTAATTGTTCACCTGTTTTGTGATAATATTTTGTAAGGAGTAATACTTCTTTAATACAATTAAGATCAGCACCAGTATCTATTAATGCGATGACTTCTAACTCAAAATCATTGACAACTAATTTGATTTGGAATGCCATTTTTGAATATTGATTTTATTGATAAGATTTAATCGTTTATTTTTAGGGTTATCAGATGGATTGGATCAATTATCAAACAAAATATTATCTAGATTAGTATCGTCATTAGTACCTTCAGATTCATTAGACGAGATGGCATCATTCTGTTGAAAGTTGTACAGGATTTTATTAATTTTTAGTACAGATATTTCTTCTTCTAAAATTTTATCTTTTCGTTGTAAATCTTTGATAAGATGTTTAATTTGGTTAATTTCTTATTGTAAATCTTGAAGAGTGATTTCTTGTTGTTTGTTTTTAAATCTTTCTAAAGTTTTTGTTAGGCTAATAATTGGTTTATCATGTTGTGGTTTAGTATCTTTGTTAATTAATAATGATTTTAACTTGTCAGTATATTTTTGTTTCAATTCAGGATTATCTAATTTACTAATTAATTCAATAAGGGTAGTTTCTTCTTGGTGTTGTTTCGTAAGGACAGTGATTTGTTTAATCGATTTACAACAAGTATTATTACATCCTAGTTAAATGTTACTATCAGAAGTATCATTAGGTGAATGGTAATCAGATGAGGTATTAGAGTTGGGTAGGTCAGTAAAGGAGTTAATAGGAGAGTGATTTAATTGGAAAATTTCAAATAATTGATTTTTAGATTCATTATTTATTTGGAGTTGATTAACTTTATCTTTTAATTTTTGTTTTTTTTTACACTTATTAGAATAATGACCCTTTTTCCCGCAATTATAACAGGTAATATTAGAAGGAGATTTGGAAGGAAATTTAGATTTTGACTTTTTAAAGGATTTAGATTTAGAATGTGATTTTGGTTTATCATAATACTTATCAGGCGACTTATAAGTAGAATATTGCTTGCGAGATTTATGACTTGATTTTTTAGAAAAATGTCTATTTCGTTGGGATTTTCTTTTAGAGGGTGCTGTAGGAGGTAAAACCATATTGTTCACAGAAGTTGCCGAGTTCATACTTAGCTTTATGTTTATCTTTAGCAGCTTTTTGACTAAGTTTTAGATCAATATACATTTTTAATTCTTGTTTTTGGATAGTACTAATTATATCACCATAGGCTAAATTATCATATTCAATGATTCTAGTAGGTTGACTAAGAACATCTCAAATTTTATAAGCAAAAAGACTAGGTAGACCATTAATAAATTTTTCTTTCCAAAATGATTTAGTACAATCTTCGCGTAGCATTACTCTAGACGTAAAAACATCTTTATACCATCTGAAATCACTTAACGTGGGACAAGTAAGGTTACTAAGTTGATCATGTATTCTAGAATATATATTAGTATGTGTGCCAATAAAATGTCTAACTATAATATAAATTAGGGTATTGATACCATCAGGCTTATAATATCCAATTGTTTCATAAAATATGGGAAAGTCATTTTCATCTTTTTGGCTTGCATGTAAAATAGATACTCTTTGATCTTCAGTGAGATATTTTTCCCACCAAGATTTTAACATACCAGTAAAACCAGAGGTGATTAATGAAACAATTTCAGGTTGAGTATAATCGGAGTAGTTACTAAGATAACTATTGGCAACCATGGATAAATGGTTTAATGTTTGAAGGATTTGATCTTCACTAAGACCATCTATATTCCATTCATATAGTTTTTTAGCAGAAACAAAAAATTGATTATTAAGGTTAGTTTCTTCATATTGAAGATCAGGGAGAGTAGGTTGAGAATACCAATTTTTGGTAAGAGTTGTAGGATTGACTCTAGGATAAGTAATTCGATTAAGATTTGAAGATTGAAATTGCTGAGCTAATAGATTGATGTTATTGTCATATGTGTCGGTTCTTGATGGATCAGAAATAATATCTAGAGTAGGTTGTTGGTTTAATACTGTAAGACCTTTTTCAGTTGAGAGAGAAGTAGCTTTTTCGTCTGAAGGAGAGGCTAATTTAGTGAATAATTGTTCTATAATTTTAACTGTAGAGCTATCTTGAGTAACCAAACTATCTCTTTTGGAACGTTGACTTGGGAGATTAAGTAAAGGTTTTTCTGAGGAATGGCTAGTTGAATATTCATCTAAATTAGTTTCTATTTTATCTAATTGTTTACCAATTGTTTTTAAACATTGGTCAGTATAATTATTTTGTTCAATGACTTTCTTTAATTCAGGTTCATTACCAGCTAACTTAAATGGAGAAGCAAGTATACTAGATCCTTGGTGTTCTATAATTATGGTGCTACAAGAGGATGACTGGAACTAACAGTAGTATTTGGAGAAGTTTTCCATTTAGTTTTTGTAATTGTATTAATTTTTTTGTAATAATTTTCTAAGTATTCAAAGAAAGAAACTTCTATACTGTGTTCAATCATAAACTTATACCATTTGCGAGTAATTTGGATTGTTGGTTAGGATCATATTTAAGTTTGTAAGCTTGGCGTTTGACTTTATTGTTTTTAGATTTAAATTCAATATGTAATTTATCTAAGTCAGGAGAAAAATGTTTACTAATAGTTAATAATTAGGGGTTTGTTGGAGGTATGACTTCAAAGTCAGTTTGCGTTGGTGAATCTTGAGAGACAGTATCTTCTTCAGGAAGATGAGTATAACTTGAATAGACAGGTTTACTAATTTGGGAAGTTGCAGAATCATCTACTCCTTTCATTTTGCTATGTGAAGTTTGACCAATATGAATTTGACTATTTTTTCTGAATAAAGGTGTATTAAATATTTCATCTTCAGTTTCAGTGTCAGTATGTATACTAGAAGTACTATGTCTAAAGGATTGAGTAGATCTATTAAATTTAATCCTAACTGAGCCATCAGTAAATTGTTGGATGTCTTGAATATCTTGACTAGTAGACTGTTTTTTATTATGTTTGTAATTTTCATTGACTGTAACCCATTGGCCTGGGAAAGTAATATCTTTCCATTCAATCATTTTAAGAATATTTATATTAGTATCATTACTACTACTTTGAATCAGTAAAGTTTTGTCTTTTGGACTTTTGTGTAAAGTTTGAACATTTAAATTAGTTTTAATACATTTGTAATAAACACGATAAATTAAAGCAATATTATGAACCTTTTCTTTCATATTTGTAAAAAAACCATTTAACTGAATATTCAATGTTAACGCATCTAATATATGTGGATCTCTAAGACTAAGTGTAAAGTCAGGAAAACAATTAAAATGGACAGGTCCTCTATGAAGACCAGTTTCCATCATACCCATTAAACTATCATTATAATCAAGAAAACGAGCATCTCTTAAACACAATAAAACATAAGTATTTTTACCTTGTTGAGTTAATGGTTTGATTCCAACTTGAATTAATCCTAAGTGAATAAAATTATGACCAGCTTTTAAATGACGTTTAATAGTATTAGTATCGAGTAATTGACATGTTTCCCTAAGTTTTTCTAAAGCATAAAGTTGTTCTAAGGTTTTGACATGAAGATTAACATGAAATGTAGACTGCATAAAAGTAGTTTTATATATTTCTTTAATTGGTAATTGTGGTATGTTCCAACTCACATCAATTTTATCATTTTGTAGTTCTACATCTTCTTCATTAATTATTAAACCTTGATTAGGTATACAAGGTAGTGTTATCGATCAAGAGCTGGCAGAAGAGTGACTTCTAAATAATCTACTCATTTTTCCCTTTTCATAAAATGACTTACGGTGAGCTTAATACTTACAGTGAGCTTATGTGTGTGTGTGTATATAAATATATATATATATATATATACACACACACACATTAAAATTCAAATAGGAATTTTTTTAGATTTTCAGCAAAGAATATAAACTCAATTTAAGCAAATCATCACACTCAGAAGTAGATCAAGCTTCGATCTTGCTTAAATGTGCACCCCCAACCAAAAATGGAGATGGGTACCAAACTCAGACAACTTTTGACTCATGCTAGAAACAAATATATGTTTTAATCATCCATGTAAAAACACTTGAGAATTAAAACAATCTTGAGGTAAAATTAACACAAAATACACTTTCAAAGTCAAGTTTGTTAGGAGCACACTTACACACATGACATGAAAAAGATCAATCTTAACTTCGATTTACTCCCAAATTACTGATAAGGATCACTGACTGGAGTAATAAAATTAAATGGTTCACCTTCTTTAGCTAATCTAAATCCATTATAGCTTGAGCATGCTATCATCCTCAGATCACTGCATCTTTTGCATATTCCCAGGAGCTACATATTCATGGAAACTAAGTTGTTTCCTGAAATTGGTAAAATCTAATATTAAAAACATTCTTACACAGACCAAAACATTAACAAATGAATATAACTCAAAAACAATAACGAAGGTCAATGAAAACTTGAAAGGGGTGTTTTTGGTACCTTACTGGAAAGAAGAAATGAGAGCATCAATTTTGGGCCAAAAATGGTGGCACATAATAGCAGAGTGCCTACTCCATAACCATTCACTTCACTTGCTGTTATGTGTTCAAACATGTTTCTCTCTCTAACCCTCATCGCTCTTACCTTCTCTCCCTATATTTTTCCAAATCTAGCAATGGCAATAGACGAGCGATGGTGACCAGGATGAGAGGGGGGAGAGGGCGGTGAAGGAAAGAAGTTGTCATTGAAGGAAAGGGGTTGAAGAGAATAATCATCGGTGGGCTTTGGGATCGCCAGAGGCAGTAGTATTGATGGTGGTTAAAGAGATTATGAGTAGGAGATGGGAGGCAAAAGGGAAGAGAGAGAGAAAGAGACAGAGCATGGTAAGGTAGAGATAAGAGATTTAGGGATTAAAGGGATTTTTTGTCTTTTCATGCTCAAATGAAAGGGCAATATGGTCATTTTGTATAATCAAGTAACGTCGTTTGTGCAAAATTGACGGATTTGGGAAATCTTGATATTGTCAGTTAAAGTAGGGGAGGTTTCTGTAATTATTAAAACGACATGAGAGGTCCTTGTATTTGTCAAAAACCTCAAAGGAGGTAAGTGTAATTTACCCTAAAAAAAAATATCAAAAGTGAGTGTCTAATAATATTTTTAAGTGCATTTAGCGACTTAACAAATATATGGAACATTATACTTCGGAAATAATTTTGCCCCTCATTTTCCCTTCTCCCTTCTTGTTGTCACCCCTAACCCTTGATAATCCTTCAATAGCCCTTTAATATCAACAATACATAAATAAATTGATATATAAAAAATGGAATTTAAAATTTGGTGGAGTAAGCTCATATCAACAATCAAGGTTTTCAACAGGGCTATTTTATTCAGTAAATGATCTAGTATCTAATTTGGAACAGGTTCGATTTCAAAATTGTGAGGGCTTGTGAGGTTTATATTGAAATTTGATGTTGTTATTGTGGGAACCGAATAAATGCAGTATGGAAAATAGAGAACAGAGCACATTCGAGCCCATCTTGGATGGGCCAAAATTCACTAAGCCCATTGGGTTAGAACACATCGTCGAGTAGGCCAGGATTAACCAAAGGGATTCGCTGAGTAACAAACCAGGACATAAAGCAAAGCTTGAAGAATATACGCAAAACGGCATGATGAGTGGGCCCAAGTTGTCTCATTCTTGATATGTAGTGGAAGTATGGGTTGCGAAAATACAATGATGAGAGGCTACCATAGAGAAAATATCAAGGAGGATGGCTATAAAAGGAATGGAAGGAGAGGGGAAAAAGGAAGGTATGAAATCACACCCACACTTTGATAAATAAAAACTTCTTTTCTCATTCTCTAAAAAACTAACTTGCTTGTCGAAGTGCTAATTCTAACCCCACTGACTGGAGTGTTTTTTCTATTTTAGTTATCAGAGCGAGGATCTCTGAAGGGCTTGTTTGGAACAGAGGAATACTGCAAAACCACCCCTCCCAATTGGCACTGTTTGTGGGAATACGCAAACTCGTCCATGGCAAACTTAAATCAAGATCCTCTAACTGTCGGAGTCAATAATCTTACAGTAGAAGTAGCTTTTGGTCCAGAAGAAACCCTACAAGGAGGTCCCTAAATTTCGACCTGGTAACCCTTTCTCAACCTTCAGCATCTGCAGAGGATGCCATGCAAACCTTGATGAAACAAGTGCAACGTAATGAACAGCATTTCAAGGCCATAGTAGTGGAGAACGAGCGCCTGCATCAGAAGTTGGTGCAATCCTAACAAGTGCCACATCACCGTAAAAGAGGTCAGTCACCAAGTAGACTGAAGAAGCAACAACGTCAGCTTTGGAAGCACGATAGTAGCACTTCAGATTCCTCTCGGTTAGAACCCAAGAAATGAACCCGAGCTGATGACTTCAGTTCATCTGATGAATAAGATTCTTCGTGGGCTCGATCGATGCAAAAGAAGGAAGACTCAAATTTAAAAGATAGGCACAACCCCTTCGTTTGATGAATTGCAAAGGCTGTTTTGCCTAAAAAGTTTAAGGCACCGTCGTTCACTCTATACAATGGAAATTCGGACCCCATCGATCACGTTCGTCATTACAAGCAAGCAATGACATTGCATGTAGATGATGAAGCACTCATATGCCGAATATTCCTTAACAATTTGGGACCGCTTGCTGTTAGATGGTATTACAAGCTTGAACTGGCTTTAGTTAAGAGTTTCCATCATCTCCAAAAATCTTTCCAGGCTAGGTTTATCACCAATAAGACTCAGCCGAAACCAACAGACTCTTTGTGGGCAATGACAATCAAGCCAAACAAGACGCTGCGCGAGTACTCAGCATGGTATTAGAAGTGCTTTAATTTGGTGGATGATGATTACAATGACTTTGTGGCAATTACTGCTTTCAAGATGGGATTGAATCCTGATAGCCTGCTTAGGAGCTCATTGACTCGAAAGCCCTCTAAGACTGTCTAGGCCCTAATGAAGTGGGTCGAAGAATATTGCAAAGTGGAAAATGATGCAATCTGAATTAAAGTTAGACTACAAGCCGCAGAATCGGTAACACCTATCTTGGTACAGTCCTTGATTGTTGTACCATCAAATAGGACCTCACCAAGGAAGAGCCTAGAGCCAAGGGGCTGATCTAAAAAGGAAAATCACTGGGACTCAAGACAAAGCGAACAATATCAGGTGGATAACAAGCTCTCTAGATGATCGGACAAGATATACACGAAATGTTCTGAGCCAATTAGTAAGATTCTGCAAAAAATCCAACATCTAGCTTTCTTTAAATGGCTAACTAAGGTGTCGGGGCCCCCTGATATCAGACGGAGAGACCAAAGATGCGAGTATCACAAAGACCATGGACACGTGACCGATAAATATTATGCTCTTAAGGATCATTTGGAAGACTTGGTTCGGGATGGCCACCTAACTAAGTACCTCTCAAAAAGGGCTAACCCACCAAGTACACTAACTGTACACCCCAATTCACCTTCACTCGGCATAATTCACATGATATACAACTTAACCCCACCAAACAAGATGAATACAATTCAATTGCAACAATTATCCTAACCCAGCTCCAGCTCCAGCTCCAGTATATCATCCAAACGGCAGCGGCTGTAAAGTGAAATTAGTTTCTCTAATGCTAATCTTGAAGGGGTTACCATGTCTCGTGACAATGCTCTCGTTATCGAGTTACGAGTTAATAAGTTCGTTGTTGAGCGTATTCTGGTCGACTAGGGAAGCACCTCTGAAGTCATGTATTACAAAACGTTCCTCAAGCTCGGCCTCAAGGATACGAATCTCATGCCGACCGATTATCCTCTTTTCGACTTCAATGACAATTCGGAATACCTCTTGAAAAATATCGTATTACCAGTGCGTGCAGGCACCAAGACGTTAGAGGTTGAATTCTTAGTTGTCAAGATTTCATCACTATAATCATGGGTCAAACATAGCCCTATGCAATGAAGGTCGTACCGAGTACTTACAATAAACTCTTTTGTTATTTGACTTAGCATGGCATGGAGTAAATCCATGGTTCACAACGATCAACAAAGGATTATTATCTATCAACCTTGGTAAAGAAGCCAAAGGATCTAGAGGTGAATTCAATTGTAGTTTCAGACCAGGATAGTCTCGAAGATGTTGGGAAAATCCCAGCCAAGAAAGTAACGGAGGATTTAAACTAAGTAGTAATTAATGATGATCTTAAGAAAAAAAATTTGTCGGCACAGGTCTTATTGCCGCCGAGCGGCAAGAGCTGGTTTCTTTCCTTCTTAACAGTATTGATATTCTTGCATGGACACCTTATGATATGTTGGGAGTAGACCTCTCTATCACTATGCATAGCCTGAATATCGACCCCCAAGCTAACCTAATTGTTCAGAAAAGTCGTCATTTAGCTACTGAACATGTCGTGCCGTAGTTGACGAAGTAGACAAGTTGTTGGAAACTGGGGCAATTCAGGAGGTTACTTATCCCACGTGGTTGTCCAACACTGTCGTGGTGAAGAAGAAGACAGGGTTGTGGCGTGTCTGCATAGATTTTACAGATTTAAACAAAGCCTGCCCCAAGGATTGCTTTACTTTATCTTGAATCAACCAACTTGTGGATGCAACCGCCCAACATCAACGCATGAGCTTCTTGGACGCTTATAGAAGGTATCACCAGATTGCCATAGATCCAATTGACCAAGACAAAACGGCATTTCTTACTCCAAATGGAACCTATTGTTACAAAGTTATGCCCGTTAGACTAAAGAATAATAAGGCCACATATCAAATATAGGTCACTACCATGTTCAAATATCAAATTGGCAAAACTATGAAAGTTTACATCGATGATATAGTGGTGAAGTCCAAAGAAAAGAGTGTACACTTAGCCGATCTCACCGCAACTTTTGATATTTTTCAGAAATACAAAATGAAGCTAAACGCCTCGAAATGTGAATTCGGCATTAGATCGGGCAAATTCCTCGGCTATATTATAAATCATCATGGAATATAAGTCAACTCGAAACAAATTAAGGCCATCATGGAACTCGGCTCACCATGGCTGGTCAAGAAAGTTCAGAAGTTAATGGGTGTGGCTGCAGCACTTAAGAGATTTATCAGTCGGTCCTCAAAATGATATAGGCCATTCTTTCACACACACCGGAAAGGAAAATTATTTAAATGGACCATAGAATGTCAAACAGCTTTGGAGAGGCTGAAAACCTATCTCAGTTTGGTCCCTCTTTTGTCTACTCCTTCACCAGGTGATGTGCTTATCTTATATTTGGTCATATCGGATCATTTAGTAAGTATTGTCTTGCTTAAAGAGGAACTCGGTGAGCAGAAACCCATCTTTTATGTTAACAAGTCAATGGTGGAAGCTGAAACTCAATATTTACCCTTGGAAAAGTTGATTCTAACTCTTGTAGTGGTTGCTAGAAAACTGATGCATTAATTTCAACCCTATCCCATTAAAGTATTAACATATCAACCCCTCTGTTCAGTCCTTCACAAAGTCGAATCGTCGGGACGAGTCTCCAAATGGGTATTGGAACTCGGACAGTATGACCTCCAGTTTGCACCAACGACGGTTATCAAAGGGAAAGTCTTGGCCAATTTTGTCGTTGAGTTAACTAAGCCAACATCCCATGCTGAGTTAAACCTTCAACACCAGTCAGATCCCTAATCACAGCCAGAATAGAGAGTACATGTTGGGGATATTTGGCAGTCATATTGTGATGGATCATCCAACCAGCACGATAGTGGGGCAGGAGTTGTTATTATGACCCTTGAAGGAGCAGTAGTGGAACAGTCAGTTAAACTTGGCTTTGATGCTTCAAACAACGAGGCCAAATACAAAGCCCTTTTAGCCGGCCTTAGAAATTTATTTCACATAGGAGCTAAACGGTTGTAAATGTTTTGTGATTCAAAACTAGTCATCAATCAATTGAAAAGGTGAATATGCAGCTAAAAACGACCGCATTGCAGCGTATATGCAGACGGTCAACTCTTTACTCAAGAAATTTGATAACCATGAACTGAATCAGATTACTTACAATCAAAATAAACATACTGATGCTCTGGGTTGCTTAGCCTCGACTGTAAACTCATAAGTTAAACAAACCATCGAAATATGTTTCATTCCGGAGCCGAGTTTCAGTATTCTTGAATATCCCGTTGTGAACGTCATCCAAAGGGGGCCGAGTTGGATAAATCCCATTGTTGTATTCCTAGCTTCGAAACGATTACCAGAGAGTAAGAAGGAAGCTCACAAGCTGTGGAATAAGGCTTTGAGATATTATTTGGATCCTCAAGGAAAATTTTACAAAAAGTCTCTCTCTAGACCATACTTAGAGTGTGTCCATCCGGACACGGCTGAGAATTTTTTGGCTAAAATACACGAACAAAGTTGTGATGCTCATTCAGGAGGTAGATCATTGGCTCATCGAGCCATCACTCGAGGATATTAGTAACTGACTATGCATACTGACACTGAGAATTATGTTAAGAAATGCAAGCAATGTCAAAAGTTTTCTCCACTAACACATCTGCTCGTCGAAAAACTAAATTTCATGACTAATCCTTGGCCTTTTGCTCAATGGGGTTTGGATATAGTTAGGCCGTTACCGAAAGCTCTAGGTAATAAGCAGTTCTTAATTATTGCTACTAACTATTTCACAAAGTGGATTGGAGCAGAACTGTTAGCGCATATCCCAAAAGTGGATTGGAGCAGAATTGTTAACGCATATCCAAGATGCCGATGTTAAGCACTTTGTCTAGAAGAATATCATTACTCGATTCGACATTCCCAGGACACTTATTTCGGATAACGACACTCAGTTTGATTGCAGCGTCTACCAGGAATTGTGCGACATATATGCCATTCAGCCTTATTTTTCTTCACCAGTGTATCTGCAAAGTAATGGATAGGCATAGACTCCCAACAAAGTAGTCCTAGACGACATGAAGAAACGCTTGGAAAAGGCCAAAGGCAAGTGGGTTGAAGAATTGCCAAGTGTACTATGGGCACATCGCACTACGCCTAAACGGTCTATAAAAGAAACCCCATTTGCTTTATATTTTGGCAATGAAGCTATCATCCCCTTAGAGATCAGCTGACCAACTCTATGATCAAGGGCTTTTGATACGGGCCGAAATGACATGTTGCTGGCACTAGATATGGATTTAATTAAAGAATGATGAGATTGGGCCCTTGTGGCAATAGCGGGATATCAGCAACAGCTTGTCAAGTCATACAACCAACGAGTGCATCTGCACTGATATACTCCTGGAGAGTTGGTCCTTAAGAAAGTGCTACCTGATAGTAAGACTCTTGCTGACGGTAAACTCGGCCCCAATTGGGATGGCCCATACCAGATCGATTCCATCACCGGGATATGGGTATATTAACTCTCAGACATGAACGACAAGAAGTTACCTCATCCTTTTAATTTAACTCATCTTCATAAATTTTACCATAGATCTAAATTTTCTCTTAATTTCACTGTACAATGTTTTGTATATATGCAGATAATCAATGGCATAAGATGTTACGTTACCTTATTTTTCATTTGATCATTGGTTATTTCTCTTTTATTCAGTTTAGGGCAAATAAAGTCTCTGAATTCAAAGCACTCACCGAGCTTGGCACGAAGTGCCATCATTGAAGTATCCGTATTCGGAGCACTCTTCGTGCTCGATATGAAGTGCCATCAGTAAAGTCTTCGAATTCAAAGCACTTTTCATGCTTGGCACGGAGCGCCATTAGTAAAGTCTCTGCATTCGGAGCATCATTATGGAACAATGATAAATCTAATAACAGAAATTTAATGTCTATTTTATTATGAAACATCATGACAAATTACAAATTCTTATTCTACTACCGAAAAGAAACACATCTGTTGGCACTCTAATTTATAAGCTGGAACTTAAGACACTGCTTAACTCTCAAGATTGGTGCTCTCATCTTCGTCATTTGCCTTTTCAGCATCATAAGCTTCAAACGGCATCTTGTAGCCCTTGTATAGCGGTGATGTAGAATCAATATCCGCCGCCTGCAAAGCCTTAATCTATTTGTGCTTGAAGTTGCAATTTTCACATTAACAAACATCATCGGGCAATTTCTCCCTTGTCTTTTCTATCCCAATTTGCCTCACTTTGAGGAAGCCTTTATTGTACACTTTGGTTTTAATCGCTTCCTTCATAAAAATGCTGGCAGTATCTTAATCAGCTATGGCATTATCCACAAGGCGTTGAGTTGATTTGCTTTTTGAGGTTTCCAACTCTACTGCACCTGCTGCCTTGAGTTTAGCCAACCTAGCTTTTCGAGCCTTTTCTTCAACATTTTTCTCAGTATCATGAAGCAGTCGCTCCAACTTTTGGATATGTCCCTCCTTGTATTTCAAATCCTGCCGAATGGCGCGAAGACATATACCAATCTCATATAAACTGTAGAGTCCATTCATTATGCCATGAATGCCATGTTGAAAGACATCATAACCACCCCGATTGACCATTGAATAGTGAACTTCTAGAGGAAATATTTGCTAACTAAATTCTACCGCCACATTCGAATCATTCACTAATGAGTCTGCCTCTATCATCGGTTCATTTCCAACAAAAATCGAAAAACTCAAAGGATGTGGAGGTCTACTCGGCTCATTTTCAAGCCGACGCAGCTGGTTATTCGACTCAGTCTCAGGCTGACACGAAGGCTCGATTGCTTCGTTTCCAGTCTGGGCCCCGGAGCTTCTGTTGTGACACAGCGAGTTATTCGACTCAGTCTCAGGTTGACGTGAAGGCTTGATTACTTCGTTTCCAATCTGGGCCCTAGAGTTTCTGTTGCCCTCTTTTTCTCTAAGCAACCGGTTTCGTCGTTCTCTCCTGTTTAAACTCTGGCTCGATTGTCTTAGTGAGCGACATTAGTTCTGGGGGACCTACTACGATGCTCTCTTCTGTTTCTTTCATTTAAGGAAGATCTACTCTGACGACCAGATTCGTTGGTTGCTAGTTGCTGGCCAGTCTCTACATCTAAATCTGCCATACTCTTTTTTTCTCTTTTACTATTAAAGAACACCCACGCTGCTATAGTTATTGAAAGAGATGTTGATGGAAAATCTACTATTTCCTTCTTTTCACACTTCTTCCTCCATAGTAATTTCGTGTGAACGCTTGGATTTGTTGGCTACTAGAGGAGTTTATGAGCCATTTTAATACACTTAATGGGTACTTCTTTCAATAGCTTTCTAGTACACGCCACGTGTCTACTGTCCCGTCGTTTCAGCAACCCCACCGCCGACTAATTCACTCTTGGGTAAGGGCAACTCGGTCCTTAATTGTTGACTCAGAATGTTTCTAGACATAACCTAACACCTCATCTATTCGACCTTAGCCTTGAGCTTTTCTTTGCTTTCCATTCCAGATGGTTACATTCTAAATACTAAATTCGGCAATTCAGCAATTTTTGTTTTGTATTTTACTCTCCAATCGATGTAGGGGCAGCCACATGTATGTATTTGGCATCAATTGGTATAAAGTTTGCCCCGTTTGTGAACTTACATAAATAGCTTAGCCGAATTGTCTAAATTATGTGCAACATGTCAAATAACATTTTAAATGATGTGTTAATAGTAGTTTGAATGATGCATTTGACACCTATAAACAAATCCACATCTTTGCATAAACAGAGCACTTTTATTCATAAACTAGCATTACAATTGGTCACTTTATATATGAAAACGGCTTTATTACATGCCAAAAACGAACAAAAACTAAAAAAAATAAAAACAAAGCATGCTCACATCAAACGCCAAATGGCGAAAAACATGTTATTTCATTTTGGACTCATTCTGCATTAGACTCCAATGGCTTAATGTCGTCTACCTCGAAGGGAATCGACACGTCAAGCGTAACTCGAGCAGCAACAAAGGCCTTGAGCCAGCATGTTTAAAGCCTCTATTTTTAAAGGCCAAAACCTGATTGGCATATTTTTCAGTGGCTGCTTTCTCTATTTGCTCAAAGGCGTTCGTTGTCGCCAATTAAGCCTCCGCCAATGATCTTTACACCTCGAGCAACTTGGCTTTCTGTTTCGCCAGTTCTTCACTGGCAATTTTTAAGGCTACCTCAGAATGGTTTGTCATTTCTTCAGCAGAGCAGTGAAGTAAGCCGATATGCTTTGCTTTCACTTCTTCGGCAGAAGCTTTTTGTTGTTCTTCTATAGTCTTTTTTTATTTTGCTTTAGCTTTTTGGGTAACAATTGCCAACTCCGCCATTGCCGACTTTGCTTTATGCTATTCAACTGTCACTTCTACTTGAAGTTGAGTGTTCAACTCCACTATATCATGGAGACAGCAGTTAATCTTAGCAACGCGTTCAGGAGCCTACACAAACATTTTAAGGTACTAGCCATAACCAAAAAAATTTGAAATGATAGAATTTACCAAAATCGCCCATTACGTGGCCATTGCAACAGACAGAGCATTGTGTTCAGCGTGATACGTTGCCTTATCTAATGGCAGAGTAATGAAAGGGGCCATTCTCAATGCAACTCCAGGTTCCTTGACGGCCGAAGCACTTATCGGAATAGGAGCCCTATTGATTCTAGGCTGAATTTGAAATGGCGTCACCAAGTCAAGACTGGGTACAACTCAAGCTATTTTCTCAACCAGATGCTCAGTCAATTGAGAAGATTCAACAAGCCACTTGGAGCCAGTTACGTCGATGGCTTCAAACGACGTCGACGGGGGGTGGTGGTTGCGCCGATTCCACGATTGTTGTCACGCTCAAAAAATAATACAATAATCCATCCACCAAGCATTATATGTTAACATCAATAATAAAGTTATCTTCCATTAATTCAATATATGATATACAAAAGGGAAGCATATGCATCATACATTCATAAAGCCTAAACTTGAATCTATAGCATATGTTTCCAATTAAAAGAGAGGAAGAAAGATAAACAGATAAACATGCCCTACAGGCTTACAATTTTCCAAGACGATGCTTGGTTACAACAAAAAGAGTCAAAGGCTCAATAAAGATAAAGCCCTAGGCTTGTACAAAAGGCAAATAAATACAAATAAACAAAAGTGAGCTCTCAGCTCCACAACCCACCCAAGCTAAATCCTTGACGGAGGCATATCACCAGCACCTAAAAATGTTTTTCCTAAGTAGGGTGAGCCACAGCCCAGCAAGGATAATCTAATACAACATATGAGGTTTAACAACGGTATAAGTGCAATGTGCTTTTACAATACCGGAAGAAAAATGATCACATTTTATACAGTCATAGAACACCAAGTTACATTTCATTTCATTTCATTTCCCTTCAATACATCCCAATACATGAGTCGATTTCATTATTTTTCCAATAACCCAAACTGAGGTTACAATTTAATGGTTTCCAATTCATACAACACATACACATAAACACTTCAAACTTCCATTTCACGGATATTTCGTCCGCGGGCAGCCGTCAAATGGGACCCATGTAAACGTAGGCTATACAAGCGCTACAATTGCCATTTTACGGATATTTCATCTGCGAGCTAGGCACCCATGTATAATTTCAGGACTTACACCCAGGATACTCTGGCCAACTTAATTATAATGGAGTCCATCTCCTTTCTCCTCCCAAACAATCATTCATACATATACAATATATATAAACACATAATCACATATGGAGTACATTACATTTCTTCTCCCAAATAATCATACATATACAATGTTGTAACAACCCCTATCCGTAATTAGCCACTAATCCGTATTTAATGATGTTAATGAGAGGATTAAAATAAATTATGTGTTTATTCTGCACTTTGTATGATTTTGGCTTTCTATCTATTACTTATAGAAATATCTATTTGGAATTTCACTCTAATATGTAAATTGAAAGCCTTATCGGCATCCGAAAACGAAGTTGACTACACCGATATGTTATTTGGAATTTTTAGAATCATCTGGCAAGTTTTATTAAAAATTGATTCAAAACAATTCATTAAGTTGCGTTTGGCAAGCCTTATGTTCTAATTAAGGTATTTGAGCATCATAGCTATAAATGTGAGGCTTAAGCTCATGTAAGCTCACATCTTCTTCATTTCCCTTAGTGCAAAAATCTGAGATTTCATCCTAGAGTGAGAGAGACACCATTTTAGAGAGAGAAAGTGTTGATTTAAAGTTTAAGTTGGGGATTTTGCTAGAGTAGCTCAAGTTTGGCAAGAATCTTGTGTGTTTGAAGACTTTAGGTAAGCCCTTGACTATTAATTCATGAAAATTGTGTGTTGTAGAGATGCATTCATGGAGTTGTTATGATCATTTGCATGTATTTCACTTGTATTTGTCAAGAAGATAGAGAATTTGATTATAATTTCACATGCATGCATATATATATAGAGGTTTGCCATTTGAGTTTGATTTTGAGCATCTATGTTGTTATCATAAGTTATTGGGCACATGCATGTATAATTCGTCATGTTTTAAAGTTTAAACTCATGTTTTGAAAAGAATTTCCTTCATGCATGGAGCCTTTGAGCTCAATTTTGTTAAAACCATGGTGTTGGAGAAAAAAGAGTTTATAAACCTTATATACATGGAAGTTTGAACTCAATTTTAGCTAAATCCACGAGTTTTGAGCTAAGGGTTTGTAAATGATCATGTGTTGGTGTTTTAGAAAAGTTTTCCAAGTGTTTTGATCAAGCTATGCATGAGTGTAGCCATTGAATTGCATTTTGAAGCTCAAAACTCTGTTTTTGGAAACCCAGAATTTCACAGTCCGCTTGAGCAAGGAAACCTGTGCTCGAGCGAAGAATGCGAGCCCTCAGTATTTTTGCAGGCATGAGCGCTCCGCTCGAGCGACCAAAGTCACGCTCGAGCGAACCCTTTGTATATTGTTGATCCGCTCGAGCGTGGAAGTTGTAGCTCAAGCGTAGATTGAGACCAACCAGTACTTTCTCCGAGTTTGCAGACCGCTCGAGCGAAGAAAGTCTCGCTCGAGCGACCCCTCTCATATTTGCATATCCGCTCAAGCGAGGAAATCTACGCTCAAGCAGGACCTTATTTTCAGAAATTTTGCCTAAGTGTTCCAAGGCATGTTTTGCCATCCTCATTGCATCTTAAGCATTCCTAAGCCTTAATTAAGCCATAGTAATGAGGTTATGGATTAGAAACACACTAAGGAAAGAATGTTCTAAGTTATGAGATTCAAGAGTGTGTTTTGAGCAATGTGTTAAAGAAGAACAAGAATCAATATAATGTAAACTAAGCCTTAATGGCCACATGAATGTGTAATGATAAGACATGCTTGTGTTATGTATTTTATGGTCGTAGGTCAAGACTTGAGGATTGATTAACCATTGCTGGAACCACTGTGAGTAATGTTATTATAAAGATACGTTCATATAAATTACGTTCCAAATGAAATATGATAAGTTCTGATTTCTGAAATGATATCCGTTTTCGTGAACAAATATTCCCTGTTTGAAATCTGTTATGGCATCCATAGATAGTCCCAAGTTATGGGGGATGGTATGAAAATGCGGGTCCATGACATACAAGTTTACGAGATCTCGTTAGCCACTTCATTGTGGTGATATGTGTTTAATCGGTATCCGGAACCGATTACTCTAGTCGGAAGACGTTCTGTGATGTGTTCTATGGGATATACCATTATTATGTTCTGATATGAGAATGATTATGCTCTGGTCTGTTTTTTGCTTACGATATATTCGGATTTCGTTCACCAACCCCTTTACCTTAATGTTATTCATTGGGCTTTAGCTCATTGTGTGTGTATATATATATATAGGTGAGCATTCTGGAGCCTGAGCCTGAAGGCTTTTGTCTGGATCTGTGTTCTGTCGTCAGCCAACCATTGTGCCTCACGTGGAGGTTCTCGAAGCGTCCTGTGTTTAAGTTCTGTGGTTTCTGTTTATTAAGACTTGATTTGATGTCGTTGGCTGTACTTAAAATACTGTAATGTGTGTGGGTATAATGTATGGTTGACTACCGGTTATTGTATATAAAGTTTTTAAATATTCCGTTTCATATAAGTCAGCACAACTCATTGGACAACTATATTTATGTATTTGCTTCCCCTAGCCCCTTAATCTTGTTAATCTGTTTAGAGGCCTTCGGTAGTCCAAGGATTACTGGCCGGTTACGATGCTAAACCTACATGGGCGAGTTTGGGTCATGACAAATGTCTATAAACATAGTCATATTCAATGACAACCAACAAAAGGTTAATTTCAATTCACCTAGTCCACATGCAATTTCTACAACAATCATAGCTATCCTCCACCGATAGCCCAAACAAATATTTCTAAGCAATTATACAAACTTCAAAAGAGATAAACTATCCATGTGTCCATTGATAAGAAATGATAATTTTCCAACTCCACCATTAACATACACATCTAACCAATTTCACCTTTATTGAATCAATTCCATGATTTATGCAAAATAACCATTTGAAATATTTTAGGGCAAAACCCCATTTCCTCCCAAATACAACCCATTTGCCAAAATCAACAAGTTTGATGCAACACAACCTCATATCCATACCCATAAACATTTTAACACATTTACTTTGAAAACCTATCTTTTGATTTTAAACCAAAATCCTAGGTTTGTCTAAAATCACCCAAATCCTAACCTTTATTTGCAATATCATCAAATACCCAAGTTAAAAATCATGCAAGAGTATAGAAAGTCTCTACCTTAAGCTTTGAAGAGAGAGAATGAAGAAAAGCCCAAAAGTCGCCGAAGGAGAAACGAAGTTTTGCTCCTATCAAAATGAAGCCCTAGACAAGCTCTACAATTAATCTCAAAGGAGCAAGGCGATAAGAGGTCTCCAAGTGAGTAGATCTAAGGATCTTTGAGTGAAAAAGTGTTTTTTGAGAGAAAGAGAGAGTTTCACAGTTTAGAGGAAGAAAAGAGACAAAAAAGTAAAGAAAATATCAAGTGGTGGACTTATTTATAGTACTAGGTTAAAATAAAAATAAACCCCAAAGTCAACCCAAAAGATCTAGTTAAAAACCCCATAAAGTAAGGCCCAAATTGACAAAAAAATCTAGAAAAAAGTTTGCAGGCGTCGGCACCTATAGCAGAGGTGTCGACCCTTATAAAGAAAAGCTGGAACACTTATTTTTTACAGCATGCAAGGTGTCGACCCTTCCCAGACTGGTGTCGACACCTTCTTTTTGTTATTGGCCTCAAGGGTCAACACCCAGAGGTGTCGACCCTTATGAAGAAAAGCTGGAACACTTAGGTTTGACAGCATGCAAGGTGTCGACCCTTTCTAGACTGGTGTTGACACCAAATTTCAGCAAGCAATTTCAAGACAAGGGTCAACCCTTCCCAGACTGGTGTTGACCCTTGAAGCCAATAACAAAAAGAAGGTGTCGACACCACCAAGACCGGTGTCGACCCCAAAACAAGATTTTTAGTTTCCTAAACAACTTTTCAACGTAAACAAGCATGAACGAGCAATTCCCAACAAGTTTAAATCAATTTATACTCCTTCAAAACCAAGATACAACAACTCAAAGATTCCCAATAACATAGAGGATTAAATTACACTTCCCAAAAGCTTTGAAGGACACAAGTGCTACAATTGTAGCTTGCTCTGTGACGCTTTCTGTTTGGACCACCACTAGAGTATCATTTATTCAGCTAAAGGTTTCAGCCGATGCGTTCTTTTTAGCCGCAATTGTAACAACCCTCGTCACTGTTTACCAAATAACCACTGATTATCGTTAAACTGAATTGATTATGACTGATAATTGAACTGATTATAAGTACTGAACTGACTGACTGAAATTGAAAACCGAATTGACTGAGTACATGTTAGTTAATTGCATTTTATCTGTTGACAGTATGGTTATCTATTCATGTTCATATGTTTAAACTGCTAATTAAGGGCCTTATCGGCGGCCGAATCCGAAACCGATTAGTATTCTATGATCCTTAGAATTAATGTGATTTTATAGTATAATTATCTGAAAATTGATTAGGTATGATTAAATTAGATTAAATATCGATTAATCGCATAGTTTGATTTAATTACCGTTCCGCCACTTAGTGGACCACTATCTCTTGAACCTTGTATACACTCCACGTATTGATCAAACAAACATTTTCTTCTCCTCTTCTTGCCTCAACCGACCCAAGTTAGAGAGTGAGAGAGAGTTGAGTTGTTCTTGAGAGATTTGCTTGATCTTGCTTGGAATTGAAGTGTTGATTGCTACTTTGAGCTCCTAGACCTTGAACACAAGACTAAGGTAGCTCCATTGTTTTCTTATTCATGTTTTAAGTTGAATCTTGCATGGTTCATGTCATATTGATGGAGGTTAGAGCCAAAACCTGGTTTAGATGGTGAATTGAAGCTTAAGTGTTACATGCATGTACATATATTGAAGTTTTGAGGTTGTAGTTCATAATTCCTCACATGCATGTTCATAATTTTGTAATGGTCCATGTTTTCAACTTGTTTTTGGATCAATTGGCTCCCTAGAGCATCAAATTGAAGCTTTAAAATGATTTAAAGATCATGCATGTCATGTTTGAGGATTGTCCTTGGAAAATGGTTTGAAATTGGGTTTGAATAAAACACCCTTGGGCTTTGATTTCTCAAATTGAGTTTTGAATCATGTTTAACTATGAGTTTACATGTGTTTTCTGGAAATTTAGCCCAAGAGGTCGAGTTTTGATGCTTTTGAACTTGGTTTTGAGCTTGGAGGTGCAATCTGGGTTTTCCAGATTTCGCACTTCCGCTCGAGCGGGGGAAGTTCCGCTTGAGCGTGGAATCCGAGCATCCAGCATCTCTCTGCACTGTTTTGCAGTCCGCTCGAGCGGAGGATTGGGCGCGCGAGCGGAGTCATGTCTCAAGCTCGAGCGGGCGTCGAGCGGGGATTTCACCCATCCAGTACTTTTACAGTACGCTCGAGCGGGCAAATATATAAATCTACTCGGCGTACACGTTACCTCGCTTGTAACTCGACATGATTCATTGTCTTGATCTCAATGCATTCGTTTCTAACCAGAGTAAGGGCAAATATATGAATCTGTCCTGCACATGATATACCCTATCTGAGAAACGAAACATAATTAATCAGCTTACAATTTGCCTTCATTCCCAACCGAGGCAAGAGCAAATATATGAATCTACTCGGCATACATATTGCCCCACTTGTAACTCGGCAGGATTCATTGTGTCGATCTCAATGGATTCGTTCCCAACAAAGGTAGAGGCAGATTTATAAATCTGTCTGGCACGTGATATACCTCGTTTGAGAAAATGAAACACAATTAATCAACTTACAGTTTGCCCTCGTTCCCAACCGAGGTAGGGACAGATATATGAATCTACTTGGCGTATACATTGCCACGCCTGCAACTTGACAGGATTCATTATGTTGATCTCAATACATTCATTTCCAAACGGGACAGAGGCAGATATATAAATCTTTCTGGCATGTGATATACCCCATCTAAGAAACAGAAACACAATTAATCGGTTTACAATTTGCCTTCGTTCCTAACCAAAGTAAAGACAAATATATATGGATGTTAGAAACACAATTAATTAGATTGATTCATTACTAGGGCAATTAAAAGGCATTTTTTGTGCTTAGCAGATTGTTTTCATTAATAAATTGACTTGTTACAAACGTTTATCACTTTACCAATGAAAACGGCCCTAGTACACCATTTTAACAAAAACAAAATAAAGAAAATACAAAATAGTAATTTCTATCTTTTACTCTCTACCTTGTCTTCATTCTAGATCTGACTGCAATGGCTCGACATCATCTACCTCGAAAGGAATCGGTACGCTGAGCAAAACTTGAGTGGTAACAAGGGCCTTTTACTAGCCATGTTTGAAGCCTTTACTTTCAAAGACCAAAACCCGATTGGCGTATTTTTTAGTGGCCGCCTACTTTCCTTGCTCAAAGGCCTTCGTCATCACCAATTAAGCCTTCGTTAATAACTCTACACCTCAAGCAACTTGACTCTCAACTTCCTAGTTCTTCGTTGGTGGTTTTTAAGGCCTCTTCAGAAAGTTTCGCCCTTTCTTCAGCAGAACGGTGAAGCAAGTTGGCGTGCTTGTTTTCTCTTCTTCGACAGAAGCTTTTTGCTGTTCTTCTGTAGCCTTTTTATGTTCAACCTCTGCTATTTGAGTCACAATTTCCAGCTCAGGCGTTGCCGACTCTGCTTTATGCTACTCAGCTATCACTTAGCCTAAAGTCGATTGTTTAACTCCACTGCGTCATAGAGATGGAGGCCAATCTCAGCAACTCATTTGACAACCTGCGAAATAAGTTTTTTATGACACTAGACATAACCAAAAGATTGAGAAGTAACAGAACTTATCAAAATTTCCAATTACATGGCCATTGCAACAGATAAAGCATCGCGTTTGGCGTAAAACATTGCCTTGTCCGATGGTAGTGTAATGGAAGTAGCCATGCTTAGTGCAACTCCAGGCTCTTTGATAGTTGGAATACCCTTGGTCCTAGGTAGAATTGGGAACAACGCTGTCAAGTGAAGATTAGATGTAACCCTAGATCTTTTTTCAACAGGTTACTCAGTCAATTACGAAGATTCGATAGGACACTTAGAGCTAGTCGCGTCGACGACTTCTACTGACGTCGACGACGGGGCTTCAACCGACACTGACGGTGGTGGTTATGTCAATATTTTGATTACAGCTTGCTCGGATGCCCCTTCCGTCTTGATGGCCGGAGTATCAACTACTCAGCTAAAGGTATCTGCAGATGTCTTTTTAGCCGCAACTCTTTCGGCATTCCTCTTCTTGGCAAATTCAGGAGGGGAAAAGGATTCACTCGCCATTTTCCTCCAATCTAAACCCACGAAAATCATCCAAGTCAACGAAAATATCTTTCTCGATTTCTATTCGAACAGAGGGAGTCGCAAGCTTTAAGCCGTTAACCTCATTTACTCTTCCCATGGAACCGACTTGATCAAAAGCTATATCAAGTCCCGTATTTGATTCTTGCTCTTCGTCCTGATGAACATCTTGTTCAGCAACGAGGTTTTGACCAACTTCTTGATTGGCATCGTGCTCCACGTGTTGTTCGATATCCTAGCTGCCGTTTTCACCACTTTGCTCACTAACTGATGATTTCTCAACCCCAATATCTTTCCAATTGACAAAGCTAGGGAATACAAGAGCTAAGAGTTGTTGTTTACCTCTAGGGATCGGTATGCGGTCTGCTGCAATGAAAGATGAGTAAGAAGGATCATATCTTAGCAGAATATGGGTGGCATTGGCACATCTCTTTCCTTGGAGATTCGGGCAATCGGCAAAATCAAAAATGGTCTTTACTTGAGAAAGATTGGCTTCGTCTGTTGAAGCGAGGGACTTCTTAAGATCGTTGCCTGCAAGAACAAAAAAATGGTCAGCCTACAAAGGAGGAGCCGATTAATATCTAAACTAACAAAAGAACTACTCAGCCACTTGGTTCACCCTTCTGCCTAGGTATAGGATTCAAGTGATCTTCTCCTTTCCCGAATTCCCAATTGCCCTGAACGACAACCATTACATCATCTACCCTTTTGCTAGAACTGGCGAGCATGGTTGCCAAGTAGTGGTCAGTGTCCTTGGCTCTTAAAAAGAACCTTCCTAGCCGACCAAAGGATTTGGCCATGACGTAGCAATGCCGAATGACAGAAATCCCTAAGTTAAGTCAGAGTCGACGGTTTAATTATATTATGTCCATGATTATTCAGTAGAAATTTACGTTGGGCTGGGAAGGCCTCAGTCCCCAAAAAGATGAACAAATCTGAGCATAAAGTAGAAAAGGAAGCGAACTCCACCCTCAATAATCGCCAACAGAGGAAAGATGATGGTGTTGACATCAGCCATTTCCATGTTTACCTTCTCATCCCTAACAAGAGTCAGTTGAACGTCATTAGGGATTGCGAAGTGACAACAAAAGGCGATGACCTTATCCTTAGAAAGAAGGGCTTTTAGGTAATTAGCCATAGAAAGACCAAAACAAAGCACGAGGTGGAGAAACAGTAAGAGATGATGGAAATTCTAAAACAAAATGAAATAAAGAGTGAAGCTTAGAGGACTTACATGTTGAAATGAAAAGATGCACAAATGGTAGAGAGAGCAGAGCAACCACAGATAAAGTCTTGAAGGTGAAGAGTTGCGAAGATAGAGTCTTCTCGGAAATAAAAGGGTGGAGAAGGTTTTCAAATCACATTAAATGAATGAAGATTTCGAAGACGCGGGAAACTTCCCACATTCCACATCATGTCCCATATAACGTGTCAAAGGTAGAATGGCGTGCCCATTACGTACTCGAATTTCAAGGTGCCTCAAGTTTGTCAAAGAAAGCCGATTAAAGAGGCACTTTTGCGGCCAAGCAAATCATCTATTTGGAATTCCAGGATAGTCGGGTGCTCGGGGGGCAATTGTGAGAGCTGAATAAATGCAGTATGGAAAACAGTAAACGGAGCACATTCGAGCCCATCTTGGATGGGCCAAAATTCGCTAAGCCCATGGGATGGAACACATCACCGAGTAGGCCAAGATAAACCAAGGGGATTTGTGAAGTAGCAAACCAAGACATGAAGCAAAGCTTCAGGAATAGACGCAAATCGGCATAATGAGTGGGCCCAAGGTGTTCCATTCTCGATGTATAATGGGCTGCGAAAAAACAATGATGAGAGGCTACCATAGAGAAAATATCCAGGAGGATGGCTATAAAAGGATGGAAATGGGAAGAAGGAAGGTATAAAATCACACCCACACTTTAATAAATAAAAACTTCTTCTCTCCTCCTTTAAGAAACTAATTTGCTCATCGGAGTGCTAATTTCGACACCACCGACCGAAATGTTTTTTCTATTTCAATTATCAGAGCGAGGATCTCTAAAGGGCTCGTTTGGGACAGAGGAGTATTGCAAAACCACCTCTCACAATTATTGCTGGATGCTGCTATTGTTGCTTGCTCTACTACTGGTAGCATTGTGCATCTAGAATGACCACTTTCAGATGGGGTTGGTCTTTCTTTGCTGGTTGTTACTAGTATTGCCTCTGGCAATATTGTTCTATTGTTTCTATTGCTTGTTTTTATTTTTTCTGTTGTTTGTTAGTTTCTCACCAACTCGATATTGTACTAACAAATTATTGGACTTGCTTTTCAGTATCAATCCATTTGGGATCGTTCAATTTTTCTTTCATATTTTTGCACACACATTCTTTATTGATACTTGTCATTTGTCATGTACCTAATTTTCATCAATAAAACACTTTTTGTTCATAATTTTTTTTTAAATAAAGGTTGACATAATCGAAGGTCTTTAAAAGCAAATTAAGGGTGACAAATAACAATCCAATTAGCCCATGATGTCCAAATATATATATATATATATATATATAATATGTTGAGGTGACAAATAACAATCCAAACCGCTCAAAAAAACAAAAAACAAAAAAAAAAAAAAAATTTGAGTGACAAATGGCGAAACAAAATATACATTATATGTATAAATTTAAAAAATTCAAGAAGTTAAATGAACGGCCTCAAGATTTGAGCGATGTCTGAGTTTGATTTATTAGAATGAAAGTGGAATGAAATAGAATAATCATTTTTTAACTTCCATATGAAATGACTATTCATTTTATTGGTGATAATTTCTTTTACAATAAATTTTTATATTATTTTTTTAGTAAAACTGTGAAAATGATGAAAAATCATATATTTCACTTTTATTCTGACGAACAAAACACTATCTTAATAGGGTAAAAAATGACAGAAACTGAAATTTTGAAGCAGTGAAAGTAATTCTGAATTCACAGCACCATCCCAAGGTAAAGAAAGAAGTTGCAGTCATTGGTCATCGTTTGGTGTTTGGTGACAGAGAAAAGGAGAAGAAAGAAGAAGAGAGAATTGATAATTCAAGAAAAAGTCACTTTTAATAGATCTACTTTAACAGATAAACAGTGCAACCATATGCAGAGAGACAAGTCTTTTGCTTCACTTTACAAGCTACAAAGCTACACAAGCCCCATTGCTTTTGCTTAGGTAAATAAAAATGAGAGATGAAACTTTAATGGCTATGCATTCAAGCATGAATGTAGACATGTTCATTTGAATCAAAAAAAGGATATAGACATGTTCATAGATATGTAATTTGGCTACTTGGTACTTTATAATTTTCAAATATGTGCTTTATATTATTTTAATTTCACCCATGGCCTTGAGGTGATTAGATCATTATTTAGATCATTATGTTGCTTCATAGATTTAATGTTAACTATCACTATAGTAGTGGACAAACAAACACAATTTATTTTATATCTCCAACATAATACTACCATTCTAATAATTCACTCACTCAATCTCACCGTACTAATAATCTCATCCAACATTTTAATTAAGTCAATTTAAAATGTTGTTTTTTTTTATTGATGTGTAATATTTTGTTCCAAAAATCCCTCTCATTCGAATGATAAATAATGATAGCTACGGGTTATCGTTTGGCCAAAAGGCCTGGCCCAACAAATTTTTATCTTACTCAAGCCCATACCTCGAGGCTGGTTGGGCTTGAGCCCAACTAGGCCTATTGGTCCGCACGAGGCACCTTGGCACAAGTGCCTAGCAAAAATTAAAAAATAGGAAAAATTGCTTTTAAAAAACCTAAAACTAGGCCCGAATCTTAATCCGTAGGGCTAACTCAGGGCTTAACCCAACCCATCCCGCTAGATTATCTAGCCAATCCCGTTGGACAAGACTTAGGCTTAAGATTTTTGGCCTTGACTTAGCCTAGTCTTAGTTCACATGAGGGTTTGGGCACCAATTTCATGAACTAGATTGGACTGGACCGGTCGGACTTCATGCCAACCTCCACTATAAGAACTAATTTGACAAACATTTAATCATTTATATATATATAAATAAATAAATAAATAATTAACACAATTCAAATGTTTAGAATGAAAATAACCCAAAACTAGATCAAAAGTGTAATTAGCCTATATAATTCTTTTCTTTTCTTTTCTTCTCTTTTTTAGATTAAAAATTCTTTTCTTTATGAGCAACTGGCCAAGACGACCTTCTGACTTTATTAATGTACTAGCTGAATGAAGTATGTGAGAATGAAATAGTAGAGATTCACTATTTTGGTAGGGTTAAAGAAGAAAATGAGAAGAGAGAAAATTACATGTTGTTCGGAATGATTTAAATAAATGTATTTTTAACTTTTTATGAAAAGATATGCAAAAAAATAAAAAAGTGATGTGACCTAAAAATATATATAACACACCCCAAACAAGCTAAATAAATGCGTGTGGACATGTATATGTATGGTTATGTGTATGTATATGCTATATATTTATGTATAAAATGTTTTTTTTTTTTTTGATCAACAAAAAAAAAATGTTTCAAATATATGTACCCTTTAATTCAGTTTTATAAAATGGAATGTGATTTGTAAATTTTAAAGTGATACAAAAAATACGTTTATAATGATATACTAATGGCATTTGTGAAATGATAAAAATAATAGTGGGCATTTTGATCGAGAATAAAATAATTACAAGACGTGAATTTATTCTGTATAAAAATTATGTTTGTATATCCTTACTTTTACAAAAGTGCTAAGAATTGTGAAGACTTACTCTAAAAATAATTGTGTGATGTGGATTTAAAATTAATAAGAGATGAGTCGCACGCATCATAAATATAGTACAATGATTAATTTTTTTGAGTATTTTTTTTTTTTTTTTTGGATATGTAGTGCTATTGTTTAGTTTTGAGGGTAAATTACAATTTATCTTTTTATGTTTGATCACTTTTTCACTTTGGTGGATAGTTCTAAGTGCATCTCCAAAATTAAATTGGGCACCGCATTACTTGGAACACCTCAATTGAAAATTTAAATATTTATTTATTTGCTGGACACCCCAAATAATGCCTATTATAATCTTAAAAATTCTAGAAATTCTACTTTCTACACCCCAAGTCTAATAACTTATTTAACTGAACACTCTGTGTCAACCAAATTATTGTAGACAAGCCCGCAGGGGACCTCGCTACAGCTCGGACTTAATTTGTAGTCACGGTTCTAAGTCTGAACCAAAGAGTCCAAATCCGGCAAATCATTTTGAGAAAACAGATTTTGAAAGAAGTGCCAAACATGGACTGCTTTGCCAGATACAGAGTTGCCACCTAAATGTTTTTTAATGGGAAATTTAGGAAACCCTGACTCGGTGCCAAAGGCCACGTGTGTCCGTCATCACCAAAGTTGCCTCGGCTCAGGAACTTGGGTACGATTGGGAAAGGTCAGCTATGAGCACCCC
>NW_021027188.1:741278-843608 GCF_004153795.1 Camellia sinensis
AACACTTAAGCAAACAAAGCCTTACCAAAGAGGCAACAAAAAGGCCAAATAAGGCCTAAGAGGGTGAGTTTGAACTCAAACCATGAAAGACTCTTAATGAAAGTTCTTAAGCATGAAAATACAAGCCTTTTTTATGTTAGCACAAAAACTAAATCAGCAAGTAAGATAGGTAAAAAGCTAGTGCAAGTTTGGGGAAACTAAAGTAAAATGCTCACCCTTGAAGCACTCTTTAAGAACAGCCAAGGCAGCCTCCTTCTTTTGATCAAAAATAGCCCAAAAACTCAAGAATCAACCCTCAAAGTCCTCAATCTCAGAGCAAGGTGTATAGTGTGTGTATTGGTGCAAAAGTAAGGTAAAATCACACTTTTAGGCCAAGAAACACACACAAAGGAGGAGAGAGAGGGAGATATAGAGATAGGGTGTATCTATATATGGAAGCTCTGGTTTTGCCTTCAAAAATTCTAACCTCAAGCAAAGAGAAGGCTCCTCCTCTTTATAGAACTCCCTCTTGCAAAGCTTATACAACAAGCTTGGTTAGAGGGCAATCCCTCCATACACGTGTATGGAGGGAGCAGAGTTGGTGCCAGCTATCACAGCTGGCACAAAATATCTACATAAAGTAGATGAACAATGGTCAGCTGCCAAAAATTTCATTTTGGCAAAAGTGAGTGCCGACCGGCAACATAATGTGCCGACCGGCAGAAAATATTGTCGATGGAAGAAAAAACCAGCCGGTGGCCTCTAGCCACTGCCGGTGGTGTGTGGGGATGCCTCACAAGGCATTCCCTCCCCCTCCAAGGCAAAACACAAGTGTTTGGAGTGAAACCAGACACTAAACAGTCAAGTTCGGAGATCCTAAGGCAAGGCGCGCAGCCGAGATCTCCGGAACTCCAAACGAACACAAACAAGGGTAATCACCAAGTGTTCCAATGGTGACGTCCAAGTCTTGAGGACGGTCAAAAATGGGTGTCTACAGTGAGCCAAGAGAGGTCCAGACCTAGCCCCAGTGAAGTCTGTGTGGAACAACCGAGTTTTGGAGAGTCAGCCCTAGTGTCTCACACACGAGACTCGTCTTCGCCTTTCTGCTATGCTATGTTATTTTTGTCATGTTGGCGAGGACTTTGCATTTGTCTGTATATAGTTTTTATGGGTTGACTTAGTTTTTGGATGATCCTGTTTGTACAGAACCTATGCTACTGTATTTCTGTTGTAAGTTATTAATGTATATATGTTTGGTTGTTTGGATGTACCATGTAAGCACAGCTCTATGGACAAAGTTTTGAACTGCTTTCGTTTGGCCCCCATTAACTCTGTTAAAATACTTTTGTTTTGTTTTGAGGCCGTAGGTAATCTCATGATTACTGGCCGGTTATGTCCTTAACCCACGGGCGGGTTCGGGTCATGACACCGCCAATTCCATTAAAACCAAATTTAATGCCCATATAAATACTCATTGTTGTTTATGACATTCACATCTCTAATGTTGATGTAAACTTTAACATTTTACGGTGTAGTTCAATATTGATGTGAACTTTAACATTGGTATTGCATGAATGTAATGAGCATGTGCATGACATTCACATCAGCGGTATGAATGTTCACATCACAGTTTGTCACCAAAAAAGCACTTTGTTATGTTTCGATTACATGAATATTGTTTGAATGTAAGCATCCACACTTACTAATGGTGTACTAATGTCAATGTACATGCATACTCCACTAATTCTATTAAAACCAAAATCAATGCTCATATAAACACTCACTATTGTGCATGACATTTACATTAGTGGTGTGAATGTTCACATCACTATGTTCGTCACCAAAATAGTATTGTGTTGCTTATTTGATTTCATGAATATTGTTTAAATGTGAATATTCACACTCATTAATGATGTGCTCATGTAACAAATGTTGCACCTTAATTCCACACAAAGAGAAACAAGGAAAAATATCATGTCAAAGAGGAGAGCATACATACAGAAAGCAGCACCTATTGTGTCATACGACATGTCAACTATAGATCAAACCTAACCGGCTTAGTGAAAATGATGACAAACACCAAGTTCTTGGATTCTCAGCTGGATTGTTTAAAGGAAACACAATTTTGACTGTTGTTTGATGGGTTGAGAATCGGTGAAGTTGAGTTCGACAAATGCATGAAGTTTAATGATGTCGTCATACGCGTGCTAGAGACGTATAAGGTATCCACGACACATTTTACATCAACAAGAAAAATATGAATATGAACTTCACATCTTTTACGATTTTGTAAATTGGAATATATTGGACAAAAGAACCATAATTAGTTATTTTGATTATGCTTAATAAGATACAATAGTATATTGTCATAATATTTGCTGCTACAAAGTTAATGTTAATATTCACATTGGTATATGTTGTTTTTATAATTGTGTACACATAACCATTGTTTTAATGTGACTAAACTAATTTCATTTGATATTTTATTCGTGATGTTAACATTCACATCAATAATCTGATTGTACACTTCATGTTTGTGTATACACAGAAATGATGGTTTGTGGTTAATGCAATGTTGATATTGTCATATTTTTTGAGATTATAAAATCAATGTGAGCCTTCACATTATTTCCAGTTGTTTTATAATTGTGTACACATAATCATTGGCTTAATGTGATTTGTGGACAATGCAATTTTGATGATGAGAACTTTAATATCACCATTCCATATTTGTAATTAACACTTTGAAAACATAATGTCTTTATTTATATTTCAGAATTCATGTGAGACTTCACATTCGTATCTTTTAATATGAATATTCACATCATGTTTGTATTCAATGTAAAAGTTGAGGCTTGTGCTTGTGTAATTTGATGCAATGCTGATATGAATCTTAACATCACCTTGTCCACAATGGTAATGAGCACAGTTAAAACATATTTACTATTCAATATTATATGGGTGTGTGAATAATATTAACACCGATCGACAACATAATGACAATTTTTCATTTCAAAATTAATATGAATCTTAACACTGATTAATGACATGAACATTTACATTATTTGTATATCAGATACATTACCAATCTCAAAAACTCATTGCTAAATTGAAATTCAATAACAAAAAATCAAACAATGGCAACAACATCATCAGAAATTCAAAATCTCATTATCTCAAAAAAAATAAAAAACCATCTTCCTTATCTTCATCTTCATCGTTATCACTATTATCAACACCTCCCGCAATTCTACCATTATACCAATCTAAAATCAAACCCACCTCATCTCTTTACAAAGAAAGCCTCAATACTATAATAGAGGCCTCACTCCTTATAATCTCAACACTCTTTCTCAGACTTCCAAGTAATATGAAGTGTGAACATTCACACTGATTAACAACACAAATGATAAATTTTCATTACAAATAATGTGAATATTGATATTGATTAATGATGTAGTGTTGTTTACAAGAAACTAGAAATAATGCCAGCTATAGAATTAGAAATAATGCCGATCAAAAAAAGAAATCTAAAAAATCTCAATCTCTCTAAAAATAAAAATAAAAATCACCACCCACATCCTCATCTCCATCATCATCTTTATCATTATCACTATCATTAACAACCTATGCAATTCCATCATTTCACTAATCCAAATCAAACCAAATCCACCCTTAAAGAACAAGTTTGTAACAAAATCAACTAAATACAAATAAAGCTTTGACCTGCAACAATGGAGAAATATAAAGTTTCGAACACAGAGCAACAATAGACGAACATCGAGCTTCAAACACAAAGCAACAATAGAAGAACATAAAGCTTCATCGCAATAATAGAAGAACACAAATATTCTCTCGCCAACACGTATAAATCAAAGTTTCGAAACCCTACCAAATAAAGAATCGAAACATATTAATCCAATCCCTATAATCACCACAAATGAAACCCTACCAAAACAGAATAAACAATAAAATGAAACGTATATATCCATGTTTTCTGTAAAATAGGTAACAATAAAGAAAATAAACGAATAATAGTATGCAAAAAAGACAAATAAACAAAAGATCACATAAAATAAAAATCTGAATAAATAAGATTAATTAAATTAAAAGAATGTATTATGAATTTATTGAGTTAAAACTCCTTTAAAAGAAATTTATAAATAATTTTTTTTTATAAAATAATTAAAAATAATAAATATATTCACGAGAGTGTCAAAGAGGGTAAGGACACAAACTAGGTAGGTAGACTGGGATTTGTGTTATGAATCCAGATCCTCCGTCGCACTTCCCTATAGTCCTTCCCTGTTGCCCTCCCAAAACGACGTCGTTTTGGAGGGTTTTTTTTTTTTTTCTTTCTTCTTCTTTCTTTGTTTCTGACTCCACAACACACCCATTGTCTCTGACTCCACCCCTCTTCTTCTTCTTCTTTCTTTTTGATTTACTATTATTAATTGTTTCTGACTCCACCCCTCTTCTTCTTCTTCTTTCTTATTTTGATTTTCCCCTCTGGTTTCTGGGTCTCCAGATCTACCTCTCTGCTTCATCTTTTTTTACCCACAAAACCAAGAACTAAAATCAAATTTCATCAATCATACCCTTTTCGAGTTGATTCGTCTTTTGTTTGGATTTCCTGTTTGATGTCACTGGACTGACCTTGTACCACTAGAACAAGTTCCGTACCTCTTGGATCTAAATGATATCCACCAGACTCGTCTGAGGAAATTGCTAACACATTACTTACATCTAAAGAAGTGTAAGAATTTCCCATGGGCGTATCAACAGTAACTATCGCTAATTTCTCCATCTCAATAAAGTCATCCATTAAGCTCATGTCTGAAACTCCAAAAATTTTGTGAGCCAACTCTATAGACTTTTCACCTTTTGAAAGTTCTCCAAGCTGTGCAAAAAAAAAAAAAAAATGGGAAGATCCTCCACCGCTTGAATGAAGTGTTTTGAGAGAGAGAGAGAGAGAGAGAGAGAGAGAGAGTTATCAGTGAGAAGAAGAAGAAGTTTTTGGTTCAGATGAAATGCTTTCGGCTTCATCACAGTGAGAGAAGAAGAGAAAAAAAAAATAGGAAGCTCCAAAAGCTTTGGTTCGGTTCGGCTTCATCATGTTTTGGGCTTCAAGAAGAAGAACACTTCTTCAGCTTCCATGGCTCTTCTTCCCCCCTTTCTCTTCTTCAATTTCTGATGCTGTGTTTTTTTGTTTTTTTTTTTTTTTTGGTTCAGATTTGAAATCTGATTTTTTTTACAGATTTACTCACAGATCTGTATTGAAAATATCAATTTAATCACAAGCTTCACAATAAACTTCAAAAACAGAGATGACAAAAATCCCCAAAAAATAAAATAATCAAGAAATGAAAGAATTTAAATAGAATTGGAAAAGACCCAGAAAATGGGTTTTGTGAAGAGAGAGAGAGAAAGAGCGGTGAGTTGTGGTGTTGTTGGGTATGTGATGTGTTGGTGCCTCTCTCTTTGTCTCGCGTCTGTATGTTGAAAGAAGAAGAAACCATCAGCAGAAAAGAGAGAGAGAGAAAGAAACAAAAAGAAGAAGAAGAAGAAGAAGAAAAAAAAGAAAAAAAAAAAAAAAAAAAAAAAACCTCCAAAACGACGTCGTTTTGGAGGGCGACAGAGAAGGCCTACAGGAAAGTGCAACGGAGGATCCGGATTCTTTGTGTTATCTGCTGTGCCTCAGCACAGCAGACATTATACTGTCTTATGGATTTATTTTGGGACTCGTTTTTAATAATTTGAATCAATATATTTTAGAGTATATCGAGTAGAATATATTTATAAAAATTAAATTATCAGATATCGTTAATCATTTTATCTAATCAATTTATATTTATTTTAATATTTTAAATCACAATTTCATTTATTGTTGTAAATATAAATGTGAGTCGATAAAAAAATTAACAATATCTAATTAATTTAATTTTTTACAAATATATTTTAATTATATATTCTAAAATATGAACAGTTCAAATTATTAAAAACAAACTCCATAAAAAAAAATCATAAGACAGGCAGTCCAAATTCGATAGGCAGGTATCTTTTATTTTTTATGACACATCGCTCCAAAAAAGTTGCATTTTTTTTTTTTATTTTGTTACAGGAAAATCCTCCCTACCTCCCGCAGGTCCAAGGCAGCGCCCCTTATAGAGATCACTAAGGTGCCCTGTTAGCCGTTCCGAGCGAGAAGACTATAATCTGAGAAACTTACCTCGACCTCCCAAAACAAGCTCCGCTTAAGTCAAGACTCGCACATAGCTTTCAATAAAGATTTCTTTCTTTTCTTTTTCTTTTCTTACTTTTTTTTTCTGAGTTGCTGATTGGAGCATTTCAAAGTTCAGAGCTTTTCACTTTTCTGTCTTTTACCCTTTTTTAGAATCTGATTCTATGATTTATTTTTTTTTAATTTTTAATTTTTTTTGGATCAGAATCTGATTCTATGATAAGGTTGGTAACTAGGGAATACGAATTGTTGTATATTTTAAAAAAAAAATGGTAAAAAAGAAAATACTAACTTTATGGGTATGGTTTAATATTGACATTTGCTTAAAAAAATCTCTCTCTTTATCCATGTTTGTGTTCGTTTGGAGTTCCCGGAGGTCTCGGCTACGCGCCCCGCCTCAGGATCTCCGAACTTGACTGTTTAGTGTCTGATTTCACACCAAACACTTGTGTTTTTCCTTGGAGGGGCAGGGAATGCCTTGTGAGGCATCCCCACACACTACCGGCAGTGGCTAGAGGCCACCGGCTGGTTTTTGCTGCCATCGCCAATCTTTTCTGCCGGTCGGCACCTTTTGTTGCCGGTCGACACTCTTTTTTGTCAAAATGACATTTTTGGGCAGCCGACCACTGTTCATCTACTTTATGTAGATATTTTGTGCCAGCTGTGATAGCTGGCACCAACTCTGCTTCCCTCCATACACGTGTATGGAGGGAAGCAGAGTTGGTGCCAGCTATCACAGCTGGCACAAAATATCTACATAAAGTAGATGAACAATGGTCAGCTGCCCAAAAATTTCATTTTGGCAAAAGTGAGTGCCGACCGGCAACATAATGTGCCGACCGGCAGAAAATATTGTCGATGGAAGAAAAAACCAGCCGGTGGCCTCTAGCCACTGCCGGTGGTGTGTGGGGATGCCTCACAAGGCATTCCCTCCCCCTCCAAGGCAAAACACAAGTGTTTGGAGTGAAACCAGACACTAAACAGTCAAGTTCGGAGATCCTAAGGCAAGGCGCGCAGCCGAGATCTCCGGGAACTCCAAACGAACACAAACAAGGGTAATCACCAAGTGTTCCAATGGTGACGTCCAAGTCTTGAGGACGGTCAAAAATGGGGTGTCTACAGTGAGCCAAGAGAGGTCCAGACCTAGCCCCAGTGAAGTCTGTGTGGAACAACCGAGTTTTGGAGAGTCAGCCCTAGTGTCTCACACACGAGACTCGTCTTCGCCTTTCTGCTATGCTATGTTATTTTTGTCATGTTGGCGAGGACTTTGCATTTGTCTGTATATAGTTTTTATGGGTTGACTTAGTTTTTGGATGATCCTGTTTGTACAGAACCTATGCTACTGTATTTCTGTTGTAAGTTATTAATGTATATATGTTTGGTTGTTTGGATGTACCATGTAAGCACAGCTCTATGGACAAAGTTTTGAACTGCTTTCGTTTGGCCCCCATTAACTCTGTTAAAATACTTTTGTTTTGTTTTGAGGCCGTAGGTAATCTCATGATTACTGGCCGGTTATGTCCTTAACCCACGGGGGCGGGTTCGGGTCATGACACCGCCAATTCCATTAAAACCAAATTTAATGCCCATATAAATACTCATTGTTGTTTATGACATTCACATCTCTAATGTTGATGTAAACTTTAACATTTTACGGTGTAGTTCAATATTGATGTGAACTTTAACATTGGTATTGCATGAATGTAATGAGCATGTGCATGACATTCACATCAGCGGTATGAATGTTCACATCACATGTTTGTCACCAAAAAAGCACTTTGTTATGTTTCGATTACATGAATATTGTTTGAATGTAAGCATCCACACTTACTAATGGTGTACTAATGTCAATGTACATGCATACTCCACTAATTCTATTAAAACCAAAATCAATGCTCATATAAACACTCACTATTGTGCATGACATTTACATTAGTGGTGTGAATGTTCACATCACTATGTTCGTCACCAAAATAGTATTGTGTTGCTTATTTGATTTCATGAATATTGTTTAAATGTGAATATTCACACTCATTAATGATGTGCTCATGTAACAAATGTTGCACCTTAATTCCACACAAAGAGAAACAAGGAAAAATATCATGTCAAAGAGGAGAGCATACATACAGAAAGCAGCACCTATGTTGTCATACGACATGTCAACTATAGATCAAACCTAACCGGCTTAGTGAAAATGATGACAAGCACCAAGTTCTTGGATTCTCAGCTGGATTGTTTAAAGGAAACACAATTTTGACTGTTGTTTGATGGGTTGAGAATCGGTGAAGTTGAGTTCGACAAATGCATGAAGTTTAATGATGTCGTCATACGCGTGCTAGAGACGTATAAGGTATCCACGACACATTTTACATCAACAAGAAAAATATGAATATGAACTTCACATCTTTTACGATTTTGTAAATTGGAATATATTGGACAAAAGAACCATAATTAGTTATTTTGATTATGCTTAATAAGATACAATAGTATATTGTCATAATATTTGCTGCTACAAAGTTAATGTTAATATTCACATTGGTATATGTTGTTTTTATAATTGTGTACACATAACCATTGTTTTAATGTGACTAAACTAATTCATTTGATATTTTATTCGTGATGTTAACATTCACATCAATAATCTGATTGTACACTTCATGTTTGTGTATACACAGAAATGATGGTTTGTGGTTAATGCAATGTTGATATTGTCATATTTTTTGAGATTATAAAATCAATGTGAGCCTTCACATTATTTCCAGTTGTTTTATAATTGTGTACACATAATCATTGGCTTAATGTGATTTGTGGACAATGCAATTTTGATGATGAGAACTTTAATATCACCATTCCATATTTGTAATTAACACTTTGAAAACATAATGTCTTTATTTATATTTCAGAATTCATGTGAGACTTCACATTCGTATCTTTTAATATGAATATTCACATCATGTTTGTATTCAATGTAAAAGTTGAGGCTTGTGCTTGTGTAATTTGATGCAATGCTGATATGAATCTTAACATCACCTTGTCACAATGGTAATGAGCACAGTTAAAACATATTTACTATTCAATATTATATGGGTGTGTGAATAATATTAACACCGATCGACAACATAATGACAATTTTTCATTTCAAAATTAATATGAATCTTAACACTGATTAATGACATGAACATTTACATTATTTGTATATCAGATACATTACCAATCTCAAAAACTCATTGCTAAATTGAAATTCAATAACAAAAAATCAAAATCAATGGCAACAACATCATCAGAAATTCAAAATCTCATTATCTCAAAAAAAATAAAAAACCATCTTCCTTATCTTCATCTTCATCGTTATCACTATTATCAACACCTCCCGCAATTCTACCATTATACCAATCTAAAATCAAACCCACCTCATCTCTTTACAAAGAAAGCCTCAATACTATAATAGAGGCCTCACTCCTTATAATCTCAACACTCATTTCTCAGACTTCCAAGTAATATGAAGTGTGAACATTCACACTGATTAACAACACAAATGATAAATTTTCATTACAAATTAATGTGAATATTGATATTGATTAATGATGTAGTGTTGTTTACAAGAAACTAGAAATAATGCCAGCTATAGAATTAGAAATAATGCCGATCAAAAAAAGAAATCTAAAAAATCTCAATCTCTCTAAAAATAAAAATAAAATCACCACCCACATCCTCATCTCCATCATCATCTTTATCATTATCACTATCATTAACAACCTATGCAATTCCATCATTTCACTAATCCAAATCAAACCAAATCCACCCTTAAAGAACAAGTTTGTAACAAAATCAACTAAATACAAATAAAGCTTTGACCTGCAACAATGGAGAAATATAAAGTTTCGAACACAGAGCAACAATAGACGAACATCGAGCTTCAAACACAAAGCAACAATAGAAGAACATAAAGCTTCATCGCAATAATAGAAGAACACAATATTCTCTCGCCAACACGTATAAATCAAAGTTTCGAAACCCTACCAAATAAAGAATCGAAACATATTAATCCAATCCCTATAATCACCACAAATGAAACCCTACCAAAACAGAATAAACAATAAAATGAAACGTATATATCCATGTTTTCTGTAAAATAGGTAACAATAAAGAAATAAACGAATAATAGTATGCAAAAAAGACAAATAAACAAAAGATCACATAAAATAAAAATCTGAATAAATAAGATTAATTAAATTAAAAGAATGTATTATGAATTTATTGAGTTAAAACTCCTTTAAAAGAAATTTATAAATAATTTTTTTTTATAAAATAATTAAAAATAATAAATATATTCACGAGAGTGTCAAAGAGGGTAAGGACACAAACTAGGTAGGTAGACTGGGATTTGTGTTATGAATCCAGATCCTCCGTCGCACTTCCCTATAGTCCTTCCCTGTTGCCCTCCAAAACGACGTCGTTTTGGAGGGTTTTTTTTTTTTTTTCTTCTTCTTCTTTCTTTGTTTCTGACTCCACAACACACCCATTGTCTCTGACTCCACCCCTCTTCTTCTTCTTCTTTCTTATTTTGATTTACTATTATTAATTGTTTCTGACTCCACCCCTCTTCTTCTTCTTCTTTCTTATTTTGATTTTCCCCTCTGGTTTCTGGGTCTCCAGATCTACCTCTCTGCTTCATCTTTTTTTACCCACAAACCCAAGAACTAAAATCAAATTTCATCAATCATACCCTTTTCGAGTTGATTCGTCTTTTGTTTGGATTTCCTGTTTGATGTCACTGGACTGACCTTGTACCACTAGAACAAGTTCCGTACCTCTTGGATCTAAATGATATCCACCAGACTCGTCTGAGGAAATTGCTAACACATTACTTACATCTAAAGAAGTGTAAGAATTTCCCATGGGCGTATCAACAGTAACTATCGCTAATTTCTCCATCTCAATAAAGTCATCCATTAAGCTCATGTCTGAAACTCCAAAAATTTTGTGAGCCAACTCTACAGACTTTTCACCTTTCGAAAGTTCTCCAAATTGAGCTTCAACTGTTGATAACTTGGAAGCTGTTTGAGCACAAACAATTTGTGAAAAATGGAGCTCATCGAGAGAGAGAGAGAGAGAGAGAGAGAGAGTTATCAGTGAGAAGAAGAAGAAGTTTTTGGTTCAGATGAAATGCTTTCGGCTTCATCACAGTGAGAAGAAGAAGAGAAAAAAAAAATAGGAAGCTCCAAAAGCTTTGGTTCGGTTCGGCTTCATCATGTTTTGGGCTTCAAGAAGAAGAACACTTCTTCAGCTTCCATGGCTCTTCTTCCCCCCTTTCTCTTCTTCAATTTCTGATGCTGTGTTTTTTGTTTTTTGTTTTTTTTTTTTTTTTGGTTCAGATTTGAAATCTGATTTTTTTTACAGATTTACTCACAGATCTGTATTGAAAATATCAATTTAATCACAAGCTTCACAATAAACTTCAAAAACAGAGATGACAAAAATCCCCAAAAAATAAAAATAATCAAGAAATGAAAGAATTTAAATAGAATTGGAAAAGACCCAGAAAATGGGTTTTGTGAAGAGAGAGAGAGAAAGAGCGGTGAGTTGTGGTGTTGTTGGGTATGTGATGTGTTGGTGCCTCTCTCTTTGTCTCGCGTCTGTATGTTGAAAGAAGAAGAAACCCATCAGCAGAAAGAGAGAGAGAGAAAGAAACAAAGAAAGAAGAAGAAGAAGAAAAGAAAAGAAAAAAAAAAAAATTGCACTTTCCTGTAGGCAAAAAAAAAAAACCTCCAAAACGACGTCGTTTTGGAGGGCGACAGAGAAGGCCTACAGGAAAGTGCAACGGAGGATCCGGATTCTTTGTGTTATCTGCTGTGCCTCAGCACAGCAGACATTATACTGTCTTATGGATTTATTTTGGGACTCGTTTTTAATAATTTGAATCAACTATATTTTAGAGTATATCGAGTAGAATATATTTATAAAAAATTAAATTAATCAGATATCGTTAATCATTTTATCTAATCATATTTATATTTATTTTAATATTTTAAATCACAATATCATTTATTGTTGTAAATATAAATGTGAGTCGATAAAAAAATTAACAATATCTAATTAATTTAATTTTTTACAAATATATTTTAATTAATATATTCTAAAATATGAACAGTTCAAATTATTAAAAACAAACTCCATAAAAAAAAATCATAAGACAGGCAGTCCAAATTCGATAGGCAGGTATCTTTTATTTTTTATGACACATCGCTCCAAAAAAGTTGCATTTTTTTTTTTATTTTGTTACAGGAAAATCCTCCCTACCCTCCCGCAGGTCCAAGGCAGCGCCCCTTATAGAGATCACTAAGGTGCCCTGTTAGCCGTTCCGAGCGAGAAGACTATAATCTGAGAACTTACCTCGACCTCCCAAAACAAGCTCCGCTTAAGTCAAGACTCGCACATAGCTTTCAATAAAGATTTCTTTTCTTTTTCTTTTCTTTTCTTACTTTTTTCTGAGTTGCTGATTGGAGCATTTCAAAGTTCAGAGCTTTTCACTTTCTGTCTTTTACCCTTTTTTAGAATCTGATTCTATGATTTATTTTTTTTTAATTTTTTAATTTTTTTTTGGGATCAGAATCTGATTCTATGATAAGGTTGGTAACTAGGGAATACGAATTGTTGTATATTTTAAAAAAAAAATGGTAAAAAAGAAAATACTAACTTTATGGGTATGGTTTAATATTGACATTTGCTTAAAAAAATATTTTTAAAATAGTAAAAAAATGAGTGAAAAAGCTCTTAAGTTCTACACTATTTATGGTAATTTTTTTTTTTTTTTTTTGGCTAACCTCTATTTAAAGAATTTTAAATAAATTTATTTTTTAAGATAAACTCCCCTTAATACCTCATCCTTCCATATCTTTCTTGTGAATCTTAATCTGACCCACAAATGATATGAATAGTTTATTTCGTAGGTTTCATAATAAATTTATTCATATAAAAAAATTAGCTTTATCAAACAAGTATAAACATAGAAACAAATTGAATTTTGTTTATAAAATGAACTATCTATAATTGTAAATTTAAACCATCCACTTTATGGGTATGATTCATATCGGTTGAGTGTGAAGGAATTGAGATCCACAAAAAAAGTGGAGGGATATAGACATGAAATATGGAGGGGAGCTACTCCTATACCTTTTACATTAGGCCTCGTTTGGCATGTTACAATTTTAATTTAAAAGTCAAAAAAATATTTAAAAAATCAAAAAATTTATAGTTTATACCAAAAAGTCAAAAATTTTATTTTCTCTTTATTTTTTGTATATCTTTTCGTAAAAAATCAAAAAATTATTCCAAATATGCTATTTTTTTGACTTCATATTTTAGCTAAAAAATCAAAAAATTACTAAAATACTCTATTCCCAAACGAGTTATAAATCACCAGTACAAAAGTGTACAACCTTTTAAGTCATCATAACAAATGTTTTAAAAGCACACATTAACAAAATCTATTGAAAAAACTAGTCAATTTTTTTTAATAATTTGAAATATATGGTATAAATTTAAATTTGTTATTATGAGATTATATTTTAAAGAAACTTTTTAATACACGCCCTTTTATAAAGTGTGTATCATGCAATTATTGGAGTGTGACCCAATGGTCTAGTAGTCACACCTTAGGTTTCGTTTGTTTTCAGAGGTAGAATGGAGGGGATTCATAGTAAGGGGATTAATAGTGAGGAGATTAAGTAAAATTGTGTTTGTTTTGATAATAGTTGTTAGCGTAGGAATTGTTAAATTATTTTTATATAAAACAAATAAAAAAAATATAAAAAACTAAACATTAATATTTTAAAAAAAATTCCCAATATATGAAAATTTTAAAATTTCTAATCCCCTCACTATTTTTCTAATACCATCTCCACCTCCTCCATCTCAATCCCCTTTCCAACGTCCATCTATATCATCTCTTCTATCAAAATCCCTTCTCCAACTCTATAAACAAACACAACACTAAATAACTCCACCTCCATCATAATCCCCTCTCATCTATTTAACCCCAAAACAAACGGGGCCTTAGGGTGTAGTGAATGGGAGGTTAGGGATTGAACTGATAGAGTAACACACTGGTCTAATAGTCATACCTTATGATGTAGTGAGTGGGAGGTTAGGGATTGAATTGATGGAGTAATAGCGAACTCTTCTATTGTAATATACTTTATAACTATGTGTATCATACTTTATATTCAAAAAATTTGTCTCATACTTTATATTCAGAAATTTTGTAATTTATGTTGTGCATTATGAAATTTGGTGATTAAATTTGTGATATACTTGATTATTGATGATTTATTATCTTTTGTTTTATTTTGGGCTGTGATCCAAATAAATTTTAGTTATGAGATTTTGTCGTGCCAAGTTATTAAGTTTTGGTTAGCATGATTTGTAGTGTTTTTCATGATCAAATTTGATTTTGATTTTGATTATGATCCAAATCCAAATTAATTTAGTTATGAGACGACGTTGTGATTTATTATGAGATTTTGTAGTATTTTGTTATGAGTTTTTTTGTAGCGTTTTATAGGAATGGCAATGGGGCGGGGCCGGGGATCACCCTCCCCATCCCCCATCCCCGTCCCCGTCCCCGACGGGGAACCCACTACCGCCCCTACCCCCGCCCCCTAACGGGGATCGGGTTTCCCCGGCCCCGAAAACTCCCTGAGCTTCAACACTAGAACAACAAATCAGATCTAAATTTAAATTTACAGATTTAAATTTAAAAAAACAAATTACAGATCTAAATTTACAGAGAGAACAACGAGGGAGAGATCTAAATTTACAGATCTGAATTTACAAAAAAAATTACAGATCTAAATAATAATCACAGATCTAAATGAACAACGAGAGAACAACGAAAGACAGATATAAATATATAAAAAAAATTACAGATCTAAATAATAATCACAGATCAGATCACACACACACACACACAGATCTAACAGAGAGACAGCGGTGGTGGTGATGTCGCCGTCAATGAAAGAGAGGGGGGATCGGGGCCAACGGTGGTGGTGATGTCGCCGTCGGTGAGAGAGGGGGGTCAGGGCCAGAGAGAACAACGAGAGAGAGAGAGTTGAAACGAGAGAGTGAGAGAGAGAGATATATCAGAGTTAGAGACAGAGAGTGAGTGTGAGAGATATATCAGAGTTGAACACAGATTTGGTTTATTAAATATACGGTTTGGTTTTGTTTATATATATATATATATAAGGGGTATAAAAGTAATTTCACTTCGGGGAAATTCGGGGATGGGGCCGGGGCCGGGGACGGGGCCGGGGATCGGGCCGGGCCGGGGCTTAAACATTGATCACCGTTCCCGGCCCAAAAGAAATCGGGGATTGATTTTCAGATACCGTCTTCTCCCCGTCGGGGGTATTTTTCGAGAAAAAACCGCTTAAATCGGGGTCGGGATCGGGGATCCCCGTCGGGCCGGTTTCAAATTGCCATCCCTAGCGTTTTATGAATAAATTTGATTTGGTTATGACCAAATTTATTGAAATTTATGAATTATGTTGACTAAAATTTGGGGTCCATACCCAAAAAAATAATAATAATAACTGAAATAACCCAAAATAGCTGCTTCAACCAAACACCAAATAGGATTGAATGAATCCGCTCTCAAAAAATTTAAATTCTAAACTTTTTTTGTGCAATATTTTTAAGAGTTATGATATACAATCTAAAGAATTATAAAAAATAAAAAATAAAAAAAATAAAAATAAAAAGAGTAAAATAACTATAGAAAATGATAGCATGTTTTGTATTCATTCATTTCACAAAAAATAAAAACATAAAAAATAAAAAAGAAAGAAGAAAAGAAGAAGAAGAAGAGAGAGAATCAAAGTGACATAATATTTCAAAAAACTACTCCATTATTCTGGTAAAATTTATTATAATTGCAATGCTGCATACCTAGAAGTTTATTCCAAAAAAACAAGAGTTTAATTTAAATCACAAACATTTTTTTTTTTTTCTTGTTAGAAGATTAATTACAAATGTGAGAAAAATTATTGTAGGAGAGGGTTCAAGAAAAGAGTTAGAAAATTCGAAGATCTTCGAAGATCCTTGAAGAACAACTTCGAATTCTCTAGAATATGATGAGAGGCTTAGATTCTTCAATAATCTCAACTTAGAAACACAACAACAAAGGAGATGATGGAGATAAGAGATTGGGTGAAGAAGAAGGCAAAATGGCTAGAGAATAGAATAATGGCAAGGCTCTCCCATGGATCTCCCACTTTCACTCTCAAGGTTGATAATGGAGAAGGGAAATTAGTTCTTTCCCAGGAGTTAAAAATCTCCAAAATCCATCCCTTGTAAAGCTATGGGTGGGTGCTATTTATAGGCACCTCATGATGTAGGATGGAGCCCATGTGTAAGGCACATGGGGGATATTCTCTCTAACCACCTTGTCCGAGGAGGTGACCTCTCCGAGGAGGTGACTTCTCCGAGGATGAGAAAACCCCGAAGAGGAGATCAATCCCTCGGCGAACCCTTCTTCTTAGCCACACCTAACCAATGATCCCCAACCATCCCAAAGGGTCAGGGGTAGTCCCAGAGGACGTCCTGCCGCAAAATATTGCCGAGTCTCATGGACCCCCCGTGGTCGTGCCACCTCGACCCGGGTATAGGCTAGTTTAACCGAAGAGTGAATTTATCTCCACTCACCGTCCTCGGGATCGGGTCCTTTGTTCGAACTCCATTACGCCCATGGTTCTGGTGCGTAGATCCCGGAAAGCTCCAAGCCCGCAAGTGTTCTGGGACTCATTAACGGAGCGACTTCTAGATTGCGCCTGAATCCGTTCGAAGCCAAGTATTTCGGACCTCTAGGTTCGTGGATCCGAACCCTTTCGAGTCCGAGTGCCTCGGATCTCTAGGCTTGCCTAATACCCTTTCGAGTTCCGGGCCTGAGTAAGTCTCTAGGTTCGTGGATCCGAACCCTTTCGAGGCTTAGAGCGATTCAATCCGTTTGATGGCGATAAATCTGGGCCCACCGATTCTTGGACTTGCGATAAATTCGGGCCCACTAATCTTGGGCTATTGGGCCTAAATAATTTTGTGGGCTCAAATTAGCCCCTCTTACAATTATCAATCTGAATAATTATAGTCCAACAACCCAATAACCATTACAATAATTTTCCTTCAAAATGGGGGGAACTCAAGCTCAATAATTTCCACAATAAATAGCCATAATGAGCATATAAATAAAGGGAAAGGAAAAGTCTGACAAGAAAATGTCCCAAATTTTTATCATGAAAAATAAATTAATGGTGTGTATTTAAAAATTTTATTGTTGTACCAAACCTTAAGTGAAACCTGGACATTGATTTCAATTTCTGAGTGTTTTTGTGGTTTTCTTCTTCTGAGTTCCTAGTATGACCAAAAGGGCAAAGTCTGGAACCAAAAAATTTAACCATGAAAGTGTATGGATCTACATGGATTGTGTAGATGCAAACTTATGTTGTGGGTCCAATCTCTGATAAATCTAGTTCAAACATGTTACATTCGGATAATTTATTTTAAAAATGAAACCCCCCCCTTCCCCCCCCCCCAAAAAAAAAAAAAAACTGTGTGGTTCTATTGATAAATGAACATAATGTAGAAAAAATAATTCATTCTTCTTTTGCCAATAATTGACCATGGACTTTCAGGACATGAATGTATAGGGTGACCAACTAAACTACTCATATTTATGGGTGTAAATTTAGTTCGGTCTGGCCTGGTCCATTTGGATTCGGGCTCAGGCCAACTCATATCAGGCCTCGCGTGTTCCTGCTAAAATTTGAACCCAGTCGAGCCAATCCACAAGTCAGAAAATTAGACCTAGACCCAAGGGACATTCGGGTCTTGGGCGGGCTGGCGGGCCGAGCCTCAAGCAAAGCCGATTGGTCTGGGCCTGGGCTTCAGCTTGGGTAGGGCTTGAACATTTTTTTTTTCCTATTCTTTTCACTAAAATTTTATTTTTTTTCCACCAAAAATGACACTGAGTCTCGGGCGGGCCAAGCTAGCCGGGCTATGAGCGAGCCAATGGGCCAGTCCAGGTGGGTCGGGCCCACAGGCAGGGCCGGGTTTCAAAATGATGGCCTAGACCCAAAGTCCTGGGCTGGGCTCAAGCCCATCACGGGCCACGAGCAGGTTGCGGGCTATTTTTACACTCCTACGCATATTCTAGATAAAATTCTGAATAAATATGTGGGAATAGGTGGGATCCACACGTGTGCGTGTTTGTTGATTCTACCATTTTATCTTATACTTCAGGTTTCGTTTGGCAATTACATATTTTAGTCAAAAAGTCACTATAAATTGTCATATCACACTTTCTATTTTTTTGCACATTTTTTGTAAAAAATTAAAAAATTACTAAAATAGTTTGTTTCTAAACGAGGCCTTATATAAAATGTAATTGTGCGACGAACGAACAAAATAAATAATTAAAAATAATTTTAAAATTAAATAATAGTATAAAATTTATTTAAAAAGTATAGAAAAATAATTTAGAATGAATTAAATTTTAAGTATTTTATTAAAATATATATTACAATTGTTATGTCATTAATTGTATATTTTAAATTCACAATAAGAAATAAATGTCATAATTTAATTGGTAAAGATGAAAAAAATAGAATAAATTTGAAAAAATTATGTTTATGATAAATAAAAATAAATTTCATTTTATAAATTGTTTAATTTTAGTTTATTCTATATTAAAGTTAGTTATAAAACTTAAAGATACCTTTTAGAAATAAAAAAATTTTTTTTTTTTGATAAAAATTGTTAAAATTGGTCAAAAAACTAATCAACTTACACAAAAATTAATTAATTAAAATTTTTAAATTTTATTTTATTTTAAAATTTAAACTTTCTTCAACTGAAATATGTACAACATTATAATATTAAATGTGATCATAGGTTTATATATAAGTGAAACCACTTTCTTTTTTCTTCTTTTTTTAATGTGGGATTGTGTAAAATAAAAATTAACAATTGTTCGGACGGAAAGTTAATTTTAAATCAAATAATATCAGTCATTTAATTTTTAACTTGGCCAATTTTGAGTTTTTTTCAAATCAAACAAATGTAACCAATATATTTTGATAAAATCGCTAAGATCGCGGTTAAATCAGCGAATCAGTCAAACTAAAAACGGTTTAGCCTAATTGGTCAAGTCAAAAAACCAACCAACTTATACAAGAATTAATTAATTAAAATTTTTAAATATTATTTTAATTTTAAAATTTAATATGTCCTGAATTAAAGTATGCACAACATTACAATATTATACAGGAGTGTAATGTTCACTTTATATAAGTAAAACAACTCACTTTTGCATCATTTTTCTGATGTGGAATTATAAAATAAAAGTTAACAATTGTTTAAATGAGAAGTTCATATCTAATCAAGCAATACTAGCCGTTCAATATTTAATCAGATCAATTTTTAGTTTATTTCGAATTAAACATATCTAACCAATATATTTTGATAAAACCGCTAAAATCATAGTTAAACTAATGAATCAGTCAAACCAAAAATAATTCAGCTTAATCGGCTAAGTCAATAGCCCAACCAATAATTAATTAAAGCTTTCAAATTTTATTTTAAAATTTAAACTGTGTTGAACTAAAACATATACAACACTAGAATATTAAATGAGAATATAAGATTCACTTTATATATAAAACAACTTACTTTTTCCTTCTTTCCCCAATATAAGATTATAAAATAAATCATAACCTAATTAGAGTTTTTATTTTAAAAATTAAACTATCTTGAATTGAATTATGCAAAACACTATAATATTATATTGGAGTATAAGATTTACTTTATATAAGTGAAACAATTCACTTTTTTCTTCTTCTCCTGACGTGGGATTATAAAATAAATTATAAACTAATTAGAGTTTTATTCTTATATGGTTAAATGGAAATTAACCAATGGAGGTTTTTTTAATTATTTAAAATTAAGAAAATCAGTATAAAAAATTACAATTAGTCTAATCGGTTAGGTTAAAGACCAATCAACTTATACAAAAATTAATTAATTAAAACTTTTAAATGTTATTTTAATTTTAAAATTTAAACTGTCGTAAATTAAAGCATGAACAACATTACAATATTAAATGGAAGCATAAGATTCACTTTATATAAGTGAAACAACTCTGTTTTTTCTTTTTTTCTAATATGGGATTATAAAATAAAAGTTACGAATTATTTGGGTTAGAAGTTTATATTTAATCAAGTAATCTTAGTAGTTTAATCTTTAATCAGATCAATCTCTAATTTATTTCGAATTAAACAAATCTAATCAATATATATATTTTGATAAAATAGCTAAAATCGAGGTTAAACCAACGAATCAGTCAAACTAAATATGATTCAGTCTAATCGGCTAGATCAAAAGACTAACCAACTTACACAAAATTAATTACTTAAAATTTTTAAAGTTTACATTAAAATTTAAACTATATTGAATTTTAACATGCACAACAATACAATATTAAATGAGAGTATAAGATTCACTTTATATAAGTGAAACAACTTACTTTCTCTTTCTTTTTTTAGTATGGTATTCAGTGTATTTGGTTTGAATTTTCTGGATTAAATTTTTTGAAAACTGAGTTTTTTAGTTTTTGTATTCTTTTGTTTTTAGTGAATATTTTTTAAATTTTAAACATTTTTTTTTACTTTTTTAGATGCACGTTAGTTAGATGTATCTAAAAAGTAAAAAAGTTGTGAAAAAATATTTTAAAAAATTAATAAATACAAAAAAATACAAAAAATGTACTGAATTCTTGTTTTTTTTATATTTTTGGTATTTAGTGAATTTTTAAAAAAAATTACAATTTTTTTACTTTTTATGTATATTTATGTTAGGTGTGTCTAAAAAGTAAAAAAATATCTTAAAATATTAAAAAAATTCAGTAAAAACAAAAAAATGCGAAAAATAAAAAAGTAGAATTTTTGGAAAAGTGTTTTCTGAAAAATGAAAACAAGCAAGCTGATTATTATCAAATAAATCATAAACCAATTATAGTTTTATTTTTATATGGTTAAATGGAAGTTAGACAATAGAAATTTTTTTAATTGTTTAAAATTAAAAAAATTAGTATGAGATATTGAAATTCTTACCAGACTCTTCACTAAAAATCTAATTTTGCTTAAATAATATATAGATTCTAATTTGTAATTTTTTTAATTTTTAATTTTTTATGTTTTTTGTATTCTTAGGGATTGTTTGGGGTGTCCTAAATAAGTGCACTTTTTATCTTTTTGGACTAAAAAATTGAGGAAGAAAATATGGATGTTTGGGTTAATTTTTTGACTTTTTATGGAAAAATGTGTAATAAAAAATTATAAAAATTGATTTAGAGGGAAAAATTAGGATTGGGAGTTGTACAGTCGTAATTGTTAACTTTTAGTGAATAGTATTAATTTTTTAACTTTTTGAATAACTTTTTGACTTTTTAACTTTTTTACAATATGTCAAACTTGACCTTAGACTTTTTGCTTCCCTTTTGAGGGTAGGCATTGCTGGGATGACATTACGTATGTAATTAATGATTGTTTAATGATTCAAATTGACTCTCCTAACTACGTTACACCAAGGATCCTCTAAAGTGAAATTTTTCTAAAGTTTCCTAGAGTGTTACATTGTGTGGTTGAGATTTACTGGCAAGTCACTTCAGAAAAATTGATGTGACTTGCCAGTAAATCTCAACCACACAATGTAGCACTCTAGAAAACTTTAGGAAAAAATCACTCTAGAAGATCCTTGCTCCTATGTTTATGACATGTAACTTCCTACATAATTATTACATAGTTTAAAGTTTGTAATATTTGTTTACTATTTCTCTGCAGTTTTTCACGAGGATTTTCTTTAATCTTTGCCTTCTAATTTTTTAACTTTTTAATTTTGTGACTATTTTAATTTAGAATTAAAAAAATTCGTTTAGAATGAATTTTGTAACTTTTATAAGAAAAATAAATAAATGATTTAAATGTGTCATTTTATCTTATTAATTTTTTAGTTTATTTTATCTTTTTGTGACTAAAATAATAATAAAAAAAAAGTCCTGCTGGAGACCCCAGCAAGAGAGGACCCCAGCACCCCACCTCCACGTGGGGGGCTGCCAATGAAGGAAACAAAAATACTTTAGACCACTAATTAGTGGTGGCTCTAATGATGTGGCAGTGGGTCCCACCCACTGCCACATTGTTTTGTGTCTTGTTTTTTTTCTTTTTTTTTCAATTACCATCTCACTAGTGGTGGGATTAGTGATGATAAATTAGTGGTCTATAGCATTGCTCATGAAGGAAAACAAGAGAAAAAAGAAAAAAAAAATAGTTTTTTGGACCAATGAAAAGAGACCCCAGCACCCCACTGGGAGTCTCATGCATTTTCCAAAAAAAAAAATAGCCTCTGTTTGTTTAAAGTTTTGAATTTTTCTAAACTTCAATAGCTTTTGTTTATGATTTTCCATTTTTTATAGGAAAATGTTTGGTAATTCAAAATTTTGTGGCTCAAATGACTCAAATCTGTCAAAACGACGTCGTTTTACATTCATTTACACTCAAAACGATATCGTTTTGCGGGATTTGAGCCATTTGAACCACAAAATTTTGAGCTACCTAGCATTGTTATTTTTTATATTTATATTCAATAACTTTCCAAAATATGAAAAGAGCACATTTTATTGAGCTGTAATAGCATTTATAAATGGGAATTCCAACTGGATTACTTAATCTCGTTCACTCTTTTAAGACCTTTGCTTCTTTCCCTCTTTGTTTTTTGTTTGTATTATTATCTCTACCTACCAAATTTTACGTACCAAAAAGAATATTCAATATAATAGTGAAAATTTAAAATATGTGAATCAAATTTATTCTAATTTATTATTTATAACACACTAAAGTCTCTTTTGGCAATTCAAAAAAAAAGTCACCTCTTTTGAATTTTTTTGTCTTTATTGGTTTTTTTTTTTTCAAAATTATGTCAAAATTTTTTACTTTTCTGGTCTATCTAGTCAAAATGAATCTAAAAAGTACATATTTTTTTTGAAAAATTTCAAAAAAATATCTTTAAAAGCCAAAAAAATTGCTTATTTTTGCTTATTTCTATTTATTTTTTTTGGAATTTTTTAAAAAATTATATTTTTTCTGTTCATCTTGTTGAGCTAAATCTAGAAACCTAAATTTTTTTGAAAATTTTAAAAAAAAATTCACTAGAGATGAAAATAAACAAAAAAATAAATCAAAAAATAGGCAAACCCCAAAACGACCCTAAATTTAAATTTATATCATACATTTAACTTTTAAATATTTTTCTTTCTTTTTTTTTCGCGTACATGACATTTCTCTAATTATCTCACTCTATATTAAAAATTAATATGTGGTAAGATAATAAAAAATAAAAAAAATAGAGAGTTAGAAATGAGTTCTCTCAAGTTCAAATCTGAACTTGAGAGAACTTGATGAGCCCTTGGAGCTTATCACGGTTTTCATTTTGATAATTTAAATAGTTCATTTTATAAATTTCTCAATATATATTATTAATGAAAAAAATCAGGTATGAAAATATTAAAAATCCCAAGATAGTTATTTGCAATTAGGATTCAATTTTAATAATGAATAAAAATCCCTAATCAAATACAAGTAGATCTAATTCAATTAAACGATAATTGAACTATATCTACCAAACAAACATCGACAAATCAACACAATAATATAGCTTGGAAAAAATCACAATTAGAGTACCTCCAATTGTGATAAAATAATGCAGGCCAAAATCACAATACAATCCACTAGGAAAACAAAGGAATTACACACAAGATCTTTCAATTACCTAGCAATTCCATACCCAAATTAAACCGAATTAGATGGGACTTTTACACCACCATCTTCACCTTGGAATTGCTTTGCCCAACATTGAATCCATAACACTGATGTCAAATCCACGGTGATAAGCTACTCTAGAATCCACCAAAAGTTTCAGGCTCAAGTTTTTCAAAATTTACCGATGAACATCTCTCTTTTAATTTGAATCAAACAAAAGAAATCCCTTGATGAATGTCAATATGAAGTTCGTTGATCCATCAGTAACCCTTAAATCATCAATGTAAACAATATATAAACACCCTCTAATAAAACACTTTTACTTCCCTTCTATTTATGAATTCTGGAAGAGTTCAACCCTAAAACGAGCAACCGAGGCACTTTATAATTAACAGGGAGGTGAAGACAGCTCGAGCGCATGAATGACTGCTTGAGCAGTGAGACTAGTAGGCGGTGCAATCAAGCATCCACACTGCACTACACTCGAGTGCAAGATTTACAGCTCAAGCAGTAAAACACAACTCTCAATATCTCTGAAATCATATTGAAATACTAGATGATTCAAATTAGGCCTCGAGCACACAATTGACCACTAGAGCAGTTCAAGAGGTTTGACATGCTCAAAAACTCCTCTGCTCATGCACACATTTCCCTTAGCACAAACTCGTCTTCTCAAGCACAAATTGAGTTGAATTTGCATCTAAACACTCAATATCTCACAGAAACAAAAGAGCAAATACAATTATATTTGAAAGGAATTTTGTCAAACGATATTGTCAATTACAAAATACCTAACAAGGTAGATTTGACAATCATAATCTTTTCATTTTATCGCGTTTATCTCCACACAAAAAGAAAAAGAAAAAGGACAATAATTTGTTGGACAATCTTCACTGTATTTAAAAAGATTAAATTCTGTTGTGTACTAAACAACAACTAGAATATAAAAAAATAAAGGAAAGGAGAGAAAAATGTTTGATTACAAAAATCAAACTAGAAATAGAATTAAATAAATAAAAAAGATTTTATTTTGTTACCAAAACAAAATTAAAATCTGATTTAAATAAATAAAAATAAAATCAGAAAATAAATAAATAACTTACTTGATTAATATCTTGAACATTATTCTGATCAAGACCAGTGTTTGACACTGCGTCCTTAAGACATATTTGTCCTCTCCACGATACTTTCAGAATGTGAACATCTATCTCCCAGGATAAAATGATCAACTACAAACAATAGCAGCACTACAAATTGTTTGCCTAACGAATACACTAAGTGTTTACACTCTTTTCTTACAGAAATTAAATGCAGCAAAATGTAGAGAATTATAGCAGAGATGAAGTACGAAAATTGGAGTGAAATCTAAATGAGGGACTAGTCTATTTATAGATGTATTGGTGGATGTAGGTTTTGAATTAAACAGGTGCAAACCTGTTTAAACAGGTACAGTACCTATTGGGTTTTGAATTAAACAGATTTAAATATGTTGGGTTCAAAATTCAAACAGATAAAAACTGGAAGGGACCTGCTTGGGTGTACAGAAAAATCGGACCAGTTTGTTTCCAGAATTAATTTGAATTCTAGATTTTATTTTTTAAAAAATTAAATTCAATTCAAATATTTTTTACCCAAAAAGATAGGTATTGGGCTGGACAAGCCCAACCCAACCTCACACCACGTACCTGTGCGCCAAGCCCAGGCCTAGCCGACTGGACAAACTACGGCAGCACGCGCGGTGATTTTTGAGTCCAATGGGTTTAGCCCATAACCTCTCTCTCTAAAATACTTGGGTACCCCTTGGGGCACACCCCAAGTTTCAATCACATGCCTTATAAACCCAATCAAAACTTTCCACCAAATCAATGTGGGACAAGCCTTATTCAAACCTTTAAGGATTTTTCACCAAAATTTCATTTCCTTAGAGCATACTTTGGCTTCAATTTTCCATTCACCCGGTAATGATTTTGAGCAACCAAATATACCACATGAATCACAACGCGGCATAGAACGCGTTACCACTTCGACCCGCGAAAATCGATGCTCGGGTCCCACCTAAAAATTAGACCAAAGTTAGTAAAAAATTATGGTTTTACCCAGAATTTTCCAACCATTTCCAACACAATTATGTTTTGAAAATAAATCATCTTTATTTTAGAGACAAATATGATAAAATAAAAATGTTACGATTATCGGATTGACCTACATTTTTAAAAAAAAAAAAATTAAAAAAAATTCAAAATTTGACTTCAATAACAAATCAAACTCTAATTTTTTTTAATCGTTTTAATTTAAGCCTTGAACTTTTAAAATGATATCAATTATAACCACATGTTTGTATCTTTTAGTTATAATTAACGAAGAATGAGCAATTTAGACATTATAACTACCTTTTTTTTTTCTTCCTTCATTACTATTGAAAGTATGAAATCTCGTATTTTGAGATGTTAATATTTTAGTGAGAGATATTAATGTTTTATTTTAGATAATGGTTTGGCAGTGAGATTTTTAGATGAGAACTTAATTCATTTTTTTATATTTATTTTACCTTTTTTCTTTTTTTTTAATCTCCACCTCATTATTCTCATTATTTTATTCATCTCTTTAATTTTCTATTTTTTATTTATTTATTTTACTTGGACTCAAAACAAAATTCACATGGTTGCCATCCTTATATCTATTCATGATTTTTTTCTTCTTCTCTCCATACTCCATGATCCATCAATCTCATCTTTCCTTTTTCTTTTATTTTTTTTATTTTTTATTTTTTTTTCTATTTTAGCTTTCCTTGCCCTCCAAGAATACATGGAGGCTTCTCTCTCTCTCTCTCTCTCTCTCTATATATATATATATAACTTGCAATTTCAAAGTTATTTTTCTTCATTCCATTCTTTCGGTTCATTCTCTCCCTCTATATATATATATGTATTTGTATAAATGCAACGGTAAAACGTGATGTATCCGTGTCGTATCCGTGTCAAATACTAACACTCTTCGGATACTTCTCAACACCTGTCCGACACTCGTAAAAACGTATCATTTTTTTTTTATAGACCCAAACACTCTTCGAACACTTGGAAGACACATGTACCTACCACTTAAATTCGTGTATCTATCGATTAGATATGGGTAAAATTAATTATAAGTTTGAACAAAACAACTTAAAATATATAAATAAGAAATAAAAAGAAAAATTATATAAATTTATAAGAATTATTGTCATATTACTTTTTTTATTATTTTAAAATGACATATTCATATATATGACATATAATAAATATATAAAATTACATTCATACATATCCTGTATTTTTAAAAAATTGACATGTCAACGTATCTATGTCGTGTCACATGTTTGTATCCACACTTCTTAAAATGCCCTTATAGAAAAAATTATAAATTTATTTGTGTATATAATCCTTAACAAAATAAAATGATGAAAAAGATTCATATAATTAATCCTACTATTAATTTGATTTAGTTTATATGCTCTGGTTTTTGTATTTTTTTTTTTTTTTAATTTTCATAAGAACTTGTGCATGGTATGAAAAGAGCCTAAATTGTAGGCCGCAAACGGTGTTTTTTTAACTGCAAACTCAAACTAGGTTTTTTACAATCCCACACTTCTAAGCTCTCTCTCTCTCTCTCTCTCTCTCTCGTGTGATTGTAATTGTATTCTCTCTCTTAGGATCTGTAAAAGTAGTACATAATGTGAAAGGAAAAAAAAAAACCTTAAATTTCAATGTCCTTTTTTTTTTCTTATAATTTTTTAACAGCTCTTTAATGACAACTTATACATAATATGGAAAGAGCCTAGATTCTGAGCTGTAACCGTGCTTTTTAACTCCAATCTCCAACTGGGTATTTTTCAATTTCACTCTCTCTCTCTCTCTCTCTCTCTTGTTTTTTTAGTATTCTCTCTCCCTCTCTCTCTACCATTCTTCTCAGTGAGGAAAATGGGTAGAGCAACTAGGTGGCTGAAGGGCTTGTTTGGGATCAAGAAAGACAAAGAACAAAAGGATAACTCGAACTCCGGCGACCGGAAAGACAGGATGCGGGGGAGTTTCGGCCACTCGGGGAGAGACACCGGCGGATTGTGTCAGAATCCGGCGACCATTCCACCGAACATCACGGCAGCCGAGGCCGCTTGGCTGAGATCTTTCTACAATGACACTGAAAAGGAGCAGAACAAGCACGCAATTGCAGTAGCTGCCGCCACCGCTGCGGCGGCAGATGCGGCGGTCGCCGCCGCTCAGGCAGCCGTAGCGGTGGTTAGACTAACTAGCCACGGCAGAGGTACTATGTTCGGCGGCGGCCAGGAGAAGTGGGCTGCCGTCAAGATTCAGACTGTGTTTCGAGGATATTTGGTAATTTCAACTCACTAGTTTATTTGGTATTGTTTTCATTTTTTATTTGATTTTTATGTTTTTAGAAATAAAATTAAAAAACGTGTTTGTTGAATGAGTAAATTAAATGTGTTCACTAAAATGAAGCAAGTTTTCAAAAAATTGCTGTAAATAATTTCAAAAATCGTTTGCCGAACAAGTTTTTAATGTCAATTTTTATTTTTCTACATCTCAAGATCGGAAAATATAAAATGAAATTATGTTTGGTTGTGTTTTTGTTTTTGTTTTCATTTTATATTTTGGTTTTGGTGTTTTCACAAACACAACCAGTGAAAGTTATCTTTATCATTTTTGTCTGACAAAATTTTTGAAATTTCAAAAATAAACCTTTTGATATTGGTATGTTTTTGTACTTCCTTTATTTTTGCTTTTTGTAGGAGATTTTTTTTTTTTTTTGGATGTTGAAACAATGTTTTTGTTGTTTGAGTAAAACAAAGTTTTGTTCACATTCAGTTGTGTTACAAACACAGGAATCAAAAACAAAATATACATGAATTGATAAGATTTTACAAAATTTATTTTAAGGAAAATGCTATAGACCCCAAACAAATTACTAAATTTTTTACCAAATCTCTCACATGGGTGTGAAATCCACACAAATCAAATGTGTGTGGTTCCCACACCCATGTGAGAGATTTGGTAGAAAATTTGGTAATTTGTTGGGATCCCTAGCATAACTCTTATTTTAAAAACCAATCTTGTACATTTTTAGTTTTTCTGTGTCAAAATTTATGATCGATTTCTGTGTTTTTGGCCTGTGAATCTTGTTTTGTGGGTGTTTTGAACAGGCTAGAAAAGCATTGAAAGCTCTAAAAGGACTAGTGAAATTACAAGCACTTGTGAGAGGCTATTTGGTGAGAAAACAAGCCACTGCAACACTTCATGGTATGGAAGCTCTTATTAGGGCACAAGCCACAGTTCGTGCTCAAAAAACTCTTGGTGGCAATTTCCACTCTCATTTCCGAGCCCGAAAATCGATTGTAAGACCCAAATCTATCAATTTCGTGATCTCACTTGTCCGGTTTTGTTTTCAGAATCTATTTTTTTGAACAAAAAATTTTTAAAAAAATAATAATAATAATTTGAATTTTGAATTTTGAATTTTCAAAATTTGTTTTGGCCCACAAAAAAGAGAATTATATGACAGTATGAGATTTTTTGTTTTTTTTTTTTTCAAATTAGTTTCAAATTTTTTTGAAACAAATTTAGAAAATGGAATGAAAATGGGTAATTATTGTTGGAGATTCATTTCAAATGTTTGTTTGATTTGTGTAGGAAAGGTTTGATGATACAAGAAGTGAGTACATTACAACAATCCATAGTAGAAGGCTCTCCGCTTCTTTTGATACCACAATAAATCCAAATGATGAGAGTCCAAAAATAGTAGAAGTGGACACAGGCCGACCCAAATCAAGATCCCGGCGGACCAACACCTCCTTGTCTGATTTCAGTGACGACCAGTTTGGCCCAACACTCTCCTCACCCCTCCCGTGCCGGTTTCCAGCACGTTTATCGATACCCGATAGCCGGAATTTTCATGATTCCGCCAATTGGGGCCTAACGTGTGATGAGTGTCGGTTCTCCACCGCTCAAAGCACCCCTCGGTTCATCAATTCTAACGGGCCTAATGGGCCTGTTACGCCAGCAAAGAGCATTTGTGGCAGCAGTGTTTTCCGGTATGCCGGTTTTCCGAACTACATGGCGAATACCCAATCATTCAAGGCCAAGTTGAGGTCTCACAGTGCTCCAAAGCAAAGGCCCGACCAAGGGCCCAAGAAGAGGCTTTCATTGAATGAAATGTTGGAGTCAAGAAATAGTCTAAGTGGGGTTAGAATGCAAAGGTCATGTTCACAAGCTCAAGAAGTGATTAATTTCAAGAATGCAGTAATGGGTAAGCTTGAAAGGTCTTCATAGTGGGTCTCACCCCCCTATCTGTCTCATGTCTGTGTCGTATTATGTGAAACTAAATAGTTAAAAATGAAATTATTATATGTAAAGGATGTGGGCAAAATAATAATACTATGTACTAGAAAAAAAATGTCCGAAAACAATGAAGTGAAAAAAGAAAAAAAAAAGAAAAAAAGGGGTGTGGGAGAGCTAGGCAGTGGTTTTTTAGGGCTTGATAGAGCATAATACAATGTGTGTAAAGTTATAGGCAAGATGTGATTAGAGCCTGTTTTCATTTCAGTTTAATGTTGGTTTTTTACCAGTGAAATCTATAATTATTGAATCTTTTTTGCTTTTGGCTAATCATTGTTACTCGATTTGATGAATTTCTTGAATAAATAAGCAAACTCTCCATCTCCCCCAAACAAGGCACTAATAACAAATCAATAATTAAAAAAATATTGTGGTTGATTTCAAATTTCAAACAGGGATATATATGATTGGATCAACAACCTTTTCATATAGTTAGATTTTGCTATGTAATAAAAGGGTTGCAGTTGCTCTATCGACTTAAATCTTGAATTTCTAATTTTCTCATTATCCCAAAGGATAATTACATCAATTATTGGATCAATGGTCATTGTCTATTTATTAAAATTTCTAAGTATTATAAGTTAAGATTAAACATTTGTATTGTTCGCTCTCTTATTTGTTTAATAAGGCTTCGTTTGGGAATAAACTATTTTAATATTTTTTTAATTTTTTATGAAAAATGTATAAAAAATAAAAAAAGTAATGTGATAACTTGTAGTGATTTTTTAATTTTTTTGACTAAAATTAAAGATTGTCAAACAAGATCTAAATATCTGATTATAATATCACGTGTAATAGTACAATAAATGAAAAATCTCTTTTGTATTTTACGATAATGGAAACTACGGGCTAAGTTAGTGGAATATGAAGAATCCGTCCCATGCCATTTACTATGTTTTATTAGTCAATGATATAATTATATCAATGTTTATTCCTTATTTGGATATTTCATCTGATTTGTATAGATCTTATCTACCTTGTGAGACCTATGATCCTGTTTTCTCATAATCATAGAGAAAATAGGATAAGAAGTATAATGAATCGAATAAAAAAAAAAGAAAGTGAGATTATCTTAAGAAATAATTTGTAATTTTTTTAACTTATTTAAAACTTTTAAATACATATTGACAAAAGAGTCTAGTTTCTTTTATTGTAATTATAATTTCTGAGGATAATTTAGATATTTGCCCAACAAAAAAAGTTATTGTATATGTAATGAATGATATTTCAAAATTAAAAAATTCAATAACTTTTAATGTGTATCTTTGTTTTTAATTAAAAAATTTAAAAACTTCTTGTCGAGATCTATTAAAAAAGATACATGATAAAAATTACTGTGATTGTCTTTTAACGAAATTTCACTAGTTTAAAGAAGAGAAATTTCAAATTCAGACCTAAATTACAAAAATGGGGCCAAGCTATAATCAAACCATTGAAATTCCATAGTTTTTGCCCACTGAATTTCACTGTACAAAAAAATAAGGTTACCTTTTGCTAGAGTTTTAGAATTATGATTTGATAATAGAATTGTATTTTGAGTTTGTAAGTTTTGAAATTATGATTTGAGTATGAAAAATTTGTTTGGTTATGAGTTTTTGAAAAGAATTTTGAATTGAGTTTAGAATAATTGATGTGACATATGATATTTGATTCAAAAACTTGCAACTCATAACCAAATACACAACTTAAAATTCTATTCAAAACTAATAAAAAAAATTTAAGAAATAGAAAATATTTTTTATTTAATATATAAAAAATTACAGGTGCCAATTGCCCAAAAAAAAAATACACTGTTTCGGTCAACCGGCCGGACATCCGGGAGGACGACTAGGTAAGCAAAATTTCAAAATTCAAATCCACCTGAAATGAGTTTTCAAAAGTGGTGTGGAATTAATTTTTGAACACTATCCAAACGGAGGGTTTAGGGGAAGGAGTAGAATCATATTTCAAAAGCTTCTCCAAACCTGTTTGATAACTATTTCGTTTTTAGTTTTCAGTTTATATTTACAAAAATTTAAAAAACTGTCATAAAAAATTGTTTGATAATTTTTTTGGTTTATAAATAATTGTCTCAGTTTATAAATTTTACGAAAAAACGTAAACTCAAAAAATGAGTTTACGTTGGTTTTTAAATAGAAATTTAAAAATTTGACAAACAAATTTTTTTTTTCAAATAATTTTTTTTATCAATTAATTTTTTTCCAACTAATTTTTTTCAATTAATTTTTTTTTCAAATAATTTTTTTTTTCAATTATAATTTTTATAATTCCATTGTCATAAATAATAAAAAATAAATATAAATATTTTAGGCCTGAACAAACATATTTTTTAGTTTATGTTTTTAAAATTTTTTAAACATTTTGTTCAAACCAAACATGTTTGTAGTTTATGTTTTTTTAAAAATAAACAAAATCAATTTACACTTAATTCTTTTTATTTATTTTTAATATAAATCATCATCTATTTTTATTAAGGAAAATTAATAATAAAAAAAAGTATTTTACTCATCAACTATAAAATGTATAATCACACTATAAATTGGCGTAAACATAATAGAAAAAATTTCAGGTAGCGTTTGGTATCATTTACATTTTTTGTTTATGTTTACAAAAATTTTATAAATTAATTTTTTTTTATTTTTAAAAAAATATAAATTACCAACAGGTTTGATTTGAACAAAATATTACAAGAGTCAAAAGTCAAAAAACACCGATGAATAGTACTATGAGATGGAGCTGGGCTAACCTCTTCTTAGCTCCAAAAAGTTCCCATTTATAACCAACAGCAACATTGTCAAAGGAATCAATTCATCTGTCTACCCAAATGTGTTTGGTTTGATTTTGGGACATAAATTTTTTTAAAAAAAATTAGAAAAGGAGTTTAGAAATTTTTTTTGATTTGTTTAGTTGTATATTTTAGAAATAATTTTGGAGTATAGAAGTTTGGAATAATTTGATATTTTGTTGTAGTTCAGTAGATGTGCGTGAGAGAAAAAGTGATTGAGAATGAGAGAGGGGAAAAATAACGTGATTAATTGATGTGTAGGAGATAGAAAGGGATTTTGAAAAAAAAAATTTCTAAAATCACTAAATCAAAAAAAAATTTAAAAAAAAATTTCTAAAATTTATTTCTCAAAAACAAACCAAACAAAACCAAGCTGCAAACACAGACCTACCCAAACATCATATTCTAGTACCTCTGCAAAACTTATCTAATATCCATAATGGAGATTTATGTTAGTGTTGATGTGCTGTAAATTTGATTTATTTCATCAAGTTTAGAGTATGAATCAAGGTATTGTTATTTTCTATGAATATTGTTGTTATCATGGATGTGTTATGATAAATATTATCATTTGTTTGATTAATATTCTACGTAAGTTAATATTATTGTCAAATAAAATTAAAATAAAATAAAAAACAAAACATATATACTAATTTGGGGGTTAATAAACATGTTTTTGTTTTCAAATGTTCAAAAAATAATGTGTCAATCAAACATGTTCTCTATTTATTTTTTTTAATAAATAAACAAAACATGATTATAGTTTTCTGTAAACAAAAATTAAAAATTGTAAATTTTACCAAACGGGCCTAAAAAATTCGGTCACAAACACATCCACAATAATTTCACAAAGATAATTTGGTATTGTTTATGGGGAGAAAAGAAATTTTAAAGGTTTTAGAATTTATAAGTGGAAGTTCAAAATAATTGATGGAATGCTAATAGTAACACTCATTCAATAAATCATACATGTATCGCAAACATATTACTTGCATTTAATTAAGTCACAAACACTCTTATCATTTAACAAAAATACACGAATTCCCTTCAAATTTTGCAAAAATATCATACACTTCTTCTATGCGCAACTACTCTACTCTTCTCGCAAATTTGGTAAGAAGTAGAGAATAAAAACTTTATAAAAGATAGTTTTCTAAAAGGTATGTTGTTTCATCTCTATGAAATAGAATAGATATACTGCATCATTTGAGGACTGAGGATGGTTTGGCATCCCTTATATAATTCATCTTTTTATTTTTTTTTATCATATTATTTTTTTATTTTTTGACATATCTTTTCATAAAAAGATAAAAAATATACTTATTTAGATCATCTCAAACAATCCCTCACCATCCAAGTGCTAATCCAACAAGCACCCTTTCCGGAATTTGGTGGTTGGTTTACTGTGCAAAAAACATCTTGCCGCATCAGTTAATTGCTTGGAAAAGGAGCAAAAAAATTTACCCGCCGCAGTGAGTATGTTATATTGTTCTCCAAAACCTATGAAGCATGAATATGAGCACGTCGATAAAATAAAATTTTAAAAAAATAAAGTATATGTATGGTTTCATATGTTTGTAAAAAAATATTTATTTTTAATTTAGAATAATATAAAAAGAAAAATGTTATGAATCTCAAATAAATTACTAAATAGATTACCAAACCTCTTACATGGTTGTGGGACCTATTTACATGTGATTTGTGTGGGTCCAACACTCATCTGAGAGATTTTATAATTTATTTGGGATCCCTAACATAACTCATATAAAAATTAATTGAATGGTTTAATTTGTTAAGATTCAACCTACAATTAACATTTAATTCTAAAAGTAAATGTATAAATCAAAATTAAATATCAATATATTAAATAACTTACAAACCATAGTTTAATTTTAAAAACATACTAAGCATAAAACTAAAAATAAAAAAAATATATAGTGAAAAGAGTTTTATCTCTGTAGTAGAAGAAAATATTGTTTCAATTGAGGTATGGTACGATTTGGGTATATAGTAAGTACGTCTGAGTACGTCAAAAATTAAGAAAAAAAATTTGGATAAATGTTTTGTATACCCGATACATATACAAAAGTACCATACAAGATACCATACACCGATAAATACCAAATACGAATACAACATATTTTTCAAAATACCCATACTTGATAGTCCAAAACCCATATTCTATTTATCCCATTCATGTTAGGTCAAGTAGATACTTGGAGATGAGTTACATTTTTGGTATTTTACCTCTTTGATCTCTCTCTCTCTCTCTCTCTCTCTCTCTCTCTCTCTTTCTCTCTCCCTCTATATATATATATAATATATATTTGTGCAGACTTGAATTTTGGCAATTCCTACCTACCTTCAAGATAGGAACTGCTTCAGAATAGAGTCAGACTAAAATTATTGGAAGAGGGGAAGCCATAGGGACATATTCTATATATAGAAAAGAATATATATTTTCTTTTTTGGGCCAATCAGAAAAATTTTACAAATTCACACTCTTATATGGGCCAAAAATCAGATCAACATACATACCTACAGATTCGCAATGGACCAACCTAAAATGATGGCCCAATAGCTGAGAGACTAATTGAAAATGATAGGGATAATTACACGTAGGTGCCTATGGACTAGGATTATTTATTGAGTAATACTAGAAATATTAAATTTTTTACCAAATGTCTTACATGAGGTGAGTGTGGATTCTATACCCATGTGAGATATTTGGTTATTCATTTGAAAGAAAATTTGAGACCTATAACATTTTTCTTATTTATTCAAAAGTCTAATTTTTTTTTTTTTCACACATTTTCCTCTCATTTGATAATGAAGGTTTTTTTTTTTTTTTTTTTTTTTTTTTTAATTTTTTTAAAATTTATTTTTAGCCTAATAAATTTCTGATTATCTGCAGTTGTAAATATGGAAAATGATAGTAGGCCTGGTTGCGATATTGATGATAATAGCAGCAGCTTAAACATGGAGTGCATCAGTAGCCAAAGTTCGACTACTTTGGGATATGCAACAACGGATTTATCTGGTTCAAGAAGAACAACAAGTGAAACGGCTTTGGAGACTCTGGTCACATTAAGTCCTTCACATGGAGTAATGACCAAGCAACTGGAAAAGCAGATGCAATCGCCAGCCAAGAGATCACTGAAAATAGTTGAGACAAGAAAAAAGTCAAGATCGTTGAGGTTTGGTAGACATGAGGGATACTCGTTTTCTTCTATTTCAGTGTTAAAGAAATCTGAGCCAGGGTTAAGTTTTTTGGGCATTAGAAAGGAAAATATGAAGATGGCGAAGAGTGGGAAGCAGTCAAAACTTGATCCTAAAGAATTGGTCAAACATGACAAGCAAGGCCTGAAGCCTATCTGTGAAAGACTAAGAAGGAACAGATTGAATGGCCATACATACAAAGAACTGCTCAGATCATGGGCAAGGAAGGCTAAGGTGTCCGGTAAAGTTTCCTTTTTATATTCCATTTCTACTTCATCATGTATCAACTTTCATATTTACTGGAAGGTTTTTTGGAATTTGTGCGCACTCTAAAAAAAAAAAAAATTTAATTTAATGCGGACGGGTTGGGCGGGTGCGGTTCAAACCCGCAACCCGCCCGCAACCCGAAATTCATATAAAATCCAAACCGCACCCTACCCTAATGTGTTTGCGAAACCGCCCACATGCGTGCGGTTCGGTTCGGGTAGGGCGGTTTGGGCGGGTCGGATGACCCTATGCCCAGCCCTAAAAAGAATATATATTTTCTTTTTTGGGCCAATCAGCAAACAATTTACAAATTCACACTCTTATATGGGCCAAAAATCAGATCAACATACATACCTACAGATTCGCAATGGACCAACCTAAAATGATGGCCCAATAGCTGAGAGACTAATTGAAAATAATAGGGATAATTACACAAAGGTGTCTATGGACTACGATTATTTATTGAGTAATGCTAGAAATATTAAATTTTTTACCAAATATCTTATATGAGGTGAGTGTAGATTTTATACCATGTGAGATATTTGGTTATTCATTTGATAGAAAATTTGAGACCTATAATATTTTTCTTATGTATTCAAAAGTCTAATTTTTTATTTTTTTTTCACACATTTTCCTCTCATTTGATAATGAAGGTTTTTTTTTTTTTTTTTTTTTCCTTACTTTTTAAGTATGTTTATATAAATGAGTATTAGACAATGTTAAAAGTTCTTTAAAAGTAACTGCAAGCAAAAATAAATTAAATTTTTTGGAGACTTTTCAAAATATATGTGCTGCGTTTGTAGAATGATCATTTAATACTTGAGAAATTTATTAAAGTGATAAATAATTGAGATATTTTAACTTTTGTTTGTGAGTTTTAATTTATTTTTAGTTTATTTGTATTAGTTTTTGTTGAAATATTATGTTGAAAGTGTAATTAGTTGAATTGTAATTTTATTTTGGTCCTTATCATTTTAATTTGAATATTTTGATCCATACACTTTAAATCTAGTTTCTCACATTATTTGATTTCAATTTTCTAAAAATTAAATTTTTTGTTTTTTGTATTTATTTTATTGTTTTTAGTGATTTTTTAAAAATATTTTAAGCAAATTTTTTACTTTTTACATGCACCTAATCTAAATGTATCTAAAAAGTAAAATATTTTATAAAAAAAAAAAAATCAATAAATACACAAGAATACAAAAATGTATCGAATTTTTGTAATTTTTTTTTATATATTCTTGGTAATTAGTGATTTTTTTAATTTTTTCCACAAATATTATATTTTTAAATTGTATTTATATTAAGTGTATGTAAAAAGTTAAAAAAAATTGCTTGAAACAGTAAAAAAATTCACTAAAAACAAAAAAAAAATATATGAAAAATAACAAACTCAATTTCCAAAAAAATGAATTTGGAACCAAACAAATTTGATTTTTTTGTATTTTTGTTAATTTTGCCTACGTATACATGTCAAGTAGAGATTGACAAGTGTCCAAAAATCGTTAAGTTTAACCTCTAACTTAACAAAGTTGAAACTAAACTTAAATATGAGGACTAAATTATTCAATTTGAAACAATAGGTACCAAAATAAAGTTGGAGTCAAACCATAAAGGTGAAAAGTGTAATTAATCCAAAAAGTTAGGTTTCAAATTTTAGATATTGTCTGATATGTCATCAATGTATTAGTATAAAAGATGAAAGGTAGGAACTTATTAAAACTAATGCAAATCTAAAATTTGATAACCAAATTTAATCATTGTAGTATTATTGATGGATTAACAAAATAAAAAGAAAAGGGTGCAAGGTAACATAGAAGCAAAAGAAAAATAAATAAATAAATAAAATGGTTGGTGAAAATAAATAAATAATGTATATTTGACAAATAGATTAGTATTCTAAAATAATATGAGTGAGAAGAAATGAAAATAATTATATTGTATTAAAATTGAATCCATCATAATCTTGACATTGAACATATAGATCGTAGTCCCAAAAAAATGCTTACCAAAGAGATATAATCAATGGATATTTACGGGTCAGTCCCATTGATCGGACTCATTTATCTATAAATCCTATTCATTTTTTCGTTTATCAATATCTCTAAAATACCTTCCCTCACCCATACGACCACTACTACCTTGACACCCTACCACTGACAACTACCGACATCACCTCCTATTGTTGAAGACCAACTATGTCCACTGACCGACCACTTTTGACTGTCAGCAACCATCGTCGATTCCCGTTTCTAATTGCCAACGACCACCACCGACCTCCGACGACCCCTTTGGCCGCTATCTTTGATTGTCGATCACCATTATTGACCTCCAGCAACCTCCAACAATATTTCTGGCCAATTTCAATCTCTAATACATCACCACAACCACCATTTCCATGGATTTAGTGGCAACAAGAGAAAATCAGAAGAAGAATGATGAACAGAATAGAGGAGAGGGATGAGGAGTCCTTACCAGAAGTTATCATCATTCTTCACATTCACAAATCAACACAAAAAATCAAAAATAGGTTCATTAAGCCCAATTCCTACAGTAATGAATACGAGCGCAATTGAAATTCTTGAGTTATACATTTGTGTATTTATAAGACCATTCACTATTTCTTAAAACTCGATCTCTTCCCCATATGAAAGAGAAACCATGAACCAAAATAGAAGAGTTTGCCCCACCTATGAAATATTTCATAGTAGCTTCATTAGGCCATACATCTTTTTTGGTATATCCAGATAATAGGTAAGAGCATAATTTATCACTAACTGTTTGTAAAAAAAATTACAAAAGGCAAATCTAGTCATCACCGTCACAAATCAATACAAAATCAATACAAGAAACAAAGAAATTCAGTGATAAATTTATCACTGATTTATTAAATCTTGATTTTGCAGCAAAGTTGGTTTGAAAGAAATAAAGAGGTAATGAAGGAGATAGAGAGAGACGAGATATGGAGAATCATTGTTGCTTTGAGTCAATTGAAGTTGATTTCACCATGTAAACAACTAGATTGGTGTAGATTTAGAACATGTGAGATCGCCGGAAACATGGTAGATAACGAGGATGATAGAGATTACTAGATTTGCAGCGATGACGATGCATCTGTGATGATGAAGTGTAGATCGGAGATAGTAAAGTGTAGATTAGCGACAATGGAGTGTAGATTGGCGACGGTAAGTGATTGGTGAACAATGGTGGATCGGAGATGGTGGAGTGTAAATCGGTAATGTTGGAGATGGTTGGTGGATGGTGATGGTGGCAGCAGTAGCTGGTAGAGGTGATCGGTGGTAGGTGAATGGCCATGGCAACAGTGGTGGTGTAACGAAAGTGGCAGTGAGACGGTGGTGATTATTTGAAACTCTTTAGAGAAGTGGTGTAGAAAGAAAGAAGAAGAAGAAGAAGAAGGGGAGAGAGAGAAGATGACAACCTAAAAAAATTTTAAAAATTGATAGAATGAGAGAAGATAAGAGAAAAAGAAAAAATTAATAAAGATTAATAAAGGTACTATAGGCATCTTAGGCCTTAATGGTGCATTTAAAAAATTCATTAGAGTTTAAGGCATTTAAGTCCCAAAAGTAGTACTGGTCAGTAATAAATCCTATAAGGAATCTCAGCAACTTTTAAGTCTAAAAACTTCATAAGATCTGGCTATTCATATATATATTTTGTCAAGAACAATAAACCATTGGCATCAAGAGCCACCAAAAAATCCAGCCACCATGATTATTTCATTTTCCCTCACGAAATCTATAATATTCTTTGGAGCTCAAATAGTAGAAAAGTTCAACTGAGAGAGGGCATGATGTAAAATCCAAGAACTTATCACTAACTAGAACTAACTCATTGACCAAACCTCATTATTCATGTATCTCATTAGTAGATTTCATCGCTCAATACTTGGATTTAAATCTCCATAGTCACTCCATAGAATTGAAGAGAAATTTACTCTTCGGCACTCAGAGCATGTGGTAGGACCTTAGTTTCGGCCGCCACATAGGTGCGATGGGATCTCCAGATTGTTGTGTGGTGCCGAGAGACAATATTTCCTAACAAATATGTAGATTAGTTTATCTCCATAACCATTTTTTTTGCCTAAAACCAAAAATAAATAAATAATCCAAAAAATTATGCAGTGCTTTCATTGCTCCCCAACAATTTCAGAAACCACACATTTATACAAGTCTCAGACACATACTGGTGGCCTCACACTGGGGCTGATTGTGCCCCTGGAGTACATATTAAGTCCTCTATTTTTTCTTTTTTATAAACAAAATATAAAAAAAAATTAAAAGACATTCGTCATTTTTATACAAAAATTAATTTTCAATTTTTTTTTTTTATATTTCCTAAAAAGTTAGTTACTTTTTTTAAAAAAAAATTCCCTCAAACAACTTTTGAAAACAATCGCCTAACAAATTCTCTTTGCTTTCTGAAAAAATGAAAAATATATATATTAAAAACACAATTATCCCTAAGTTCCCTGAAGAACAGAGTTTATAAGAGCATTCACAGTGGTTTTTAAAAAAAATTTTAATATTTGATGGATATAAGATATTCCAACGAAACCCAATAAATTACAATCATAGTAGTGAAAATCAGATACAACATAAAATTTTACAAAGAAACTCCCAAAGTGGGAGAGAAAACCCAATTAAACACACGGAGAGTAAGACATACATGCAGGTGGATAGATTCGAACTACTGACACTCACACGCAAATCGATAGATTCGAACTACTAACCTCCTATTGAGGTACAAGAGTTCTAACCAATCGGACTGATCTCATTTGGTTTTATGATGGTTTGTTAGTGGATACTTTTTGTAATATTATTTAATTATTTTATTTTTTTTACATACATGGCAATATCCGCATATTCACTAAGTTCCACTTTTATTAATTTTTATCAGATAACACATAATTTTAATATTTTCATTACAGATTCCTTAAAATATCCTAACATAGCTCTCAAGGAACTACATAGATAGAAGTAACCCTGAAAAGGATGGGCTAACCTCTCCCAACGTGTAGGCTGGACCCTCACCGTTTTGGCCTCTAGTTCATCCACCAGCATCCTGCTTTTAATAACAATACAAAAGAATGGGTCATGTGCACCTAATTGAGGTTAGCAATTTGCAATCAATTCAAGAATAATTATATAAAAAGATTTTAAGGAAAACGATATAGATATGTAGCATTTAATATAAGTATACAATTTGGACATTATCTTCCACTCCCACCACAAAAACAAAAAGTCCACAAGGATTAAGAACCAAAGGTCACAAATCCACTCAATGCCAGGTCCACAAAAAGTAGGGGAAAAACATCAATGAAAATGACGTGAAATTGTCACATACATGAGAAAACCTTCAATAAAACCATCATATTATAATATTACTAACCCGTAATATCATTATTTAATAATAAAATATCAAGTAAGATGGGTAAATTTCACAATACAAATGTAACTATTAGATTTAATGCATCCAGTAACTACCACAGTTACGTAGTGAGGTTCACTCATCCAATTAAATACCTTATCATAAAATAATAATATCATAGGTTAATAATAATGTAATTTCATCGTTATATTAAAATTTTCCAACATAAAGGGTTTGTTCATTGAACAATAGTACAAACTCTGTTTCTCTCTCTCTCTAGTATTCTCAGAAAGGTGTCTCAGAGTTCTTGTTTACTCAACCTCTTCAAAAACCATTTTAGTCACCCAGATTTTCTCTCATAACCCAAAAAAATAAAGTTACAATGATTAAAAAAGCCACCACAGCCTTCATAGCCATAGCCACCTCTCTCTCCTTCCTCTTCCTTTCATCCCCTCCAAAATCCTCCTATCATAACCTACTCCTATCCATATCAGACAATACCTCAATATCACAACACCTCTTCACCCTCACTCGCCGGCCCCATGTCGCCGGCTCCCAAGCAAACGCCGAAGCTGCAGCCTATGTGCTATCCACTCTTACTTCCTGCAACATCCGCACGCACATAGCATCCTTTGATGTGCTCCTCACTTACCCTGTTTCGCGTTCCTTGATGCTAACGAGCCAACCACCAGACCCTCCCATCTCACTTGATCTCCAACAAAAAACCTATGATGGTGATCCATATGCCGACGTAGCTAATGAAGTTCTACCAACCTTTCACGGATATGCAAAATCAGGTACCGTGTCTGGACCGGTAGTTTATGTGAATTATGGGCGCGTGGAAGACTATGCAACATTGAAGGAAATGGGAGTGAATATGTCCGGCACTGTTGCACTAGCAAAATATGGACAGATATTTAGAGGGGACATTGTGGCGAATGCTTATGATGCAGGTGCTGTAGGGGTATTAATCTATACAGATAGGAAGGACTACGGGGGCGGGGGAGGTAGTGCAAAGTGGTTTCCTGATGACAAGTGGATGCCGCCAAGTGGAGTCCAGGTGGGATCAGTGTTTCGTGGGACTGGTGATCCTACCACACCCGGTTGGCCTAGTTCCCGGGCATGCGAGAGGCTATCAGATGATGAGGTGGAACAAAGAGATGATGTTCCACACATCCCTTCATTGCCAGTGTCCTGGGCGAATAGTGATGCAATCATGAGATCTATAGGTGGGCCCATAGCCAGTGATGATTGGCAAGGAGGCATTGATGCACCAGTTTACAGAGTTGGACCAGGACCTGGAATTTTAGAGCTTAGTTATATGGTAAGTGTCCATAGTACTACATGGGCAGGTTAACCATTATCATAGTCAACATAATACCATATCAAACATTTGTGTGGGATATTGTAAGGAACTATTGGTTCGGTCAAGAACCAAGTAATAGGAGTGACCAGAACATGTGCCTAAGCAAATTGGTGAATAGATATTTTGATGGGTTTTTTCAGGGAAAACAAGTTATAAGCACAATTGAGAATGTTATTGGCATTATTGAAGGAGCAGAAGAACCTGACCGGTATGTGGAAATCGCCCTTAACAATTATAAAGATATTCTACTATTCATATCATTGTGATTAGAGAACACTAAGAAAATAATGTGTCCTGTCCGACATTGACATGACATTCATCAGTCACCTATTACACGTTGAATGAAAAATAACTTGGAATCGAACGATAAAATAAAAACAATGTAAACTTATATCTATTTTCCTCTTTTAGAATTTAAAAATATTTCTTTTACTTAAATATTCAATATATATGACATATAATAAATATATAAGATTGTATATTTTGCAAGTGTTCCCACGTGCTGTGTCCTATATTTTTTGAAAATTTCCGTATTGACGGATTTGTGTTGTGTCTGTGTCCGTGTTACCTATTTGTGTCATCTTTTACTTGAATATTCAATATATAAGACATAATAAATAGATAAAATTATATATTTTGTACGTGTCCCCGCATGTCGTGTCTTACATATTTTGAAAATTTTGTGTTGTGTCATTGTCCGTGTTACCTATTTGTGTCCGTTCTTCTTAGGGAGAACATCACTTAGCTCCAATATGCATTCCCCAGAATACTACAAAAGAAAAAAGAGCGAAGCATCAACAAGAAATCATGAACTCATCAATGTGGAACAAAATTAAGTATCAAAGGAACTGACCTTTATAATGATTTTAATCACCGTGTTGCAACTATACATAGATTTGTGATTCTGGGTAACCATCGGGATGCATGGACATTTGGAGCTGTTGATCCTAACAGTGGCACTGCATCCATGCTTGAGGTAATTATGGATCCAATGCATTCCCTTATTGTCTCCTCTTTTTCTTCATTTAAAAAATTCTCATCTTTTAACAAATAACTAGACCTTTACCTGATTTTCATGTGGGATGAAGGTTGCACAAAGGCTAGGTAAGCTGCAGAAAAGAGGCTGGAAACCACGACGAACAATTGTCTTTTGCAATTGGGACGCTGAGGAGTATGGCCTGGTCTCTCTCTCTCTCTCTCTCTCTCTCTCTCTCTCTCTCACACGCGCGCGCGCATCCACACACATCACAAAACAAGTTTGACTAAATTCAAAACGTTTCCCATTTCCAGATAGGATCTACAGAATGGGTTGAAGAAAACAGGGAAATGATAGCTTCAAGAGTAGTTGCTTATTTGAATGTTGATTCTGCAGTAGATGATGCAGGTTTCTACGCCTCTGCAACTCCACAGCTTGATGAACTACTCAAACAAGCCGCCCAACAGGTAACCCCAAAGAATTACCAAAAACAATAGTGACAGTGGCTACAAAAACAAAAAAATACAAACAACAGATGACTTCGCTTATCAGTGGTTCTTGATTTAATTGTTCTTTCACCTAGTTATTTAATTTTCCCACTCATCTTAAAGTTTTTAAAGGAGAATGCATAATGCGAGACATTTTACCCCTCATGAGGCAGCTTAAGCCTCAAGGCATCGAGGCGCAAGCATTTTTAATATTTAGTAAAAAAATACAATGTTTTAACATATTAAAACACTACTAAAAATTAAATATAAAGGTTTAAATGCTTTTCTCCTAAAAGCATCAAACATTTTACTGTAGAGAAGGAAGCTACCCTCCATCGAAGGTGAAATTGACATTTGTAGCTTTAGTTATTGAACTTCTCACTTGAGCCTTAACTGGTTTTTTTTTTTTTCCTTTTTTTTCTTGGTCATTTACTTGATTTTTTCATGGGGTATAGTTACAAGGTCCCTCTTTTTTATGTTCAAGCTCTTCATATGCTTATGCTCAAAAGGCTTATAAAGTGTAGATGAGGCACACATCTCAGACTGTGATGCGCATGTTTGTGCGGAGTATCGCACAAAAATCAAAGCCTCGATGCATTTTTCCTTACAACTCGAGGCAAACCTCAATAAAGCCTTTTAAAACTCAACTTATTCAAATTTGTACTTATCTTGGAAGGTTCAAGACCCAGATAACTCATCACAAACAATCTACGACACCTGGTTTGGCTCTAGCAATAATTCCTTGGTAAGTATTTCAAAGTTTCTTCAACAACAAAAAAGTGAAAAGTAAATTTGGTAGAATGATGTCAAAAAAAATTTAGTTCAGCTAATTTACCTGAACTCCATGTATGAAGATTGGAAGGTTAGGAGGTGGGGGATCAGATTATGCAGCCTTTGTACAACATATTGGTGTTCCCTCAGCTGATATGTCTTTTGGCAAAGGTAACTGAAACATATTTGTTCTGACATTACCTTTCATTTGGAGGCATAATGACCAAAACAACGAATATGAAAAGCAGGAAAACAGAATAAGGCTAAGCTAACCTAAGAAGCATTTTTTTTTATACAATTATCTGTGATATATATAAACAAAAGGAACAATGACCACAATATGCAAATACTTCAAAAGCATCAAAATCCTATAGAATTGGAGTAACTAGAAAAGCATTCTGGCTAGATTTTGAATCTCCCTTGAATGATTATAAGCAATACCATGCAATCACTCTATGCATTTGTAATCATCATAATACTATCTTTCATATAATCTATGCAATATTTATCAAAAAATAATATAATCTAGTGTAAATATCTATATCTATCACAAATCATACATGAGATAAAAATTCAAGATTTATTAATGAAAAAAAAAATTATAGCTATTACTACCAGGGAATGCACATTATTCTCTTCCTATCTCCATAGAAAATGAAACAAGTGCCCAATACCTATTTTGCTTCTAGACTAATCCCAATTAGCATACCAAATTTATTGAAGCCATAATTGTTAGAACATTTAAGCAACCATGCCAAATTTTCCTTTATGGTTCCTAATGTACATCATACATTCTTGAATGGAAAATAAGCAACAATTGTACATACTACAGACATTCTACTAGAACAAATATGACTAACAAAGTACATTCATCATCAACTATAGAAAGAGAAGAAGTTATCTTATAATGAAGTACAAAGTAATAGGAATAGAGGAATAGAATATGGATATTTAACAAGAGGTGGAAAACTCAACCCGAAGCCTATGAACCCATCCAATTAAACCCATTTAAAGCCCCTTTGAACCCGTCCACATCCATAAATGGGTTGCTTCTAGCCAACCCAATTAAAATTGGATTTAAATGGATTGGACATGGGTACCCATTTAAATGGGTACCAGACACATCCTTCACCACTACCACCACCTCCACCACCACTTCCACCACCACCACCCCATCATCGCCACTGCCACTCCACCACAAGATATCTTGTAGATTGAAACTTGAAACAATGACCTGATTGCTTACTATTGTCATCTTGGGACTGGCTATGTAACTTCGAATTCTTAAACTGGAGATGCCTCCAGGTTGGCTGGTACAATTTTGTATGTCTATTTCTTCCACCTGTGAGGTTGAACATCATTCCACCACAATAATATGGTCAACAATGTGAATGTTTTGCATATTATTTTACTTTTGATTGGTTCCCTAAATGTTGTTCCCAGAGTAAGCTAAGCCTTTCCTCAACAAGCCTCCCCAACTACTGGGGTGGTTATAACTTATATGGATCTACCTTCTCTAGTAAATAGATGCAGAGCCACATCCTTGATTTTAATCAAGGTAATCAAGTGCTAACCAAATAAATAAAGTAATCTACAAATGATGCAAACCACAAGAAGAGCAAGAAAAAGCAAAGTTAAATAAGTGGCAAAATTTGGAAATCGCAGTGGTTTCAAGCTACTAGTGTTATTAGAGTCCTATTTTATGATTATTTTAAGTTATCTAGGATTTTTAGTTCAAGGGTAGTTTGGAAATTTCATAATTTTCTGGACATGGGTTATGCAGGTCATCTCATGGGTCAAGTTTAATTTGTTTTTTTATTCATGTGTCTTATTTGGTCTTGAATTGGTTTTGGAAATCAAAATTTTAGTAGTTTCCTATTTTGGAATCCTAGTTGGTTCAAGAAGTCTTTCTATTTAAAATCATGTAATGTTTTTAATTCAATAGAGTTGATATTTCAGAGAATTTTCAGTGTTTTGAAGCCTCTTTTGGGTTTGTGTGATACAACCCTAACCCTGGGTATGATGCCTAAGGCCTCTAAAAGTGATTCTTAAAACTATCTCCTTCTTTCTTCTTTCTTTCTTGAATTTCTGCACTGTTCATGGGTGTTCACAGCCCCAAAAAATCAATCTTTCTTCTTATTACATTAAGCCTTAACCCTAATTCTTCCATACACTAGTAGAAGCTCTAAATTTCCCATTACTTTTCAGATTGAAACCACAATAAAAACACATAGAAATTCAGCATTACAGTTCTCATAGTGTAGTCCTACATCAACAAGCCAAATTAGTTAGGTCTAGAAAATTTATTTCTCCTTATCTGCTTCATCCACATTAAAGCTACAAACAAGCCTTGTGTCCAAAAAACCAAAAAATCCTTTCTAAATAGTCGATACTCCTGAAAGACTCCTTTTATCTGCTTCATCCACATTAAGGCTACTAAATTATACTTAGTACCCCTCCACTTTCAGTAAAATCTCACTTTGGTCCCTCCACTTATAATTATAACAGCCAACCCCCTTACACTTTAAATCAAGCTCCAATCTCATCCTTACGTCCATGTACCGTTAATAAAGTCAATGAAAATTGAAAGTGGAGGGGTTAAAGTGAGATTTTGGTGAAAGTGAGAAGACTAAAGTGAGATTTTAGTAAAAGCGTAAGGGTGCTAATGAGAAAACAAAAATTGTTGCAAATGCATCAAATGACAAGTTCCGTTAATGGTAGACGGATGGAATGATGAGATTGCAACTTGACTTAGAGTGTGAAGGGTTAACTTTTACAATTCAAGGTGAAGGGACTAAAGTGAGATTTTAGTAAACGATTTTAGCAAACGTGCAAAGGTACTAAGAGCAATTAACCCCCCTTTTTTTTATAAGTAAAGATATTATTCAAGAAAGAGAATCAAGACGATGCCAATGAATACAAAAAAAGCCACCCCAACCACCTCCTAATTTATACAGAGTGATCATCCAAGAAATATAAAAAAGAAAACACATCTAGATCCACATTCCTCGAGACTATACAAGACCCCCAGAAATCTAGGTCTAGGTGTGGGTATCGATTAGTGGTGGTGTATTTTTGTTAACATCATCTCGATGCTCTTCTTTTAATAAAATTTTCCTTTTCCTTATCCCAAAAAAAAAAAAACTACAGAGTTTTGTTTTTCCCATGCATATGTAGTTGCCAACGCTTAATAATCATCCCATGTTATTTGCCTGAAGTTGCACCTTATTCATGCTCACTTGTCATAACAGTTCAGGACCTTAGCCATGGTGCTTTTGGACCACTCTATTGTCCCCACTAAAGGTCTAGCCCCTCGTACTCGTCCCAAACAAAGTTAAGACAATCTTTGTGTTATACATCAGTAATAGACTTTTTTGCTTTGTCCTTTCCCACTATCTCTTTGCCCGTAGTTTCTACCTTTCATGTACAAGTCATTAATGTAATTGCAAGGCCTCAAGCAATGCCTCCTCTGTCCATTCTATTTATCTGCCCATTGGCATAACTTCATTCCTTCAAGTTTTAGTTGAAGATGCACCTTGTATCAAGTTTCTATTGAAGATACACCTTATGTACTTTTTTATTTTTTTATTTTTCTGTTCAATGCATCATGCCTATAAATGTTACTCGCATGCCAATCAAACGAACTTCTTGATCTTTATACTCTCAAGGCTGTCACTCATCTAGTGTTCTCCATCAAACAAGAAGCAAACATACTAATATTTCAGCTACCACTCATACCTATCAAATCAAGATTTATTTACCAATGCCAATAACCAAGCTCATGCCACAGGCCTAACATATTCATCCTCTTAGGCAAATAATTGAGGCCCTAGAAGAAAAGAAGTCAGGGTCATTCTTCATGTGCTGTGATCAACACCCCAGTATTTGTCTCAACAACCCAACCTTGTGCAGTCATCGTTATTTCCTAGTGTCAATTCTTGATACTTTCCTAACAAATAGGTATATCCTCCCTAACATGAACACTCATGCCTTGCCATGCAAAATCACTTCCTTCTTAGACATGCTACAATTACAAACCAATTCCTTTCCTAGGATAGGCTACAGTGATATTAGTTGTCATAACCTTGGCCCATTCGATGTTTAGGTGTTTTGTGCCTTGCTAAGCCATGTCGGACCTTAAGTCTTTTGAACAGTGTGAGAAACATGCACAAGTATAAAAGCACCTCTGCTCTCTGAGAATGTAGAGATTTCTAAAAGCAACATTCAACTGTATAACACATAAATGGTGGCAGCCCTCAAAGTCACTCCTGCTCACATTTGACAGATAAGATATAATTCCACTTCAATGGAGGCTGACAATCAAGAGACATGTACCCACATCTTATTTCTAATGACAAACTCTAAAGTTCCTTTGACAAAATAATTAGCTCTACAATAAAAAATCTGAAATTCTGTAACTTAAACCCATCTATATAAATATTGGCCAAGACCGATGAGAATCATTCTATAACTTCAGAAAGCTAAGCACAACACTAAACAAATTAGCCCTTCATATTGGCCAAGACTAATAAAAACCATCCTAATTCCTAACTTACATGCATGTAAAAGTCAAAACTGCTCGTCATTGTTGTGAGGAACCACCACTTACACAAGTCTCATTAGCTTCAGCGGCCTCATATTGTATACTTGATTCCTCAATAGACTGAGGATGTTCATTGCCAATTCACATGCTAAAATCATCTTTGCTTCAATGTTTTCATTTTTGGTTGAAGGTAAAGTTGTGAGTCTTCCTTCTCATTGATTTCATAAGCGAGCTTAGTTTTGGTGAGTGCTAGTTTCTGTTGGCATGTAGATGATGTGTAAAGTTTTTTTGCTAAGAACTGTAGACACTTCTAAGAAGGTGTTGTGTCTTTGTCAAACGACGACATTCCCCAACAGAGTGCCATGTCCATGTCAGACATCAGTCGGATACATGTCCAAATGTGTCCTATATTTTTGGAACTGAAAATGTACCAAACACTTGAGGGCACATATGTCCATTGCTTTGACACATATGGAACACATGGTAAGTTTAAAGAAAATAACTTGGACACAAGGCTTAGTTTGGTCTGGTTTGGTTATTGCTGTTCGTGTCATATTATGATTTTTTTTAAATTGCCTTCTCAACGTGCCCATTTCATGTTGTATCCATGTCCTATGTTCATATCCAAGCTTCTTAGGATTTTATCTTTTTGGCATTCTATAGAATTCTTATTATTTATCAAAAAATAATAAGTTTAAAGAGCAAATCCCTTCATAGCACGAGCATCCCCAAACACTTTAATTGGAAAGTTGAACTCATGGGAAAGATTTGCATTTTTTCTAGCATACTCCAAGGATTGCTTGACATAAATTATCTTATCCATTGCAGGTTACCCAGTCTACCACTCAATGTATGACGACTTTATCTGGATGAAGAAATTTGGTGACCCTTTGTTTCATAGGCATGTAGCAGGTTTGTTCAATCGTTTTTGTATGAAAGCTTCTACAAACCTTAAAATCCCCATATGTCAAACTATAGCATCTCATACATTATCTGATCATTGTTTGTGGTGTTTAAAGAACCCATCGTAAGCAAAGAAAATGAAGGTCAAGGCATTTCTAATGTTAGTCAAAAACAAAAAAAACTAAGGTTTACTTACTAATATCAACTACTCTTATTTTTCGTTATGCATGTTCTTCTGATAGAATTAGAGATTAACCAAAGGACCAAAATATAATATATCTTACAGTGGCAAGCATTTGGGGTTTAGTAGCTCTCCGACTTGCAGATGAGGAATTTTTGCCTTTTGATTATCTCTCCTATGCACATGAGCTCCAGGTATGTCCGCGAAACTCAGACACAATCACTATGCTTACATCCTAGCATTATACATTCATATTTGGTATCAAATTGTAATCAGGGAAGTGCAGAAGAGTTAAAAGGTGAGGTATCGAATAAGGGCATTAACGTTATTCCCTTGTTCAAGTCTATTGAGGAGCTCAGAAAGGCAGCCACCAAAATAAATAACCAGAGAAAGGTACCCATTGCAATTCACTTGACTGAGACCTCCACAAAATTATATTCTTTCCAGATGAAATACTAGGCATGAAATTTCTCAGGCAATGAAAGAAAACAACGGTTGGGCAATGATGTGGAAAAAGGACACTTGGAAAGTGAGAGAGTTGAATGACAGATTAATGATGGCAGAGCGAGCATTCACAGATAGAGAAGGAATCTCTGGAAGGCCATGGCACAAGCATTTGGTATGTTCTCATTGATATTCATATGATTGTTCTTTCGTCCTACTTGTTATCTAAAAACCATTGTCTGAATGAGTGACACATTGCGGATTACACAATTATATTACTCTAGTTGTACAAGTGCAGCAAATCTAATTACTACTCTTCCTTTCTCAGATTTATGCGCCATCAAACCACAATGATTATGGATCTAAATCCTTCCCTGGGATTGATGATGCAATTGAAGACGCCAAGAGTCTTAACACAACAGAGTCCTGGCGTTTAGTACAACATGAAGTTTGGAGAGTTTCTAGAGTTATAACACATGCATCACTAGTCCTCAATGGTGAATTGACGTGAACATGGCAATGTATCAACCTACATGTTCGTTCATATATTTCAAGTTAAGGTTTAAAGACCCAAATTGCTTATATGTTCCACAAATTCTAATAATACTATAGCTTTTCTAGTAAGTTTTTCTCCAGAACATTGATATGCCCCAGACCCTAAGACAAAATTGTCAAACAATTTACTGACAGCAAAGGGAAGTTCCAAGCAAATTGTCAAGCATGGACCAGATCTGAACTTCCTTGGATTGATCCAGAACCCTGATTGTTGGTCACAAATTAAATAAGTCGAAGGGTACAACCAATATGAAGAAGTGACATTGTACAGAGTAACAAGTTTGACAAGTAAGGTGAACCAATGGATTTTTGAGAAAGGTGATGAAGTGAAGGATTGATTTTACACTGTATTGGAAGTTTAAATAACCTTTTTTTCTTTAGGTAAAAATCACACATACCTTGGACATATGATAAAAATACACAAACACCTCTGACATTTCTAATATATTACTCATTGACATTTGGAAATCATATCAGCCACAACTCTATTGGCCATCATCGTTAATTTTCCAATGAAATACTGCTATTATAGAGTCTTGAACTCGTGGGAGAAATTATAAAAAAAAAAAAAAACAAGACTTATTTGTTGTCCAAATTAAAAGTTGATAGGACTTTATGGTAATTTGGAGGGAAAAGTGATCCATATTGGTAACTTTCCCAGCCTATGTATTAAAAATTTGCTTTTTTAGGCTAATTCTCAATTGGGGGGTCGCATTATAGATTTGTGTGATGTAACAAATCTTAATGGTCACACCCTAGGTGATCTTGTGCGTTTCCAAACACATTCGTTCCATTTTTAGACCTCAAACATTATGAACTTATGTAGTAAGAATTTGCATTTTTAGGTTAATTCCCAATTGGGTAGTTGAGTTCTAGATTTGTGTGATGTAACAAGTCACAATGGTCACACCCTAGGCAATCGTCTGCGTTTCTAAACACGTTCATGCCATTTTTGGACCTCAAACTTTACAAGCCTAAGTATTAAGATTTTGCATTTTTAGGATAATTCTCAATTGAGGGGTCAAGTTCCAGATTTGTGTAATGTAACAGGTCACAATGGTCACACCTAGGTGATCGTGTACATTTTCGGACACGTTTGTTCCATATTTTGACCTTAAACATTACAAGCCAATGTACTAAAAATTACCATTTTTATGCTAATTTTTAATTGGGTGGTCGCATTCTAGATTTGTGTGATGGAACAATTCAAAATGGTTTGGGTGGCGGTAACCACCCATATGCTCATGTAACGGTGTTACGTAACAGTTGTGTTGTGACCCATTTTTAAATCATGTTATGAAGTTTTGAACTAATTTGGGAGAACTAATAAAAAAGTAGGACTTAGTTATCCAAATTGAAAATTGATAGGTCTTTATCGTAAGGGAAAGTGATCCTTAATGGTAATTTTCCCTTACACACACATATACACTGTGGAAGAACAAATAGCTCATTGGCATCAATAGCCACCAAAAACGTAATTTCCAAGGAACACAGCACATTAAGAAACACCCCAGCCAGCACAGTTATTTATTTCATTTTCGCTCAACATTCCTCAAAGCTCAAAACTAGTAAAAAAGTTCAATTAAGAGAAAGAAGAGGGCATGATGTATAATCCAAGAAGTTATGACCAACTGGGATTAGACCCAGAACTAATGTACCTCACTAAGAGATTACAAGTTTGACTCCTACCTTTCCAATGAAGCATGGGCACGCTGGGATAAGCTAAGGAGACGTTGGGGACACGCCGAGGACACGTTGAGGACACACAGAGGACCATTTTTTTCAAAAAAATTAAATTTTTAATTTTTTTACTAAAATAACATACTTAAGATTGATAAATTTGATAAAATTTAATATTTGAAATAAAATAAATATTAAATATTTAAAAATATGAAATATAATAAATATATAAAATTATACTCCCTCTATCTCAAAATAATAGTCCCTTTTGAATAATCTAACTTTTTTTTATAGTACAATTATTGCACTATAAAAAAATTGATTTTCCAATTACCCTTTGATAGTACATTTTTTGAGAAATATCAATTGTCATAATTGTACTTTTTGTGTTAATAAATTTAAAAGAAGGACAAAATAGGAAATTCACATTATTTTAGTTCTTAATTTTTGAAAAGTGACTAATATTTTGAGGCAATGAAAAATGGAATAAGGGACTAATATTTTGAGACGGAGGAAATATATTTTGCACGTATCCCCAACGTGTCGTATCCAGTATTTTTTTTAAATTTGCGTGTCCGCAAACCCGTGTTCATGTCTTGTCAGGTGTCTGTATCCGTGTTCGCGTCCATTCTTCTTAGTTCCTTTCCATCCAATGTTCCTAAACAAAATAATTTAAAAAGTTATCCGGTGCTTTCGTCGCCACAACTGACCCCACACTAAGGTGCCTAAAGAGCAAATAATAAGTTTCCATTTTCTTCATTTTTATTTTTTATTTTTCACGTTTTCAAAACAAAAACAATAATAAGTTTGAAAACAAGTGTCAATGTCATATTATTTTCATTTTTGTGAAGAAAAAAAAAATCAAAAGTTTGAAGACAACTTTTGAATATTTCCTAGCCAAAACATTTTTTTGGAAACAATTCACTAAACAAAATTTTTGCGCTTTGTGAAAGATAAAAACAAAAAAGAAAACACAACCATTCTGAATTTTCCCCCAATTCCCTGGAGAATAGAGTCCATAGAGATATACTGACATAGCTCAAGGAACTACATAAAAGAAAACCTGTAAAGGATGGACTAACCTCACAACCTGTAGGCTAAAACCACACCCACTATTTTGGTCTCTATTAAATCCCGCAGCATCCTGGCATTTAATAACAATCCCCGAGAAAAAGGCATGTGCACCTAATTGGGGTTGGCATCAACAATCATCCAAGAATAACTCTATAAAAACATTTAAAAGAAAATGATACGTTATTTGGGATATTCTAAATAAGTGTACTTTTTGACTTTTTATGAAATATGGGTTGGGTTTGAATTGATGTGGTAGAGAAGTGATGTGACTTAAATAAGATGATGTGACTTAAATAGGATAGTGGCTTTTTAACTTTTTGACTTTTTTAAAGTATGCCAAACCTAGCCTTAATACAAATATATGTATATATCATTTGGTCATATCTTCCTCTAAAAAAACAAAAGGGTCCAATAAGGATTAAGTTAAGAACCAAAGGTCATAAATCCCCTTAATGACAGGTCCACAAAAGGTAGAAAAAATGAAAGACATTACCTAAATTGTCACATACTACCTCCACTCATAGTATCATACAGAAAAGTATTATACATAATGTGTTTGATTGGGGGGATTAGGAGGGGACTATTTACTATTCGGATTGCTTATCCGAAGGAGTGAGTAGTCCATTGTTTGTTTTTTTTTTAGTCCGTCGGACATGGAGTCTGGCCGGACTCTTTATCCCCCATATGGGGGATTATACTATCCTGGGGGGTTGTGAGACAATTTTGGGGGACAATTTACTGTTGGGATTAGGAGGTAAAATGTTATTTTAATTTTTTTTTTATATTTTATTTAATTTCATTATTTAAATTTTAATAGATGTTTCATTTAATTTCATTATTTAATTATTACTATTTTTAGAAACAAATTTATTTAAAATTTTAATTAAAAAATTAACATATATTTTAATTGATATTTTATTTATTTTATTTTTCAAAAATAAATTTATTTAATTGTGTAAAAAATAAAATAAAATAAATTTTTATTTAATCTAGCTAAAAATAATTAAAATATTAAAGATATGTTTAATATTGCTATTACTTAGTAAACAATTGAAAATGGTAAAATAGTCTTTTGTTCATTTATCTCATCCAGTCCGTCGTTTGACTAAAAATAGTCCTTTCCAGACATCTAATTTCATGAAAAAACAAACACAGGATACATATCCAATCCAACCAAATAGTCCGGAGGATTCACAGTCCCAAGACTCAAGTTCGATAGATTCTAATCCTCCCTTATCCAGTCCGTCCAATCAAACACAAAGGGTTCATTCATGGAATCATTATTAGCAAATATTTATTTTTATTTTTTTAATGGCTACAAACTTCTCTCTCAAAATTGGCTACTGAAAGGAGTGTCTTAGAGCTTTAATTGTTTACTCAACCCCCTTAATCATTTTAGTCACCCAGAATTTTTCTCAAAACCAAAAAAAAAAACAAGTTTCAATGATTAAAACAGCCACCCACAACCCATAGCCATTTCTCTCTCCTTCCTCTTCAAAATCCTCCTATCATAATCTACTCCTATCCATATCACACAATCCCTCAATATCATATCTCTTCACCCTCACTCGCTGACCCCAAGCAAATGCCGAAGCTGCAGCCTATGTGCTATCCACTCTCACTTCGTGCGATATCCACTCGCACATAGCATCCTATGAGGAGTTTGTGTTGAAGGAAAGGTGTGCTTGAGTAGAGGAGTTATTAAGTCTGTCAAACTTCTTGGACTGCTCGAGCGGTCAAGTGTGCAAAGAGCGCTAAATTGAATCATCTAGTACCTCAGGCTGATTTTAGAGATATTGGGAGATGAGTTTTACCACTCGAGCAGTAAGCCTTGCACTCGAGCAAAGTGACATATGGAAGCATTGCCTTACTAGTCTCACCACTCGAGCGGTCATTCCTACGCTCGAGCGATATTCGCATCCCTGTTTGTTATAAAGTGCCTCAATTACTCGTTTTAGGGTTTTGTCCAAAATTCTTTATGAGGAGATAAGCCAAAGTGTTCTATATTGGAGGGTGTTTATATATTATTTGCTTGATGAATTAAGGGTGATCAATGGATTGACAAGCTTCATATTGACAATCATCAAGGGGTTTCTTTCGTTTAATTCAAACTCAAAGAAAGATGTTTATCGGTGGATTCCAGAAAACTTGAACCTGAAGTTTTGGTGGATTTCAAAGTGGCTCATCGTCGTGGATTCGATATCGGCGTTATAGATTCAAGTTAAGCAAAGCAATTCTGAAGTAATCATGGTGGTGGAAGAGGCACACTAGATTCGATTCAATTTGGGCATGAATTCGTTAGATAATTAAGGGTTCTCGTATGTAATTTATTTGTCTTCTTAGTGGATTGTTTTGAGACTTTCGCCTGTGATTTTTTATCACAATTAGAAGTGCTCCAATTGTGATTTTTTTTTACGGTATGCCGTGTCGATTTGTCGTCATTTTGTTTGTAGATATAATTCAATTCTTGTTTAATTGGATTAGATCTATGATTCTTAAAATTGAATCCTAATTACAAATCATTATCTCGGGGTTGTTAAGATTTTTCACAAGATTTTGAATTCTCTCAAGTTGGAGAGCTATTCAACTTGAGAGAGCATTTGGTTTTGATGAGCCCATTTTGGGGGCGAACCTTAGTGATTCAAATTGTTCACTTTTTAATTTTCATTGAGTATAATCTTTATGTAAAAATCAAGATGATCGAATATCGGTAACTATATGTTTGAATAACATTTGTTTTACAAAACTGGACTACAAATATAATTTCAAGAATCTATTTATTTTTTGTAATATAAATGTAATTTATATATATAGCTACCGATATTTTGATTTTTTTCATGAATATTCTACTCAACAAATCATAAAAAGTGAACGGTTCGAATTACCGAGGTTGGCTCCAAAATGAGCACACCAAGTCCAAATGTTCTCTCAAATTGAGATAACCAACTTAAAAAAATCTAAACTCTTAGGGGGTGTTTGGCATGCTATTTTAGCACGTTATTTTATTTGGGTCACAATTATTTTATTTAGGTCACATTACTTCTCAACAACATGTAGATAAGATGAGTGTGGCTGAGATGAGGATGCTAAGGTGGATGTGTGGTAAGACTAGACAGGACAGGATTAGGAATGAGTTTATTCGGGAATGGGTAGGAGTAGCACCGATAGAAGATAAGTTAAGAGAGAGTCGTTTGAGATGGTTTGGTCATATTCAACGGAGACCAACAGAGGCAGTAGTGAAGAGATGCGATGCTGTAACGGTAGATGGAAGTGTTAGGGGACGGGGTAGGCCTAGATTAACGTTGACTAGCGTTATAAATAGAGATATGAATCTACTTAATTTGACTAATGAAATGGCCTTTAATAGGGCCGCGTGGAGAAGAAGGATTCATGTAGCCGACCCCATTTGATGGGACTTCAGGCTTGGTTTGGTTTGGTTTGGTTTAGGTCACATTACTTCTCTACCACATCACTCAAATCCAATCCATATTTCACGTTTTTTCGTAAAAAGTAAAAAAATATACTTATTTAGATCTTTCCAAATCCCCCTTAATTCAATACTTAAATTTATATCAAACCGTTTTATAATTTGTTAAACTTTGCATTCAAATTCTCGAACACCACCTAAATTGTGTCATTAAAATTGGGGGGATTGTATAATACATATACACTCTGTGTCAAAAAAGGCTAAATCATATGCAAATTATAATATTTTATAATAGTGTTAATAACATTTTGTGTTGTAATTAAACTAATTTCAATTATAACTAAATTGATTATAATAAATCATAATCAAATAATACTTGAGATATAATTTAAAATATTTATTATCATAATTAAAATAATTACTAAAAGTCATAACTAAAACCATAGGTCTGGACCCATTTTTAAACTTAGACACATATCATATCACATCGCATAATACACTTTTTGTCCATATGTTTGAATTCATTAAGAAATTTATAATTTTCTTGTATCAATTGAAAAAAAAAATTCAAAACAAAAAAACTTAATTTAAAAAAAAAATTGGAATAACCAATCAATATTAGCATTTTTTAAACCAAACTTTCTAGTATACCTTTGTTTTTTTCGAGTCAAAAACAGCTCAAGCTAGTGACAAATGCGAACACTGGATCATTTAAAATATTCACACACTTCCAAAATTTTATATAATTAAATAATTATGATTATTTTAAAATAATAGTAAGTTGTAATAGAAAATCTATTAACTCAAAAAATAAAGAGAGAATTGTTGAAAAGTTCAAGGTAAGGAGGGTATAAGGTATTAGGTCTAGCGAATATGTTTTGATGTTAGACGTCCACTTTTTGTGAAATAGTTTAGTGAGATGTCATTTTATAAGTTTTGGAGGATATTTTGTTTTTAATTTTATCTTTTAATTTATCTATTGTCTATTTTTTATTTGTTGACTTTTCATTGACTATCTGCTCAAATTTATATCTATCTGTTCAAATTTTTTTGACTATCAGTTCAAATTTATATCTATTTGTTTAATTTTTTTTCTCCTTATCTGTCCAAATTTTATTATCTATTCAATTTTTTAACTATCTGTTCAAATATTTTCCTATCTGATCATTTTTTCTGTTCAATTTGTTTCCAATTTTACCTTTTAATTTATCTGTTGACTATTTTTTATTGGTTGACTTTCATTACTATATCTGTTCAAATTTATATCTATTTGTTTACTTTTTTCTCCTTATCTGTCCAAATTTTATTATCTATTCAATTTTTTAACTATGTGTTGAAAATTTTTCTATCTGATCATTTTTTCTGTTCAACTTTTTATTTTTTCTACTATCTGTTCAATTTTTCTTATCTGTTAAAATAACAATTTATTTTTCCCATCTGTTCAAATTCTTCAAGATGATTTTTTTTGTTGGCTTAGTTATTATCTGTTTGATTTTTTTTCTTGAAATAGATTTTATCTGTTCAAAACAAATCTATCCTATGTGTCATTTTTTTAAAATTTGTTGCAATCTGTTTCTTCATCAACAACAACCAGATCTGAAAAAATAAATAAATAAATAAATGAGCGAAGAAAAAAAATAAACAACAACAAACAGATCTAAGGAAAAACAAAAAGAATCTAATCTTCTGATTGAAAAAATAAAAAATAAAAAACCTAGGAAATGGTATATTCTCTCTTTAAAACTCATAGTTTCTCTAAACTTCACTATCTACGCAGATCTGTTGATTTACACAGATCTGGCTTTGGTTTACACAGATCTAAAAAACAAAACAACAAAAAATGAGCAATATCTAGACAATTAATCTGCATACAACAAATCAGAAATGAAGTCACCTTGGATTGATCGACTGTTGATGAGAATGAGGAGAACTCGGACTAGAGTGAAGAGGTTGTAGATCTGAGGAGAGAAGATGTTGTAGATCTTAAGGCCAGTCATCCGAAGTAAGCCGGAGGAGCCGACGACTAGTCAACAACCTCCACCGGTACCGGAACCACACAACCGTTGCTGCATCTGTCGCCGCCAGCGGCGGAAGGACGTACGATGGTCTATTGGTGGTGGTGTGTCGGTAGAAGGAGAAAAGAGAGATGGGGGTTTGGTGCGAGACGGCGACGGCACAAGCGAAGGCGAGACAGTAGAGCTGCAGAACAGAGACGAGAGAGAGAGAGAGAGAGGTGTGGTTTGTATGCAGACCGTATACGGAAGAGGGGTACCTGCTGTAGCGCACAGCAGGATTTGCTGTGCTCCTAAACGGCATCATAATGGTGCGTTTTGTTCGTTTTGTTGTAAGGCCTCGTTTGATTTCGGAGTGAAAATGGAGGGGATTGACCGGGAAGGAATTAAATAAAATTATGTTTGTTTTGATAATAATTATTAGTGTAGGGATTGTTAAATTATTTTTATATAAAATAATAAAATAAATAAAAAAATGTAAAAACATTAAACATTAATATTTTAAAAAAATACTCAATATGTAAAAAAAAATTTAAAAAAAATTCAGAAAAAAATAAAACAAATAAAATAATAGTTTTTACTTAACAAAAAATACAAAAAAATAAATATTAATGTTCAAAAAAAATGTCTGACATGTAAAAAATAAAATCAAAAATTTCTAATCCGCCAGACTATTTTTCTAATGCCAAGTCCTGGAGGCCCATCCAAATCCCCTTGGAAAGCCCCATCCTAATCCAAAACTCACTATCAATCCCTTCCTCATCTCTCAAAACAACCATAATTTTAATGGGTCTCACCTCACTACCAATCTCAATCTCCTCCTCTAACTCTCCAAACAAACGAGACCTAAGGGTTGCAAAGTAACTGTCTACCTAAGAGCATCTCCAATCGTTTACCAAATTTTTCACCAAATTTCAGTTAAAAAAGACTCATTTTCTCATTTGGATACAGACTGCTCCAATGGTGGTCATCAAAACAGGAGTCGACCGGTTGGTCGACCGATAAGGCATATTTTTTTTTTTTTACCTCTTTGAACCTTTTGACCTATTTGAACCAAAATTTTTGTAAGGGAACCGGTGGACCGGTTGGTCAACCGGCTGGTTGACTAGTTGGTCTCCCCAACGGTCACGCACAGTGAAATGGTGAAAGCTACTGCCTGTTCTCACTTTGATAAATTTTTTGGTACCGATTTGGTGTAACCGTTGGAGTACCAAACAGTGATTTTTTTACCAAAATTCAAATTTGATGTCAAGTTTGGTGAACCGTTGGAGATGGTCTAAGGGGCAAGCATTGATTATGCTAGGGAAATGATCCAAACCCCTAGCGCCCCCACACTTTTGTGAGAGAGGGGAGGAGTGAGAGTGAAAAAAAAAAGCGTGATCACAAATTAATTAAGAATTATGGGGATAAAAAATGGTGGAGATTTCAAATATTTTCCACTATGCTGTTAATATTTTTTATTTTTATGTTTTTGTCTTGCTTATTTAATAGGATTGGGTCGATTTATTAGGCGGGTTGGCATTTTAATGTCCAAACCGCTTGTCAGAATTGAAAACATACGCGACTTGGTGCACTTTGATATGATTTTAACAGTATTGTGCACAGTGTTAAATAGGACATATACTTTACTTATAAAAATTATTTTTTTAATATCAAAATAATATAATCAAGTAATATCATTTTGTAATGTAAGATTGTAAGTTTAAATCATATTAAGTGGAGTTAAATATTGTACGGAGAGCAAATATTCAGGCAAGCCCGTACTCCTTTCTTCCAAGCTCCTATCTGTCCGATCGACCTGCGAGCACAACGGCGGTGAGCTACCCGGCGGTGTATGGCCGGAAAACCCCTCCGATGATCAAGTTAACACACACACACAGGGATAGATAGAGAGGAGAGAGTTGAGTGTAAGTGTATATCTCACCAAATGTTCATGTGTCCAGGCATGGGGGCGCACAGACTCGTTTATATACCTTCTGCGCCCCAAATCTACGCCCATTAGTCTCTCGACACGTGGTGCTGCTATCCCATCTATCAGCACAAATCTAGCTGATCATCACCTAACCAAACTGCCAGCCCACACTACTGGAATCTCGACAACCGGGCTGCATCATCTCGGCTGCCAACGGCCATGTCGCACAACAAGCTAGAGCGCTCCGCTCGCCGAGCTCAACGACGACTGAGCTCGGTTGTATTCCAGCATAGCCGAGCTGAAAACTAGTTGAGCTGGTAAACCGAAGACCTTTCCAGCCGGGCTAGAAGCGTGAACCACGGGAACAGGACCGGCTTCCATTATCTCGGCCAAATTACCCAATTAGCTCGGTTCCCACATAAACAAGCCAAGTAGCTTGGTCCTAGCATGGTCCTGGGCCATTACCGAGCACAACCCTATCCGGCTAAGCCCAAGCTACCACGGCCCACAACATGTTTGGCCCATAATCTGCCCGGTCATTACCACGGCCTAATCCAGCTCATAAATTTCTCTCTCAATTGCCCCTTAATTCCGTCCGCGCAAGCGTGACTGGGATTACCTGTTCTGACCGAGGTAACTCTTCCTCGGTCCTCAATTCGCAAGCTGGTGACCGGGCTAGTTGACATGCATGTCTTCAAAACTTGCCCGGTCGACGCCTCGATTTGCCATCCTGTCTCTTCAGTACTGACGCCGCCGTCAATAGGGACACGTGTCGTGCCTGGATTGGCCTCGAACAGCCAACCATCACGTCCCTTCACATTCAAATTTGGGCGGCCTTTTCACCTCTATAAAAATGTTATATCCTCCTTCATTCTCCTCTTTACTGACCTTCCTTCGTCCTCGTCGATCCAGAGCTCCTGTGCCCTTCCTTTCTTGCCATTCCTGAGTTCGTGTCCGAAGGAGAAGCTTCTGCCCTTAACTGGTAAGTCCTTCGGGCCCCTTTTTGCTATTTTCACTTGGTATTTCACATTCTAGGGCACAAAATCCGTAGGTTTTAGGATATAACCCTCACTTGCCCCTATTCTCTTCGCTGTTCTTCAATCCCAGTGATGAACACATGAACACATGAAGATTTGGAGCGGACCGGACTCCAGGTCTTCTTTTGATCCCAAAAAACATTGAGACCGAGCAACTTACAAGTTTGCCAAGACCTTAGTAGAAACCGAGGTAAACAGAGGACTAGGCCGCTCTACCGGGCTAACAACTGATCTGTTTGAGCGACCGAGCTCCTTGGTTTACCTTTGCGTCCGAGGTGGTCTGGCACTCTTCATGATCGAGCTAAAGTCAAGCTCGTTTTGCGCGACCACGCTTCCACTTACACTTGCCATCCTTTTCCTGTAGAGTCCAAGGGGACCACAGACCAAATACCGAGGCTCTCAAAGACCAAGCAGCCATCAAACACCAGTCTGTGCCAAACCACCTCAGCCGAGCTAAACCAGCCGGCGACACATGGGGTGCTACCGCTTCCTTGTTGACACTCTAGCCGCCTTGGCCGTATTCTGGGAAAAGTATGGTATCCGGGCTGACGTTCAATTAGAGCTCGGCGCCTTAGACATCAACCCTTGGGGCAGATTAGACCAATGCCCCTTCACCGTGCTATCCATCATTGAAGGAGGCCTCCGCTTCCCGGTCAACCCATTGATGATCGAGTTCTTGCGTCGCACCGGACTAGCACCCACACAAGTCTCAACAAACACATACCGAATAATCAACGGGATCCTGTAGACGTCCCCGAACGCCTCGGGAGGATGAATCCCGTTCTGTTCGTTTTGGGCTCACTACAGTTCGGACTCTCAAATTGTCGCAATTCTTAATCTGAACCAAAGAGTCCAAATTCGGCAAATCATTTTGGAAAACAGATTTTTAGAAAGAAGTGTCAAACATTGACTACTTTGCCAGATACAGAGTCGCCACCTAAATATTTTTTAATAGGAGAATTTAGGAAACCCTGACTCGTTTGCCTAAGGTCACATGTCCGTCATTACCAAAGCTGTCTCAGCTCGGGAACTTGGGTACGATTGGGGAAGGTCAGCTATGAGCACCCCCTCTCGCCCGATCTGAAGATCGGCCTCTACTAACCATGATATCCAATTTTGAAAACGTTATGTGTTCTTATTTCGGTTAATTAGCTAGAATTACTATGTGATGCGCACAACAAAACAAGTATAGACTAGATCGCCTAATTTGGAACAAAGCATCACATATCCGTTTGTTTGGAAAATGTTTTGAAATTTGCTACTCGCGAGTAGGCTAAAACACGGATTTTGATGAGTTGTTCCAACTCAAGCAATCCAACCTTCACCCACAGGCATTCAGGCAGTTCATATCACATAAGCATCTAGCCATATGGTAAGCATGCTGTCATGTTAACATTCACACTCGTGCGAGATGCTAAAACACAAAATACTTACAGTGTACTCCAAGCCAAAACAAAGAACTCGTTAGCAATCAATGTATGATCCAAGTCCATGTTAAGTGCCTAATGCAACGCATACAGAATGCAATTAGGATAGGCTCGGCTAATCCTAAAATGGCATGTGAAATGCAACCATTTGATGCACATATCCAAGTTAGATTTGAAATACTTATGTAGTTGGCATGATGCACCGAGCCCGGTGCATGCAATGCTGATGAATGATGCACGCATGCATAGCATAAGGTATGCTAAATTAAATATGCCCTAATACTAACCATCAAAGCTAGTAAATAAAAGGGAAGAAAGAGGTGGGGTTGGAAGACATGCACACATGTACCCACACTTATTACAAATACGCCCTCACTCGGGGGGACCGAAAAAATAATACAGTTCGAATAATGAATCAACTATCCTAGCTAATTAATTATTACAGACCCTCTTAATTGATTAACAAATCAATCACAAAAATAATTTAAATGTGAAGCTAAAGAGACTGCCGCAGCTTTGCCTCGGAATGCGCGAATAATGTATGCTTGACTTGTCCCGCTCGGAAACTCGCTACCATGGCACTGTTGCCTCTGCTTACACTGCCCTGCTCCTCTGAAAATTTGTACAAGTCCCAAGGATGCTTCTCTGAACACCGGGGAGCATCACTGACCAAGTGGGAACACCACCGGCCGAAAGGAATGGTCATCGACCATTGGTTGAGCCACCGGCTAATTTTATTTGGTCGGTCGGCACTCCAAGTAGCCGGCCGGCTATTTCTTCCTGCAGAATCCTTCAGATGACTGCAGCAGAGGGCAAGCAGTGTATGGCATGGAATTTTCAAGCAAATGTGAGCATGGCTACACTTCCCATCATGCAATGGACTCAAGGGAGTATGACCCTCGGCCCTCAGGCCATCAATTATGCATTTTGATGTATGATGGCCTAAGAGGCCAAGTTTGCCATTCAATGTAAAAATGCATGCAACAAAAGAGACGAATGCCAAAACCCTATCATATTGAGATTAAGGGCGTTGGCGACCGAGGATTGAGACGTGTTACATCAGTTGGGGTACGAACACCCTCAACCCTCATGCTTGGTTTGACACCCCAAACCAAGCAATGCAATGCATGTATACAAACATAGCTCAACAATGCAACATGAGGCTAAGATGCAAAACATGCCAAATACAATGCAATCTATTATGCAAGCTTGCAATGTGCTAATCATGCAAGAGGCAATACAATGCAATTTAACATGTGATGCAAACATGGTACAATGCAAGCATGCAACGAGAGGCAACAAGTCATACAACTATGTACAAGAATGACTTAGATTGAAATGGGAGGCCTCAGCCACACCCTAAAACAGTGGCCAAAAGGATCAAAGATGGCACAACTTATGCATGCAAGCATGCGCACACCAAGGCCTATCATCCAAGCATGGAAGGAGACAACTCTAAGCATACTTAAAGGCAATATGCTTGGACATCAAACACTCATGTTAAACTCTGAAAAAGCATGCAAAAGATGACACCAAGACATGCTAGGGAATGGATGCAAAATAGAAGGTATTCAAGGCCACAAAAGAGAGCATTGCTCAACACCTACCCCAAGCAAACATGGCATGGACTAAGCAATCCAAAACAGAGTTTTTATGCATCAAAATATGCCCCAAAACCCACTGATATGGCAGCCCCAAAAACTTAAATATATGGGCATGCACAATGCTCATTTCAAGGCACAAAAGGGCATCTCTTCAAGGCATGAAAAGGGTGATGGATACATGCATAGGAACATGGATTAGGGACTGAAATGACATGTGAAATGACTCAATAACATTGAAACAACCCAACTAAAACATGCTCATGACTCACACCCTCAAGGCTCACAAGCCAAAATACAAAGGGGCTATACCAAACATGGTAAATATGATCAAATAAACTCCCAACAGACCTTAAGCATGGTGAGACATGGCTAAGAACTTCACAAAGTTAGGCCAAAACATGAGAGCATGGTAAGTTAAATGCATGATGCACTTCTAGGCCAAAGAGAGGAATGCAAAGCAAGTATATTAAACATGCAAGGGGTCATTAATCCGACCAAAAACAGAGGCATAATATGACCCAACAACACCCAAAAAAACTCTGAAATGAAGCCAAGAACAACTAATCATGCATGCTACCCTTATGAGCCAAAAATGCAAAAGAAATAGAGACAAAGGGAGAGGGGTGTCCCTCCCCTATGCAAGACCTCAAAACCCCTTCTTCACCACTGAAAATCCACTGGATTTCAATAGTGAGAAGGCCAATACACAAAAGTCCCCAAAGTTTAGCAAAAAGAGTACAAAAAAAGGCCAAACAAGGCCTAAGAGGGGGAGATCGACCCCAAACAACAAAATGACCTTAATGAAGTATCTTAAGCATGAAAATACAAGACTTTTTTTAGTTATACATGAAGCTCAAATCAATATGCAAAGCAGGTCAAAAGCTAGTGCAAGATTGGGGAATCTAAAGCAAAAGTGTTACCCTTGAAGAACGCCTCAAGAATAGCAAATCCAGCCACAGTCTTCTGATCAAAACTAGCTCAAAACCTCAAGAATAAACCCTCAACACCTCCTAAAGTCGAAGTATGGTGTAATGGTGTGTGTTTTAGTGCAAAAGTAAGAACAAATCACCCTTATAGGCCCTCAAACACACACAAATGAAGAGAGATAGGGAGATATAGAGAGAGAAGATGTATATCAGATATATATATGTATTTTGCTCTGGTTTTTGCTGAACCCATCAAAGGAGAAGAGGGGTCTCTTATATAGACAATGCAAAGACTAAGCTTCCAAGGGAAGCTATTCAAAAAGGGTTAAGGCTTCCAAGGGAAGCTAAGCTAAGGGTGCAAGCTTCTTGAGGAAGCTATGACAAAGGGTCAAGCTTCCTCAAGAAGCTTGAGCAAAGGGTGCAATCTTCTCTAGGAAGCTCGAACCAAAAAGGTGCAAAGGTTTAAAACAGCCACACCCGTGCATGGGGGGCAGGGTCAGTGCATTCCAGCTGGCACAGCTGGCATACATTATGCCTAAAAAAGGCAAAAAGGTGGTATCAGCCAGAAAAAAAAGCCATCGGCCAAACAGATGGTCGGCCGGCAATATAAAGTGCTGACTGGCCAATTGACTATTTCACCAATGGCCGGTAGCCTCAAAACACGGCCGGTGGCCTCAAGCCATGGCCGGTGGGTATTAGGGGTAGCTAGCAAGCTACTCTCTCTACCCTCAGGTGCAAAAAAAAATAAACAAGTCCTTGGTGTAAAACCAAGCACAGAACAAGCAAGTCGAGAGATCCTGAGGCAAGGCGCGTAGCCAAGACCTCCGGGAACTCAAAACAAACACGAACATGGATGATCACCGAGTGTTCAAGCGGTGACGTCCAAGTCTTGAGGACGGTCAAAAATGGGGTGTCTACAGATCCACGAGCTGAACAACTGGCTTGGAACTAGCTTAGGTTTAGCCGAGATACTCCGCCAATATACCCTTGGGCACACAAGCGGTGGCCTCGCCTATTACTTAAAGATTAGACCGGGCAAAGAAAAGATAGTGACCGGCACCCCGGACAAGGACTTGCACGACAACGACTTCTTCTGGGTGTCCGGCAACTATGAAACAGCCGACGTACCGGGTTGGTTCATTAGCAAGAACTTCGGTTCCACATGTAAGCCGTGCTAACTTGCTCGGTCGATTACCTTTCTTCACTATTCTATACTTAAATTTTTCTTCTTTCCTTCGCAGCGATCGAAGCCCTGCAAGCTAACTATCACTACCCCAACGAAGCAGCTATCAGGACCGTGCTCCGTTACCGCAACCGGGACTACCACGACCTCCTTGGTTACACACCAACCTACCGGTATTCAGCTCCATGCCGGAGTAGGGTCACAGACTTTCTTCACGCTCCATCTCCGCCTCCAGATCCTATACTTCCTGATGTTCCATTCATCCGTCTGACCGAAGCAGAAGAGATGGCCAAGAGAAGCCGCATCAAGAACCTGATCACCGCCACCTCCACCGAGATACCGAGGGTCACAACTCGCTCTGCTGCTGCCGGGCAATCCAGCGGAACCGTGGTTGCATTGGCGTCTCCCGCCGCCGGGCAATCCAGCCAAGACATCTGCCGGGCTGGCAAAAGGCCACGTGCAGACCCTTCAGCCGAGCTTGTTATGGAGCTCAGCACTGAGCAACCTACCGTAATAGCTGACCCAACTCCTCCGTGGAGGCCCCAACTCAAGCACCGGGGTAAAGAGATCCCGGCGATAGCTTCTGTTAAAGGCGACAAGGAACATTTGCTCGCCTTTGATCTCAGCAATGCCCTCCTCCTACCGAGCGACGTGGTCGGCAGCGACCATGTGCCAGACACCCAGTTGGTGAAATCCTCGATCAAGTCCATGACCAGGGTAAGAATCTCAAACTTTGTATGCAAATTTCACAAGTGTTTCATCGGTTTCTAATCAAACTTTCTTCTTGCAGGCCATCCAGAAACAGCACTTGGTCATGGAGCGCATTCACCGACTCCGGTAGAAGGCAACTGACTCTGCCAGCCAAGTTCAAAGCCTCCAAGCCGAGCTCGGGAGAGCCCAATCTTTATTGCAAATAGCCAACACTGACAATACCCGGCTGCTCGGCCAGCTTGGCTCTGCCGAGAAAGAGAGAGACGAACTCCGAGCTGAGCTTGATACGCTGAAACAATCAAAGGAGAAGGAGCTGGAGGACGCCAATAATGCCGGCTTCAAGGAAGCCGAGGTGAGCTACACAAAGCAGGTCCATGTCACCCAAGACATCTACTTTAAGGCAGGCTGGAAGACTACTTGTGAACAACTCGGCCAAAGAGCTGGGACCGACGTGTTTGCCTCTCCACCAGCTGTCTTCCTGCCGACGTATCTCGTGCCATATGCCAACGACGTCTTCAGCGCGTTGCAGGCTGAAGCTGAGGAAGAAGGCGCAGAAGAGACCGAGAAAAATGCTGAGGAAGAGAACTGCCAAAAGCAGCCCAGCCAAACGGAGACCTGTGTCCAAGACTGAACACCAACGGTCAACCTGGAGGCAAGCGGGGATGAATTCACTGACCTTTCCCCCCTAGCTTAGTTTTCTTTTGTGTCTAAACATGTAACCGGGCTATCTGTCCCCCCTCTTGTAGTTATTTTACCCATCAATAAAAAAGTTCAATTTCCATCAAGTGTTTGCACGGTCTTCAAGCTAAATAACTTCAGCCGAACAAAATACCTCGGCAAAACTAATCATCTTGTTTAACTTATTTAACCGGAAAAGACATCTCGGTTTCAAGCATAAAGTTGAGTAAATCATCAACTGTTTTAACTGGAACAATACATCTCGGTTTAAATATAAAAGTTGAGCAAATCATCAACTCAGTCAGCCGGGATAAAGCTCCACGAAAGTTGAATAAATAATCAACCTAGTCAATCGGAGTAAAACATCTCGGTTGAAATCTCAAAGTTAAGCAAATCACCAACTCTTTCAACCGAGTAAAACATCTCGGTTTGAATCTCAAAGTTGAGCAAAACACAAACTCTTTCAACCGAAGTAAAACATCTTGGTTGAGAATCTCAAAGTTGAGCAAATCATCAACTCATTCAATCGGAGTAAAACGTCTCGGTTGAGAATCTCAAAGTTGAGCAAAACACCAACTCTTTCAACTGGAGTAAAACATTTCGGTTGAGAATCTCAAAGTTGAGCAAACCATCAACTCATTCAACCGGAGTAAAACATCTCGGTTGAGAATCTCAAAGTTGAGCAAATCATCAACTCATTCAACCCGAGTAAAACATCTCGATTTTAATTTCAAAGTTGAGCAAAACACCAACTCTTTCAATCGGAGTCAAACGTCTCGGTTGAGAATCTCAAAGTTGAGCAAAACACCAACTCTTTCAACCGGAGTAAAACATCTCGGTTGAGAATCTCAAAATTAAAAAGCAACAATCAGAATGCTAAGGTAAAGATGAGACACTTCTATATATTGACAAAAAGAATATTATATTCTGAAGTGTAAGGCAAAAAATTCATTTGCACAAAAAGAAAACAAAAGCTAAAAATAGTACAGCTTGAGGTTGGCCACATTCCATGGCCGGGGTATCCCTCTTCCCTCTAGATCCTCCAAGTGGTATGCCCTCTTGCCCGCCAGACCGGTGATCTTGTAGGGTCTTTCCCAGTTTGCCCCTAGTTTGCCTTCACCTGGCACCAGGGTATTGCCCATGACCTTCCTCAAGATCCAGTCACCTACTTTGAATGGTCTGGGGTGCACCGTTTTGTTGTATTTTCTGGAAAGCTCTTGTTGGTAGGTGGCCACATGGATGAGAGCCTTTTCCCGGCGTTCTTCTACTAGGTTCAATTCCAGGGCAATGGCTTCGGCGTTCAGCTCGGGCTCAAAACTTTCACTTTTAAGGGTGGGCATACCAACTTCCAAAGGAATGATCGCCTCCATGCCATATGCCAAGGCAAAAGGAGTTTCCCCAATTGATCGGTACAGAGTCGTTCGGTATGCCCAAAGGACATTTGGGAGTTCCTCGGCCCATTTGCCTTTGGCTGTTTCAAGCCTTTTCTTCAACCCATCAAGAATGGTCTTGTTTGATGCTTCGACTTGACCATTAGACTGCGGGTAAGCCGGGGTAGAATTGTAGAATTCGATTTTCAAGTCTTCACAAAATCCTCTGAATAGGCGGCCGTCAAATTGGGTGTCGTTATTCGAGATCAAAATTTTGAGGGTGCCAAACCGCGTTATCACATTCTGCCAGACAAACCGTTTGACGTCTTTCTCCTTGATTGTCGCCAAAGGCTCGGCTTCAACCCATTTGGTGAAGTAGTCTGTGGCCGCGATGAAGAACTTCTGGTTGCCTGGCGCTGTTGGGAGTGGTCCCACTATATCTAGCCCCCACATCGCAAAAGGCCAAGGGCTGGTGAGGGAAAGAAGTTCCCTGGCCGGCTGGTAGATTTGGTGGGCAAACTTCTAGCACTTCTTACATTTGCGAACATACTTTTGCGCGTCTGCTTGCATGCACGGCCGCCAATATCCTTGCGATATAGCCCGATAGGCCAGAGATCTGCCCCCGATGTGACTACCACAGATGCCTTCGTGAATTTCGTACAGGAAGGCTTCTACGCTGCTTGGGTGCACACACTTTAAATAGGAACCGGTGAAAGACTTCTTGTATAAAGTGCCTGATGAAAAGAGCCAAAACCGCTCTGACTTCACCCGGACTTTATGTGCTTCCTTCTTGTCGGCTGGAAGGGTCCGCTCTCTGAGAAAGAGGATAATAGAGTCTATCCAAAAAGGACCTAGCTCGGCGTAAAGTACTTCTGTCTGCCCGGTTTCCTCAATGCTGGGCCTCGGTAGGAACTCAATCAGGAGAGGGCTGGGAGATGTGTTATCGACCATGGAAGCAAGGCCGGCTAATTCGTCTGCGCGGCCATTTTCTTCACGGCCAATCTGTTGGACCTTTATCGCCTAAAATCGCTTGATGTGGTCTCGGACCAGAGCTTGGTACTTCACCATTCTGTCATCCTTTGCTTCATAAACCCCAGAAACTTGGTTAACCACAAGCTGGGAATCACTGTAAACCATTAGCTCGGATGCTTGCATCTGAAGCGCGCTCTTAAGCCTAGCCAAAAGTGCCTCGTACTCGGCCTCATTGTTTGATGTAGGGAATCCAAGGGTGATAGAGTGTTCGATGGTCAGTCCGTCTGGCGAAATCAGAACGATGCCCAACCCGGCACCGTAGTGGTTAGAAGCCCCATCAACAAAAAGTTTCCACATTTCCCCCACAAAGAGCTTCCAATATTCTGAGGGGTCCTGGGAGGCCTGAAGATTGATGTTATCACGGTAGCTCGGCTGCTCGACTTCAGGTTCAATGGTGATCGGTTCCACTTCCTCCCCCCTTGGCGATGCGGCACCGGACAGAGCAAGTTGGTCAGTGATACCCAACTCCGTCGACGTATCGCCGGGCTGAAGTGTCGTACTAGCTGAAGGTTCTTCGACGGGGCGCGCAATGTCCGCGTCGCCAACATCGCCAAGCTGTGTTATTTTGGTCGAGCACGCATTCACCTCCTCATCTGCCGCGGCAATATCCACCGGGCATACCGGATGAGTTCCAGGTGAGAATTTAGCAACGAAGTCGGCCAATGTCTGGGCTTTTATGGCAGTGCGTGGCTGAAACTTGACGTCAAACTGTCCCAGTTCGACCGCCCACTTGAGAATTCGACCGGAGAAATCCGCCCATTCGAATAAAGCTTTGAGGGGGAACTCGGTCAAAACGATGATGGTATGAGCATGGAAATAGTGCGCCAACTTCCTAGAGGCCATCATCAACGTCAATGCAAGTTTCTCCAGCGGCAAGTATCTCGACTCTGCCGGTAGCAAGGTTTTGCTGACGTAAAAGATGGGGAGGTGCTTGATTCCTTCTGATCGGATAAGCACCGCACTGACTGTGCGCTGAGAAACGGCCAGATAAAGGTAGAGTTCTTCGCCGGGTTTCGGTGTGACCAACAGGGGCGCTGAAGATAGATACTCCTTGAGCTCGGCCAAAGCCCGATCACATTCTTCATCCTATGAAAACTTTGATTTCAAAGCTTGAAAAAAAGGGCGGCAGTGATCTGATGACCGGCTTATAAATCGGTTAAGCGCGGCGGCCATTCCGGCCAGATGTTGCACGTCCTTAGCCGAGCTAGGCTGCTTCAATTCTTGTACGGCTCGAGTCTATGTGGGGTCTGCTTCGATGCCTCAGTTCGTGACTAGGAAACCTAAGAATTTTCCAGATCCCATGCCGAAGGCACACTTAGACGCATTCAGGCGTAGCTTGTGTTGTTTGAGAATGGCAAACATCTCGGCTAAGTCGGACAAGTGGTCTACTTGATGCTGGCTCTTAACCACCATATCATCTATATAAGCCTCCATTGTCCGGCCTAGCAGAGGAGCAAACATCTTGGTCACTATCCTTTGAAAAGTTGCCCCGATGTTCTTCAAACCAAAAGGCATGACTCGGTAGAAGAAGAGTCCCCTTGGTGTAGTGAATGAGGTGATCTCACGATCGGGGCCATGCATGGCAATCTGATGATAACCGTGGTAGGCATCCAAGAAACTGAGCCTATTATGTCCAGTCGTTAAGTCCACAAGCTGGTCTATTCTGGGCAGTTGAAAGCTGTCTTTTGGGCAAGCTCGGTTGACGATCTTGTAGTCGACACAAACTCGCCATTTTCCATTCTTCTTGGGTACAACAACTGTGTTTGAAGTCCACTGAGGGTAGTGCACTTCCTGAATAGCTCGTGCCTCAAGCAAGTTCTTCACCTCTTCCGCAACTACCTTGGCGTGATGCAACGCCGATCTCCTCGTTCTCTGAATGACCGGCTTTGCACCGGGGAAAACATTCAAGTGATGGCAAATGAAACTCGGATCGATGCCGGGCATGTCGTAAGGCGACCATGCGAAGACTTCGATGTTTGCCATCAAGAATTCCACCATATCGGTCCTTTCTTGGGTGGTAAGGCTTGAATCGAGCAAGAAAAACTTGTTTGGAATTTCTGTGTCAATCCGAACTTCCACCAATTCTTCAACGGCCTTGTCCTCAGCCTTGGTGCCCACATCGTCAAGGACTCCCCGGTCTTCCGGTCCCTCAATCATTTGGACGAAGCCTTTGGCAGCTCAGCTCCCGTTGACTGCCACGAAGCATTACTTCGACATGACTTTATCGCCCTAAACTTCCTCGATTGCCCCCATAGCTGAAGGGAATCTCATCACCTGGTGGTAGGTCGACGCTACGGCCTGCATAGCATGAAGCCATCCCCTTCTGAGGATCGGTTGTATGTAGACGGCACTTGCAATACCCAGAACTCCACTTGTTTGACCATGGATCCCGCTTTGACCTGCAGAATAATCTTTCCCAAAGGCCACTCAGGTTGTGAGTTGAAACCAACCAGTGGCGAAGTTGCTGGAGCCAAGTCTGTATCCCGAAGCTTGAGCTGTTTGAATGCGTCGTAATACATGATCTCGACCGAGCTTCCCTGATCGATCAAAATGCGTTTGACATCGAATTCTTTGACGCGGAGTGTGACCACTAAGGCATCGTTGTGCGGTGTCTGAATGCGCTCTAGGTCCCTTATAAAGAAACTGATCACGTCTTTTTCTTTGGTCTTGCCCCTTTTGATCGCTGGCTGGACCAATAAAACTTCCCTCATGTGCTCCGCTTTCTTGATCATACCTCAGAGTTCACATACATGCGTCGGTTCCACAATGCCGCGGATAACATTAACAATGCCCTGAGGGGGTGCCTCCAAGTCATCCGATCTACGCGGATCAACTAGAGCAGGATGCGCAGCTTTAACACCCCCATCAATGTGAAGGTCCAAGTGTTCGGCTGCAACTAGCTCCTCCAAGTGTTGCTTCAGAGGCAAACAATCCTTTGTCCGGTATCCGCGCTCCCGGTGAAATGTGCAGCGGTACCGTGGATTGAAACCCTTCTGCGCATCGCCTAACTTAGCAGGAAACCGGACATAATCCTCATCACGGATTTCACTAAGTATGCGATAAATTAGAATCTTAAAGACCATGGTGATGCCTGTCCTGGGTTTCAACCTTCTGTTCGCATTAGCTATGTCGTCGCGGGGGTATTCATCTCGGTCATTCCGTCGACCCCTACCCCGGTTTCAACGATTTGAACCTCGGTCAGATTCCTCGGCGCGATCGTTTGAACGGTTGGTCTCCTGCCCGACCGCGTGCACCTTGCCAGCCGACCTCTTGTCTGTTGCTACCGGAGTTGCCTTCGCGGTAGATGCTGCCGCATCATCTTCTACTCGGATGTGCTTGTCGATGAGCTGCATTAATTGGCCCATGGATGTCGGCTGGTACATAGTAAGCGAGTCCCGCAGCCTATGTCCAACCAGGAGACCACGCTTATATTGAGTGATTGCCAGGTTGACCGGGCAATCCAAGATCTCATTGAAAGTTTCCCAGTATCTGGAGTTATATGCCTTAAGTGTGTCGCTCGGCTCCATCTTGACACTGAGAAGGTGGTCAACTTCTTTCGGCGTTTTGGTGTTGGTCTTGAAACGTGTCACGAAGGCTTTCGCCAACTGTTACCACCCTTCGATGCTTCCCTCCGGCAACCTCTCAAACCATTTCAAGCCCAGCTCGCCTAAACTTGACGGGAAGATAAGGCACATAAGAGTGTCATTTCGCCTATGTCCGGCCATGACCTGTCGAAAGTGGCTTACATGCATATATGGATCAATTTTTCTGTCGTAGAGCGTGAACTTTGGCTAGTGGAAGCCCGTCGGAAGCGGTGTTATTTCTATCTCTAGGGAGAAAGGAGTGGCGCTCAGCCTCGCCAAGTCTGTGTCAAAAAGGAGAGGTGCAGCTAGGCGGGGTGGAGGCATTCCGACCTCTTCACTGGCGTGAACCCTATAGAATAGCCGCTGGAATGCCGGCACCCTCGGAGCCTCCCGCCGGCGAGCCTATTCCTTCAAGACTACCCGCAAATCCTCTGAAAGAGCGGAATAAGAATACCTTGACGTCATCGCCGGACGTGAGGGTTGATAGGTGCTGTCTTGCGCACTGGACTTCTCTACGTGCGCGTCGGAATCTCCAACCTTGTAACTTCTTGTGATTGAGATGGACGGAGTACGCCGCTGTCTCTGACTGCCTGAACGGTGGGGTTGGGTGCGCTCACTGTGGTCTCCCACTCCAGCTACACCCTTCCCTTTGACATGCCGCTTAAGATCCTCCATCTCTGCGCCATTCGCCGGATGACGGCATTTTGGTCCCTTAGCTTGTGTTCCAATCGTCTGGCATGCAATTCTCTCCGTCGCCGGTGACCGTCTGGACTCCGTGAATGACCAAAGCTTCTTTCGCGCTTATCCCGCGCATCTCTTGAATGTCCTCCTGGAGAAGTCTCCAGATCCGCCAAAGGAAGGATGGCGGGATGTCTTTCTCTCCGTCTGCCTGACTCTGGGGTAACTCCGTCGATGGCAGACAACGGAATAGCGTCGTTGTTCGCCATGGACGGCGATTAGATGAGCCTGGAAGACAAGGTTTTGTCTGTCAAGTTTCCACAGATGACGCCAATTGTATAGAGAGCAAATATTCAGGCAAGCCCGTACTCCTTTCTTCCAAGCTCCTGTTTGTCCGATCGACCTGCGAGCACAACAGCGGTGAGCTACCCGGCGGTGTGTGGCCGGAAAACCCCTCCGACGATCAAGTTAGCACACACACACAGGGAAAGATAGAGAGGGGAGAGTTGAGTGTAAGTGTATATCTCACCAAATGTTCATGTGTCCAGGCATGGGGGGCGCAGACTCGCTTATATACCTTCTGCGCCCCAAATCTACTCTCATTAGTCTCTCAATACGTGGTGCTGCTATCCCATCTATCAGCACAAATCTAGCTGATCATCACCTAACCAAACTGCCAGCCCACATTACCGGAATCTCGGCAACCGGGCTGCATCATCTCGGCTGCCAACGGTTGTGTCGCACAACAAGCTAGAGCGCTCCACTCGCCGAGCTCAACGACGACCAAGCTCGGTTGTATTCCGGCATAGCCGAGCTGAAAACTGGTTGAGCTGGTAAACCGAAGACCTTTCCAGCCAGGCTGGAAGCGTGAACCACGGGAACAGGACCGGCTTCCATTATCTCGGCCAAATTACCCAATTAGCTCGGTTCCCACATAAACAAGCCAAGTAGCTTGGTCCTAACATGGTCCTCGGCCATTACCGAGCACAACCCTCTCCGGCTAAGCCCAAGCTACCACGGCCCACAACATGTTCAGCCCATAATCTGCCCGGTCATTACCACGGCCTAATCCAGCTCATAAATTTCCCTCTCAGATATCATTTATGTTATGGTGAATTATACTAACGGTCCTTATAATTTAGATTTTGTGTCATTTTGGTCCTTGAATTTTTAATTGTGACACATTTGACCCTAAATTTTGAATTTTGTTCCAAATAAAAACGATTGAAGATATCATTACTTAATTTTAAGAACAAAATCATCAATTTGATAAAATAAAAACTAATTTGACAAAAATGTCAAAAAAATATTTTTTAAGTTTAAAAAATTATTTATACCTACTAAAGATAAAATTATGTAAAATTGATAAATCTTCTAGACATTTATTTATTTATTTTTATCAAATTAATTTTTATTATGTGTTTGGATAATGATTATGTAATTGGTGGTTGTTTTTATTTTCATTAAATTAGTTTTTATTTTTTCAAAAGTCAAATATGACGACAACTTTGATATTATTATTATACCAATCCATTAAATCAAGTAATCTAAAACTAAAAACATTTCATATATTAAATATATCGATTATATATTAAAATCCTAACAATCACTCATTACATGATTATTGAGAGGGTAATTTGTAAGCAAATTGGGCCGAGCTAGGAAAGTCTTTGTTGGAAGTTGGGCCACGCAATGGGCCGAGATAAGGGCTGGTGTAGCTCGGTCTTAGGCTAAGAAGACATCTCATATTACGGATTTGGGCCGAACTATGGGCCGAGGTGTTTGGGCTTCGCATATGGACCTCATCCTTGTTAGTTCGGTCGGAGACTGCTGCAGTTAGCTCAATCTAAACAGACAAAACCGAGGTATCAGCGGGAGAAGAACCGAGCTAAAGGATAGCTCTGTAGGGCGTCATCTCAGAGTCAAGACTGACAGTGGTGCTTAAAATATCACCGAGCCGAAATAACCTGGTTGACCGCAATGTCAGCCGAGGTAAAGATGTCAGCCGAGGTAAATGAGGTAACATCAATGGCGAGGGCCGAGCTGTGTATAGCTCAGCAGGGTGGCTTTCGATCATACGGTCCGAATGGCAGGGGACCGAGATAAGGCAGTTCGGTCATGAATGTATATGTAGACGTCCCCGAACGTCCCGGGAGGAAATCCCCCCCGTTTTGTTCATTAGGCTCACTACAGTTCAGGACTCAAATGTCACGGTCCTGTATCTAATCTCGCAGAGTGCAATGCAAGACCAATGAATCATCAAAGAGTCCAAATCCGGCAAATCGTTTTTGAAAACAGATTTTTTGAAAGAAGTGCCAAACATGGACTGCTTTGCCAAATACAGAGTCGCCACCTAAATATTTATTTTGGGGGAATTTAGGAAACCCTGACTCGTTGCTTAAGGCCACGTGTCCGTCATCACCAAAGTTACCTCGGCTCGGGAACTTGGGTACGATTGGGGAAGGTCACTTCGTGAGCACCCCCGCTCGCCCGATCAAAGATGCGCCTCTACTAACCATGATATCTAGTTTTAAAAACATTATGCGTTCTTATTCCGGTTATTAGCCTAGATTTACTATGTGATGCGCACAGCATACAAGTATAGACTGGGTCGCCTGAATTGGAACGAAACATCTCATGTTTGTTTTGAAAACGGTTTGCTACTCGCAAGTAGGCTAGAAATGCAGATTTTGCCACCCTCGGGTGGGCTTAGAAAACATGATTTTGCCACTATCTAGTGGGCTTAAAACTCACAGTAAATGCATTATTCCAATTCAGATAATCCAACCTTCACCCACAGGCATTCAGGCAGTTATATCATATAAGCATATATCCTCATGGTAAGCATGCTATCATGGCAGTCACTCACACACATGCAAAGATGCTAAAGCATAAAACTTACCGAGTACTCCAAGCCAAAACAGAAGCTATGTTAGAAATCCATGCATGATCCTAACTATACAGAAATGCCTAATGCAACACATGCAAAAATGCAACTACAATAGGCTCGGCTATTCTAAAATGACATGTGAAATGCTACAGCTAACAAGTATTCAACTCGGAATTGATATACAAATGCAGTTAGTATGATGCGCCGAGCCCGGTGCATGCAAGATAGATGAATGAATGCAAACATGCTATCATACTGTATGCTAATTGAAACATGCCCTAATCTAACCATCATAAGCTGGTAAATAAAGGGGAGAAAGATGTGGGATTGGAAGACATACATCACACGCACGCACACTTATTACAATTGTGCCCTCGCTCGGAGGGTCCGAATAGATAATATACAGTCCGAATGAATAGTACAGTCCAAATAAATACAAAATTCTAATTAATTAACAAATTAATCTAGGAAAGCAGGGAATTAGCATGCAAGCTATGGACCGCCTCGGCTCTGCTCCGAATGATGAATGATGCATGCTTGGGTTGCCTTTGTCGGGAAATTCCTTACGATGCCCCGGTTTGCCTCTGTTTGCAATTAATCCCGGGATGTTGTGCGAAGCTCTAGAAGGCTGCTAATTTCTGGTTTGCTACAACAGAGAGCAAGAAGGGGGCATGGCAAAGTATTTTCACATATGTATGCATGCCTCAATCCTCGTGCCACCAATCACGCATATCGATGCATGATGGCCGAGGAGTCGAATTGCATGACTCAATGTGAAATGAATGCACATGAAAACATAACAAGACGTAAACTCCATCATGGGTAATCCGGAGTGTCGGCGACTGGGAATTGAGACACGTTCCGTCACTCGGAGTACGAAACGTCCCTCGTTTCTCGTGCTTAGGCTAACTCCTATCCCAAACACAATGCAAAAGAGATGGCATACACAATGCGACTAACATACAACCTAGCATACGCAATGCTATGAAATGGCATACACAATGCTCGATGTAACATGGCATACACAATGCTCTAACATACAACCTAGCACACGCAATGCCACAATGCATAATGGACTTACACCAACATGAGTGGACCTCAGCCACACTCACATCAGTAGCCATTAGATGAAAATGAGACAACCGAAATGGGTGCACACATGCATACAAACAGAGGACCGAACCTAAGGCATAAAATACCACTCTACCAAGGCACGACAAGGGATGCAAGATGGCATTCAAACATGTAAATTTCAGCACTAAAACATGATGCTAAATGGTCCCGAAACATGGAAATATGGCACCCGATGCATGGAATAAGCCCCGAAACTCAAAACTAGGCACATGCATTGAACCACAAGTATACAAAGCAAGCATTATTTGATCATGAAGTCAAAAGACAGAGCCAATGCAGTCCCAAAACATGCACATTTCTAGTTTAGAGCATGTCCAAAAGATGCTAAAATGATGGACTAAAATAGCATGCAACATTGGCTAGCAAGCATGGTTTACATGGCATGTATATGAAGCAAATGAGAACTCATCAAACTAGCCAAAAACAATGAATAAAACATGCCAAAATATGCCTAAATAATCACTGAAATGCAGCCAATGCATGCAAAAATGAGGGGCTTCTTTGGAGGGCCTTGCAAGGGGTTGTTAAGCACATACAAGATAGACACTTAGCATGGCAAAACCAACTCTGGAAATCAAATATGACAGCCCTAAAACTCACCAAATTAGCTCTGAAATGGGTCTAGGAAACATGCAAAGAAAGGCTACTTTGAAAGGCCTTGGATGGGATTGCTCTACACATGCATTGTAGACATAAAATATGGCCAAAGGGGCCTTGGACAGCGCCAAGGCAGACCTTAAAACTCTCAGAATGAGGTCTGAAATAAGACTTCAATGCGTGCAAAATAGGGTCCCTTTGGAAGGCCCGAAAGATCACCAAACAAGACAAGAAGAGAGGGGGTCACCCCCCTCTAATTTTGGCCCTAAAAAATACATGGATTTTAGTGGTTAAGAGGCCAAACCATGGCCAATGCAAGTGCTCTAATGCATAGCCTTAATCATGAAGAGATGAAGCATGCATAGGGGGAAGATGACACCAAACAGAAATGGGACCTTAACCAAACTTGAAGAGGATGTCAAAACAAGACTTTTTCCAGTTTATAGAAAATCTCGAAAATGCTCACAAGTAAGGCTAAAATAGGATGCAAAAATAGCCCTAAAAGAGAGACAAAGCATACAAGGGTGTAGGAGACCTCAAACAGAAAAGTATCCTTAATCAATATTCAAGAGGAGCTCAAAATATGACACTTTTCAGTTTATAACAAAGTCCAGAAATGCTTGCAAATGGAGCTAAAACATGGAGCAAAACAATGACCAAAAGAGGGAACTAGTGTCTTACCCTTGAAGCTCAAGAAGACAGCAGCAAAAGGGGTCCAAATTCTGAGCTAAAACCAGATTTTGGAGCTCAAAATGATCCTCAAAGAACCTCAGCCCAATGGTAGTTGAGTTTGACCAAGGGTGCCTAGGCAAAGGAAAGGTATATCTCTTGCTATGCACACAAAGGCAAGAGAATGAGAGAGAGACAGAGATTTGGCTCTGGAATTTCTAGAGAGAGAGGGATTTTTTTTAGAGTGAGAAGCTCCCAAAGCTTGCTTAGCCAAGATCTCCTTGAAAATGAGAGATATAACTCATATATATAAAAAATGAGAGTTGGCTCGAAAATATCTTATTATAGGACAGCTGGAGGTTGTGGAAGATAGTTGGAGAGAAAATATCTATCAATTCTGAGCTTTCTGGGCATAAGTGGTCGGCCGGCCACCTTTCCTGGTCGGCCTGCTACTTTTCTTGGTCGGCCGACCACTTTTTCAGGAGAGGGTGGTCGGCCAGCCACCTTTTCTGGTCGGCCTGTTACTTTTCTGGTTTTTTCAGGACAAAAAAGGTCTGCCGGAAAGAAAGGTGGCCGCCCAGTGATTGGGAAGTCCAAAAGTGGTCAGCCAGGTGTCCAAATTGAAACCCCGGAAGTTAGCTTTCTAATGGCGCAAACCTTGCATTAAAATTCCATCTGTGCAAAAAGTTATGCCTATTTTGGTGAAGCCGCGCAGATTCGGTCCAACCGGATTGATGCCCTACTTCAACCAACCATATCTCCTCCGTCCGGACTTGGATTTAGGAGATTCTTGAGTGAAAAATGAAGCCCCGGAAGTCTTCTTTCCAACGGTGGTGGCCTCATAGATGGATTCCAAGTATGAAAATGAATAGGCCCGATTCAGCGAGGGCTGCTCGACTCTCTCTTAACAATTCATGTCCATTTTCTCCCCTAACTGGGTTTCTTCCCTCTTCTCTTCTTTTCTTCAACTCCAAACCCCTAAGTAAGGTGTTTTGAAATATTTTTCAAATATTTCATCTCTCTTTCATTCATTTCCACTTTGTCCTGACTCGGTTTACCGAAAAGCGCAACATTTAACAAAATGTGAGCCTCGGAACATTGTAAAAACTTTAATTCAAAAATGTTTTGAAAGAGAGGGTTTTAAGGTCTAAAAACTATTCAAAATAGCTTTGGTCCAAAATGGGGTATGAAGTTGAGATTTGACTCTTCCCTTGCCGAAGAAACTGAACCTTTCCCCTGCACACCTTTCTCCATCAAGTAAACCATCAGTCGCGTCCAAGTCTTAAGGGCGGTCAAAAAATGGGGTGTCTACAGTATAACCGAGGTAAAAGGGTTCAGCCATCTCACTTGGCTTGCAGTGATAAGACTCCTAGTAGGACTCTGCTAAGGAGAGTTACAGTCCTACTGGGATTGTACCAACCATCTCACTTGGTTGGTAGTGAGTAGGAGTATGACTCCTAGAAGGACTCTGCTAAAGAGAGTAGAGTCCTACTAGGATTGTGCAAAACCATCTCACTTGGTTGGTAGTGAGTAGGGTGTGTGATTCCTAGGAGGACTCTCATAGGGAGAGTTGGAATCCTACTAGGATTGTGCCAAAGTAAAGTCTATGAAAGCTTATGACCAGACCTATGTACAGGTATCCCAATTCTTACTCTAGAATACACAGAGCTTATTGTCTATTGTCTAGTTGCTGACTTAGGCATCGGAGGAGTTTCCGGCACACACCCGCCGGCTAGCTCATGTTTGTGTTTTTAGGAAGTAAAGCTATGACGTTTGGAGGAGCGCATACTTGATCAATAGGATCATACGAGAAGAATTATTTCGTGCTCGTACAATTGGCGCCGTCTGTGGGAATTTCACAAAGCAAAACCTCTTGATTAAGTTTTCCTCTCTAGTTGGAAGCAATGGCGCACCATGAAGACTTGTCGCAATTTGCTATTGATGGGCAAACACCGGAAGGGGGTGGGAGGCGCGAAGGTTTACTTTCTATCCCATCCATGGCGGAATTAGATCCCCAGCGAAGGAATCCATGGAGAGAAGCAAGAGAAAAACAGGGCTCAAGTCCACACCGCTCTCAAAGCCCTGATAGACAGAGGCGGAAGATGGATCCTCAGGTTCTTGAAGATCGCGTAAGGGAGCAAGACGAAGTAATAAGAAGAATGGTGGCTGACATAGAGACGATGGAGCACCAGATAAAAGGCAACACACACTCTTGCCACTCAGAAGATCAGACAAGTCACACTATCACAAACTGAAAGTAGAAGCCTCTGGTCGAGCGATACATAATCAAAGACTTCCAAGACACGCTACTCCAGGCCTGACAGAATGAAGATTGAAAGGGCTCGAAGGAGAAAAGACACCCAGGCTCGCGACCCCCGCAGAGTCTCCGTACTACAACGATTGGTTCCTAGAACACATGGGAGTGTCAGGGTCGGAATTCCAGAGCCACGTCTTGCCTATGAACCAGCAGACAAAGCGTTAGCAAGGTTGCAGAGCTCACCATTCGTTCCGACAATAGAGAACGCACCATTACCCTTAGCCTTGGTGACCTGGATTTAACGTGGTTTGAGAGGTTGCCAGAAGGTAGCATAGCTTCGTGGGCGTAACTAGCGGTGACATTTGTGACTAGATTCAGAACGAACACCAAGACAGAGTTCGGCACAAACAGCGATGTCGAACAGAACACCTTCGACAAAAGTTAGCACGGTTGACAAGAAGGACTAACCAAGTGAAAAATCTTTGCCCAACTGGGGGCAAAATGGGTTTGCAGGATTGACCAACTCTTTCTAAATAAAATCAGAGTTGGCCGGAATAACCAACTTTGAGTTCTCTTCAGCTAGGATTAGGATCTGGGCTGAAGAGGTTGGCTGGAAAAACCAACACTTCTCCTAAGCCAAGGATAAGGATCCAGGCTGCAAGACGTTTGGCTGGAAAAACCAAACACTTCGCTCAGAGTTGGCCGAAATAACCAACTTTGAGCTCTCTTCAGCTACGATTAGGATCTGGGCTGAAGAGGTTGGCTGGAAAAACCAACACTTCTCCTAAGCCGAGGATAAGGATCCAGGCTGCAGGACGTTTGGCTGGAAAAACCAAACACTTCGTTCAGAGTTGGCCGGAATAACCAACTTTGAGCTCTCTTCAGCTAGGATTAGGATATGGGCTGAAGAGGTTGGCTGGAAAAACCAACACTTCGCCTAAGCCGAGATAAGGATCTAGGCTGCAGAAAGTTGGCAGGTTTGACCAATAAGTCTTTGCCCTACTGGGGGGCAATCAAGAAGTTCGGCAAGAATGGCCAAGCATTTAGCTCTTCTTCAAGCCGAGATAAGGATCCGCGCTGAAGAAGGCTGGCAGGAATAACCAAAATTTAGCTCTCCTAAGCCGAGATGAGGATCTAGGCTGCAGGAAGTTGGCAGGTTTGACCAACAAATTTTTGAACTCTTTGGCCGGGATGATGGTTACCTCGGCCAAAGCAGGTTGGCAGGTATGACCAACAAAATTTTTGGAACTCTTTGGCCGGGATGATGGTTACCTCGGCCAAAGCAGGTTGGCAGGTTTGACCAACAAACTTTTAAACTCTTTGACCGGGATGATGGTTACCTCGGCCAAAGCGGGTTGGCAGGTTTGGTCAACAAATTTTTGAACTCGTTGGCTGGGATGATGGTTACCTCGGCCAAAGCAGGTTGGCAGGTTTGACCAACAAATTTTTTCCTGGACCGAGATGGTTATCTCAACCAAAGCAGGTTGGCAAGGTTAGTATAAACCGAGTTAGTCTGCTCGGCAAGACATAGAAAGAACGACTCGCCATACGATTGCAAACTCGAAGGATATATACATTGAAGGCAAAAAAGCAGGGCTATTCAAATTTTTAGCATGACAGCTGTAATAAGAGAACGGGGCTAATGGGGGCACGCCACCTAGAGATGGCAATTTAAACCCGGCCTGACGGGGACCCAACCCCCCGACCCTGATTAATACGGTTTTTCCCCGAAAAATATCCCCGACGGGCCGTAGAGTAGAGATGGCAATTTAAACCCGGCCCGACGGGGACCCGACCCCCCGACCCCGATTAATACGGTTTTTCTCCGAAAAATATCCCCGACGGGCCAGGGATGGTATTAAAAAAATAATCCCCGGTCATTTTCGGGCCGGGGACGGTGATAAGAAATTCGGCCCCGGCCCCGGCCCCGCTCCCCGTTTCTGCCCCGCCTAATATATGTTATGTACTCTCTCTAATATAATATATTATGTACTCATCTCTCTATGATATATATTATATGTACTCTCACCTACCCACCCACTAAATATATCGACTCTCTCTCTCATCTGCTAGTAACAATCCCAAAGCAAACACACCTCTCATCTCTCTCTCATTTCAAATCGATCTCTCTCCCTCTCTACCGTCATGATCGATTCGCTCTCAAGCTCTCACTTTCGCACTGTTCTACTCTCTCACTCACTCTCGCACTGTCCGCGATCGGCCTCCTCCGTCGTCCATGGCCTCTGTCGTCGCAGTCACAGCCATCCATCGCCTCCGCATCTCCGATCGTCCTGCTCCTCCTTCGTCCACCACAGATCTGTATGTGTATCGTCCTCCATCTGTGTGTTGATGATCCGATCTCAGATCCGATGTTGTTGTTGTTGACAATCCCAAAACAAACACATCTCATTTTTATGTTGATGTTGTTGTTGTATTCATTTACATTTTGTGTATGTATACAGGTATACATGTATACGTGTGTGTATATTTTTTTTTTTGGTTTATATTTTTTTTTTGATCTCAGATCCGATCTGTCCATTTTTTTTTTTTGTGGTTATTTTGTTGATATGTTGATGTTGATAATTCTGTTGATGATGATGTTGTTGTTGTTGTTGTTGTTGATGGTGGTGTTGAAACAAATTTGGGGGTGGGGAATTTTCGGGTTCGGGGAAGCCCGATCCCCGTTGGGGGCGGGGATGGGGACGGTGGAAGGTTCCCCGTCGGGGATCGGGGATGGGGCCGGGGCCGGGGAGATCTTCACAATCGGGGATTGAGGACGTGGAGGGTGACCCCCGGCCCCGCCCCGCCCCGTTGCCATTCCTAACGCCACCTATCCTTGGGATAACGTCGTATCAGACATGCCAGATTAGTGGAATGACGTGCTAAGCAACTGACTGACTTGTTGGGACTGAACGAGTTGTGAGACCGAACAAACTTCTCTGGTTCGGAAGAGTTGAGCGTTTTTAGCTCGGCTCGAGGAGAGTAATCCCAATCATGCTGCGCAGATGGAATTAAGGGGCAATTGAGAGGGTAATTTGTAAGCAAATTGGGCCGAGCTAGGAAAGTCTTCTTTGGAAGTTGGGCCACGAATTGGGCCGAGATAAAGGCTGGTGTAGCTCGGTCTTAGGCCAAGAAGACATCTCATATTACGGATTTGGGTCGAACTATGGGCTGAGGTGTTTGGGCTTCGTATCTGGACCTCGTCCTTGTTAGTTCGGTCGGAGACTGCTGCAGTTAGCTCAGTCTAAATAGACAAAATCGAGGTATCAGCGGGGGGAGAACCGAGCTAAAGGATAGCTCTGCAGGGCGTCATCTCAGAGTCAAGACTGACAGTGGTGCTTAAACTATCACCGAGCCGAAATAACTTGGTTGACCGCAATGTCAACCGAGGTAAAGATGTCAGCTGAGGTAAAGGAGGTAACATCAATAGCGAGGGCCGAGCTGTGTATAGCTCGGCAGGGTGGCTTTCGATCACACGGTCCGAATAGCAGGGGACCGAGATAAGGCAGTTCGGTCAGGAATGTATAACCGAGGTAAAAGGGTTCAGCCATCTCACTTGGCTTGCAGTGATGAGACTCCTAGTAGGACTCTGCTAAGGAGAGTTACAGTTCTACTGGGATTGTGCAAACCATCTCACTTGGTTGGTAGTGAGTAGAAGTATGACTTCTAGGAGGACTCTGCTAAGGAGAGTAGAGTCCTACTTAGGATTGTGCAAAACCATCTCACTTGGTTGGTAGTGAGTAGAGTGTGTGATTCCTAGGAGGACTCTCATAGGGAGAGTTGGAATCCTACTACGATTGTGCCAAATTAAAGTCTATAAAAGCTTATGACCAGACCTATGTACATGTATCCCAATTCTTACTCTAGAATACACAGAGCTTATTGTCTATTGTCTAGTTACTGACTTAGGCATCGGAGAGGTTTCCGGCACACACCCGCCGGCTAGCTCACGTTTGTGTTTTCAGGAAGTAAAGCGATGACGTTTGGAGGAGCGCAAACTTGATCAACAGGATCATACGAGAAGAATTATTTCGTGCTCGTACAATTATCATCTAAACACATAGTAAAAATTAATTTGGAAAAAAATAATAATAAATAAATGTCTAAAAGATTTATCGATTTTACATAACTTTATCTTTGGTGGGTAGAAATAATTTTTAAAAATTTAAAATATTTTTTTGACATTTATTTTGTCAAATTAGTTTATATTTTATCAAATTGACAATTTTGCCCTTATTGATATCTTCAATTGTCTTTATTTGGAATAAGATTCAAAATTCAGGGTCAAATGTGTCGCAATTGAAAAGTCAAGGACCAAAGTGATTTAAATCCCAAAATATAAGGATTGTTAGTGTTATTCGCTCTTTATGTTATTACATTCCTTTACTAACAACTAATTCTTATTATAGCGATCCCGGTTTTTCCTCCTTTGTTTGTCGTATCCGGACTTGGTTCCGTGGGTGTCGATTGTGGTTTATATCTTTTTCCGTCCTTCAATGCTTTGTATTTGAGTTATAGAATGTTTTGAGCAGGATTGTTACAGGTTGGCTGTGATTGGGAGCAAATGGTTGCTGCCCAGGTTTTTGGTCCTTCGCTCGAACGAGCCTTTTGTCGCTCGAGCGAGCTCTGTGTTTTAGATCCTTCGCTAGAGCCAAGGTTCCTTCGCTCGAGCGAGAGTTGAGTTTTGTGTCTGGTGGCTCGAGCGAGAAGTACTTCGCTCGAGCATGCGTCTGCGTCTGGGTTTTGACCTGAGAGTTGTGATTCTTGGTTCGAGCGAGCTTTCCTTCGCTCGAGCGAGCGAGGTGTATGTTTTGGATTTCCTCGCTCGAGCGAGCTTTTCTTCGCTCGAGCGTGCTTCTGGTTGCAGACCTGAAGGTTCGAATTGTTGGCTCGAGTAAGGCTTTCTACGCTCGAGCGAGGCTTCTTTGTGTTTGGTCGCTCGAGCGACCACTTATTTGCTCGAGCGAGCCTGTGTTATATTAGTAGGCAGCAACGGGTTAACATTTCACTTTTTCATCCCTTTTGTTTTACAAACCCTAGATCCGAGCTCTCTCTCTCTCTCTCCACACTTTCTCTCTAGGGATTCATCTAGTTTTAGTGTGTTTCTATCCTAAGTCCTTTGTAAGAAAGATAGAGAGTGGCTTGGGCTTCATTTTAATCTGAAAAGTTGTGGATTTGGAGCATTTCGGGTGTTCACCATCTTCTCCTTTGGGCTTCTAATTTCGAGGTAGGGATACCCTACTCCATCTTATGAGTTTTGTCATAAATTTTGGGCATTTTGATATGTTGGGGTTGTTGGGTAATTTTTGGAAAAGTTAGGGTCTGATTTGTAATTAGAAAAGGGGGTTTTTAAAATGTTAAATCCTATGGGTGTTTGAGACCAACAAAAATGGAATTAATGTTGTTGTATTGTTGAATTTGAGCCTTTGGGTTGAGATGTGATAAAGGGGGGAAGAATGCCTTAATTATGAAATAAATTAATTTGTATAATTAATTTTGGAAAAATGTGGAAATATGGAATTGAGTTGAGAATAATGAAATTGGGAAATTATGGGATTGAATGGTGTAGTTGAATAAATTAATCACTCACCTATGGAGTAAGTTGATATTATATCTATTTAATGCATTTACTTTCAGTTTAGAAATAACTGCTTTGGGTTATCGGTGGAGGATAGTCTTGATTGTTGTAGACACTATATGTTAATTAGGAAAAATCAAAACTAATCACATTGAATAAGTCATTGAATATGACGGTTGGAATAATACATTAAATATGTGTATTGAGTGATCCCTGTATATGATAATTGTTTATATACTTGGAATATGTGTATTGTGTGGGAGGAGATAGGGGATGTACTCCATGGTTTGAGAGAAGATAGGGGATGGACTCTCAAACTTGTTTGGGAGGAGATAGGGGATGGACTCCATTAATACAGCAAATATGTGTATTAAATTGAAGTATTGATGCAACAAATATGTGTATCTATTGTGAAGTATGGAAGTATTTTAATATGATATTGATACGGCAAATATGTGTATCTATTGTGAAATATGGAAGTGTTAGTATATGAGTTATAGTCTTATTGAATTGTTTGGCCAGGTTCTGAGCCATGTATATGAAATGATTCGAATAAGTAAAGGAAAATAGAATGTAACATGGACACTAGTGTCATGGAACTGTATTGTGATATAATTGGTTTATACGTGTTAACCATCTATCTAATGCTATTGTTTTAGTCATTGCTTATATTTGGTTTAGTATATCTCTACTAGGCTGTGGCTCACCCTATATGGGACATCATTTTCAGGTCCAGGTGATATGCCACCTCCAAGGACATAGCTTGGAAGGTTTTGGGAGTTGAAGACTCTTTTTGTTATTTTGTTATCTTTTGTTGTATTGCATGTAAATTCAGGCCAATGGCTTAATATGTATTTGAGTTAGTACTCTCTTCTTGCAACCAAGTGTTGGCTTGGAAAGTTGTAAGCCCATAAGGTATTTACTTTTTTTGTCAACATGTAATACTTTTGTACCTAACTACTCTGATGAATGGAAAAATGTTTATCTCTCTTATATCAATGCATGTCAAGAATGTGGGGTTTGATGTATTATTTTGAGGGCGTTACAACTTGGTATCAGAGCGTACCGGGTTCGAATACCTTGGGTACGCGGGAAGTGGTTAGTACCACAATGGGTTTGACTCGTTTGTTAGAGACTTATGCATGATGTTATATGTTTATTTGATAACATGTTTATGTGACTATATGGGTATGAGATTTAGTTTCTAGGATGTTGATTGGATCCTTGGGTTGCTGGGAGTCCTTTTGGCAAAACACTTGATCAATGCTGTTTCTAATCGGAACTCTAGTAACGCCTCAGGACTGTCATTATCCGGAAATGAAATTCGTAAGTGCTTATGTGATTATGTGTTTACATGGAATGAATTACTGTTGTCCATTGTACTAGGACGCGAGTGAATGGCTTCGGCACATTTATGAATTAAATGTGCTAATGATCTTCGTTACCTTTATTAGGATGTCAGGACGAGGACGTGGTGGCAGGTGAGGTAGGCCTAGAAGGCAGGAGGTGCTTATACCAGATGATATTCCGGCGCAGCAGGAGGGTGTTGGCCAGGCCAATGTGGCTGAGCCAGTAGGTCAGCAGGCCATGGGCGCCTTAGCCCGCGAGATAGCAGGAGCTTTCAGGGAATCCATGGGCATTCTCAGAGCTGAGAATCAAGTTCAGGCCCAGGTTGTTGATGCAGGGCCTTCCTTTCTGAAGAGGGAGTTTTTTCGATCTAATCCAGATGAGTTTTTGGGGGATCTGAAAGAGCCACTTAAGGCTGATGAGTGGTTGGAGCAGATGACGAAAACGTTTGAGATGCTTGGCATCGAAGACGGGGTGTTGAAGGTGACCTTAGCGTCTTTCCAATTAAAGGGGGATGCGGGTCAGTGGTGGAAGTTCATGAGGGGTCGTATTGGTGGCACTTGGAAGGCCTTTGTAGATGCTTTCCAGGAGAAGTTTCTGTCTCTCACTATCAGAGAGAAGTTGAGAGATAAGTTCTGCCAGCTAAAGTAGCTGAGTTCATCAGTGGTCGAGTTTGAGGCCGCATTTACTAGTTTATCCAGGTTTTCACCTGAGCTTGTGGCATCAGAAAAACGTCGTTGTCTTGAGTTTGAGAGGGAATTGAGGCACGGGCTCAAGATGAGAGTTGGCGGGTCTATGACTCGGGAGTATGAGCGCCTTGTGGACGCTGCGGCCCATATGGAGATTATGATTCATGAGGAGGAGGAGAGGTTGAGGGGCACCAAGAGGAGTCAGGATGGCTAAGGGGATGGCAGGAGACAGAGGGGTCCTAACCCTCAGCAGTCTCAAGGTGGTTTTGCTAGATCTACTTTTCCAGTGCCGAGTGCAGGTTCTGGGAGAGGCAGTCAGGGAGACATTACTTGTTACAAGTGTTGTCAACTGGGCCACAAGTCTCCAGCTTGCCTGCAGAGGGGAGGAGGTCAGAGAGCAGCTTCATCTTCGGCTCGTCCTCAAAGCCAGAGTCAGGGCAGAGGCCAGCCACTCTCATGTTATCAGTGTGGTCAGGCAGGGCACCTGAAGAGGTTTTGCCCGCAGTTGAGTGCCACATCAGGTGTGTCTGGTTCGAGGTAGACGTAGAGTTTTCAGCCAGCACAGTCAGTTCAGGCCTCAAAGGCCAATCAGGGAGCTTCGTCGTCCCAGTCTGTGCAGCAATCTTTTGCTCCTAGAGGTGAGCAGGTAGATCAAAGACCTTCTGGGCGCGTGTATGCTGTTACCGCGCAGGATCTTGTACCGGCTCCATCTGTTATGAGAGGTACCTTCTTGTTTTGTAACTCGGTTACCAATGTGTTGATTGATACGGGTGCATCCCATTCCTTTATATCTGTTGCATTTGCGTCTGTTTTGGGGTTGGAGTTGGCACAGTTAGCATCTCCTATATGTGTTGTATCACCTGTTGGGGGTGAGTTGATTTTGAAACAGGGGTGTCGAGGCTGTGATATAGAGGTCGCCGACCGCTGGCTTCCATTTTCTTTTGTAGTTATGGCTATGTTGGGTTTCGATGTGATTTTGGGTATGGACTGGTTATCGTCATACCGGGCTGTTATCAATTGTTACCGCCAGAGGGTCACAGTATGTACCTTGAGCGGGGATTGTTTCCATTTCTTAGGGGATCGGGTTGGTAGTGTGTTGCCACCGGTGTATGATCCGCGAGGGCGAAGTGAGCTTAGTGGTCTTCTCGCTAGCTTTTATGGGTGGTGAGTGTGATGAGGCCCAGACTGTATTGCCGAGAGTGGTTTGTGAGTATTCGGATGTTTTTCTCGAGGACCTTGTTAGCTTACCACCTCAACGGGAGATTGAGTTCTCTATTGATTTAGTGTCTGGCACGGCGTCGATTTCTACGGCACCATATCGTTTTGGCCCAGCCAAGTTGAGTGAGTTGAAGATTTAGCTCCAGGAATTGCTAGATAAGGGCTTTATCCACCCTAGTGTTTCACCATGGGGAGCACCGACCCTCTTTGCTAAAAAGAAAGATGGTACCTTGAGACTTTGCATTGACTACCGGAAATTGAATCGGGCTACGGTTAAGAATAAGTACCCTATGCCTCGTATAGATGATTTGTTTGACCAGTTGAAAGGGTCCCGTTGTTTCTCTAAGATAGACTTGAGATCGGGTTACCATCAGTTGAGGGTCAGGGAGGAGGATATTCCGAAGACGGCATTTCGTACGCGGTATGGCCATTATGAGTTTCTGGTGATGCCTTTTGGGCTCACCAATGCACCGGCAGTGTTTATGGACTTGATGAACCGGATTTTTCGGGAATTCTTAGATTGTTTTGTAGTCGTTTTTGTGGACAACATTCTGATTTATTCACCTTCTGAGGAGGAGCACGAGGAACATTGAGAGTGGTGCTTGAGTTGCTTAGAGCCCATAGGCTGTATGCCAAGTTTGGGAAATGTGAGTTCTAGCTAAGAGATGTCAAGTTCTTAGGCCATGTGGTTTCCGGGGAAGGGGTGTCTGTTGATACATCCAAGATAGAGGTAGTGCAGGACTGGGCACAGCCTAAGAGTGTTTTTGAGATCTGCAATTTTCTGGGATTAGCTGGGCATTACCGCCGGTTTGTGAGGAATTTCTCCAGGCTAGCTTCATTATTGACTAGATTGACGCGAAAATGGGTCAAATTTGTATGGAGTGAGACTTGTGAAAAGTCGTTCCAAGAGTTGAAAGTTAGACTTACTACTGCTCCAGTTCTAATTATACCAGAGAGGGGTTTGGGTTATGCAGTTTATTGTGATGCCTCACGAGAGGGTTTGGGTTGTGTGTTGATGCAAGAGGGGAAAGTGGTTGCCTATGGCTCGTGGCAGTTGAAAATACACGAGAGGAATTATCCTACACATGACTTAGAGCTAGCAGCTGTGATCTTTGCCTTGAAAATTTGGAGGCACTACCTTTATGGTGAGAGATTCGAGGTGTTCTCGGATCATAAGAGTCTGAAATATCTGTTTACACAGAAAGACTTAAACTTGAGGCTGAGGAGATGGATGGAGTTTATTGAGGATTACAACTTCGAGTTGTATTACCATCCAGGAAAGGCCAATGTTATGGCCAATGCCCTTAGCAGGAAATCCATTAGTGATGTAGCTTGTATAGCCATCCGGGAGTGGGAGATGTTGGGTGCTCTTGGCGAGTTTGATTTGCTTCTGGGCAAATCTGTTGAGACTGCGGCCTTGTTTTCTGTAGTTGTGCAGCCTACACTTGTGACTCGAGTGATAGAGGCACAGAGAGGTGACCTTGAGGTAGAATCCCTCCAAGAAAAGATCTCCGGTGGGAAGGTTGAGAAGGGTTTGTCTGTGTATCCCGACCTGAGTGTGAGATACCGAGACCGTTTGTTTGTGCCGGAGTCTTGCCGAGAGGAGGTACTCCGAGAATTCACCATTCACGCCTTTGCGGTGCATCCGGGAGGCACTAAGATGTATCGTGATTTGGGTCGCCAGTTTTGGTGGAGGGGCATGAAGAGAGATGTGGTAGTTTTTGTGTCTAAGTGCCTTACTTGTCAGCAAGTGAAGGCCGAACATCAGAGGTCAGCAGGTTTGTTGCAACCCTTGCCTATTGCCGAGTAGAAGTGGGAGCATGTCACTATGGACTACGTTGTAGGTCTTCCGAGGACTCAACGGGGTAGTGATGCTATTTGGGTGGTTGTAGACCGGTTGACTAAGTCGGCGCACTTTATCTCTATGCGCGTGAGAGATTCGGTAGATCATCTTGCCGACTTGTATATTCAGGATATAGTGAGGTTGCACGGGGTCCCAGTGTCGATTGTCTCAGATAGAGATCCACGCTTTACTGCTAGGTTGTGGCAGAGTTTGCAGAGTGCCTTGGGTACTAGATTGACCTTTAGCACAGCTTATCATCCTCAGACTGACGGGCAGTTCGAGCGTATTATTCAGATCCTTGAGGATATGCTTCGAGGTTGTGTCCTTGACTTTAGTGGGTCGTGGGAGAAGCACTTGCCCTTGGTGGGGTTTGCCTACAACAACAGTTTTCAGTCGAGTATCGGTATGGCACCGTTTGAGGCCTTGTATGGCCGACCGTGTAGGTCTCCAGTTTATTGGGCCAAGGTGGGTGATGCACTTTTGTTGGGCCCGGAGTTGGTTCGGGAAACGACGGAGAAAGTTGAGCTTATCCGTAGGAGGCTTGTTACAGCCTAGAGTCGTCAAAAATGCTATGCCGACCGTAGGAGGAGGCCTTTGGTATTTGAGGTGGGTGATCATGTTTTCTTAAAAATATCACCTATGCGAGGTTTGGTAAGAGTGGGAAGTTGTCCCCTCGGTTTATTGGCCCTTTCAAGATCCTTGAGAGAATTGGCGAGGTTGCCTACCGTTTAGCTTTGCCGCCGCAATTGTCCGGAGTTCATGACGTGTTTCATGTTAGTATGCTTCGGAAGTACGAGCCGGATCCATTGTATGTATTGGATTGGACCGACTTAGAGGTTGATGAAGATGCCTCATATGAGGAGAGACCGGTTCGGGTTTTGAATAGACGGGATCAAGTCTTACGAGGCAAGACCATTCCCTTGGTAAAAGTTTTGTGGAAACATCACGGAGTGGAGGAAGCCACTTTTTTTTTTTTTTTTGATCAGCAAAGAAAATTTTCATTTAACAGCATGAAATTAAAGGTACAGGAAGAAAAAGTGGAGGAAGCCACTTGTGAACGTGAATTGGAGGTCTGAGAGAAATATCTGGATCTATTTGTCAATGTTTGAGCATATATTGTATATTTTGTTGTATCAATAAACCTTCAGAGCATGTATATGTTTGGTTTATGGAGATATTGTGGAAGTATTATGAATTATGCCTTGAGAATAGAAGTTATTTCAATATTGTGTATGTTAAATATGTTATAGAAATGCAAATATGTTGTTGGCATTGGTTATATAATTGAATTTTGAACTATATGTTGAAATTGATAAATTTCAAATGAATGCATGTTAATAATGCACGTTGGAAGTTGTATATTGTGAAATGCCTCTTGAATAAAGATGGGATGACCGGTAATGGTCAAGATGTGGAATATTGAACTATGATGTTATTGAGAATTGAGAAAAACTTGTTTTCGAAAAACTTGAACCTAATTTCGGGGACGAAATTCCTTAAGGGGAGAAGGTTATAGCGATCCCGGTTCTTCCTCCTTTGTTTGTCGTATCCGGACTTGGTTCCGTGGGTGTCGATTGTGGTTTATATCTTTTTTCGTCCTTCAATGCTTTGGTGCCGTTTGGTAACACTTACGTTTTCAGTTTTCTGTTTATATTTACAAAAATTTTAAAAACTCAAATAAAAACTTGTTTGGTAAAATTTTTGATTTATAAATAAGTGGTCTCAGTTTATAAATTTAGACTGATCCCGTTGAACACCTAGTGTTTTGTTGACAATATAACATTAATAACGAATAAAAAGCATAAGCTTTTTAAATGAGTTGATGGTTAACAATTCAATACCTGAAATGCTGCCACCATCTTCTGACTGTGCGGAATGGTGGGCAGCGTCGCGTAGATCCCTAAACATGAATTCACTAGCCTCGCCGACATCGCTTCGGAGAAATACGCCGCTACGCGCTGCGCCGAAGTACCGAACGGTGTCGAGAGCTCGGAGATCTCGAGCAGCATCTTCCTCGCTTCTTCGAAGTTGTCGGCGGCCACTGCCTCGGCGCATTTAAGTAGTAAGGTGAGGAGGTGGAGACCTTCTTCGTCTCTCTTCTGCTGCCTACGCATTTCCTCTTTCTTCTCTCTCGCCACGATCGCAGTTGATGCCGGAGGCGGAGGCGGCGGCGTTGAATGCTCAGCCGTTGGAGAATCCTGATGTGGCTTTTCTTGAGAAGGTTGCTCGACTTGATTTGATATGATCGGTGTGATAGAATTAGGGCTCGCCGGATTGTTACGGAGGAGCTGGGCGTTTCCTTGGCTTACTACGGCGGCGCTGGTGGTGGCGATCGGTGGTGATGGTAGTGGTTGTCCCCAATTCGAGTACTGATTCATCGGATGTGGAGTAGATGAATTTGATAATTGACATGATGAGTTCAGTAGAGGCGGAATTGGCGGCGCTGCCTCTTTCCTCCGCTCCGGATAACTCGGTATCGTCGGCGCCTCCGTGAGAGAGCGGAGACGATACTCGAGGAGGGCGGCGAGGTTAGGGTTACAAGGATGAATGATCTCTCGAACATTTTGAATGAGCTGAGGCAACGAGACATGACTCGAACTGTGAATTAGATCCTTTATGATTCCATCGATCCATGCAGTACTCGCCGCCGCATCATCCATAGAAGAACCACCACTGAACGGTGCAACAGCTGCGGCGGTGGAAGGCGGAGGCGCAACCGTAGAGTTGGTGGTTCGATTTCTCTCCGGCGGAAACAAAGGGAGACCAGAGAAAACACATACCCGTCACCGCCACCGCCACCGCTACCGCTACCGCTACCACCCACCACTCGCCACCGTCACCCACCCACCCACCCACCCACCACCACCACCACCAGCCATCACCACCCACCATCCGCCACCCACCTGCCACCACCACCACCACCATTCACTCGCTACCACCCACCACCTATCACCGTCACCCACCCACCCACGCACCACCAGCTACCCACCACCCACGGTCACCACTTTCCACCACCGTCTTCCGCCGCCACTTGCCATTTCTCACTCTTTTTTATATTTTAAATTTTTTAAAAACATTTTGTCAATTACCAAACGCGTTTGTAGTTTATGTTTTTCTAAAAATAAACAAAAAATAAACAAAAACCAGTTTATAAAATTTTTGTAAATATAAACTGAAAACGTAAACGTTACCAAACACACCCTTTGTATTTGAGTTATAGGATGTTTTGAGCAGGATTGTTACAGGTTGGATGTGATTAGGAGCAAATCGTTGCTGCCTAGGTTTTTGGTCCTTCGCTCGAGCGACAAAAGGCTCGCTCGAGCGAGCTCTGTGTTTTAGATCCTTCGCTCGAGCCAGGGTTCCTTCGCTCGAGCGAGAGTTGAGTTTTGTGTCTGGTGGCTCGAGCGAGAAGTACTTCGCTCGAGCGTGCGTCTGCATCTGGGTTTTGACCTGAGAGTTGTGATTCTTGGCTCAAGCGAGCTTTCCTTCGCTCGAGCGAGCGAGGTGTATGTTTTGGGTTTCCTCGCTCGAGCGAGCTTTTCTTCGCTCGAGCGTGCTTCTGGTTGCAGACCTGAAGGTTCGAATTGTTGGCTCGAGTAAGGCTTTCTACGCTTGAGCGAGGCTTCTTTGTGTTTGGTCGCTCGAGCGACCACTTATTTGCTCGAGCGAGCCTGTGTTATATTAGTAGGCAGCAACGGGTTAACACTTCACTTTTTCATCCCTTTTGTTTTGCAAACCCTAGATCCAAGCTCTCTCTCCCTCTCTCTCCACACTTTCTCTCTAGGGATTCATCTAGTTTTAGTGTGTTTCTATCCTAAGTCCTTTGTAAGAAAGATAGAGGGTGGCTTAGGCTTCGTTTTAATCTAAAAAGTTATGGATTTGGAGCATTTCGGGTGTTCACCATCTTCTCCTTTGGGCTTCTAATTTCGAGGTAGGGATACCCTACTCCATCTTATGAGTTTTGTCATAAATTTTGGGCATTTTGATATGTTGGAGTTGTTGGGTAATTTTTGGAAAAGTTAGGGTCTGATTTGTAATTTGTAGAAAAGGGGGTTTTTAAAATGTTAAATCCTATGGGTGTTTGAGACCAACAAAAATGGAATTAATGTTGTTGTATTGTTGAATTTAAGCCTTTGGGTTGAGATGTGATAGAGGGGGAAGAATGCCTTAATTATGAAATAAATTAATTTGTATAATTAATTTTTGAAAAATGTAGAAATATGGAATTGAGTTGAGAATAATGAAATTGGGAAATTATGGGATTGAATGGTGTAGTTGAATAAATTAATCACTCACCTATGGAGTAAGTTGATATTATATCTATTTAATGCATTTACTTTCAGTTTAGAAATAACTGCTTTGGGCTATCGGTGGAGGATAGTCTTGATTGTTGTAGACACTGTATGTTGATTAGGAAAAATTAAAACTAATCACATTGAATAAGTCATTGAATATGACGGTTGGAATAATACATTAAATATGTGCATTGAGTGATCCCTGTATATGATAATTGTTTATATACTTGGAATATGTGTATTGTATGTGAGGAGATAGGGGATGTACTCCATGATTTGAGAGAAGATAGGGGATGGACTCTCAAACCTGTTTGGGAGGAGATAGGGATGGACTCCATTAATACAGTAAATATGTGTATTAAATTGAAGTATTGATACAACAAATATGTGTATCTATTGTGAAGTATGGAAGTGTTTCAATATGATATTAAAATAGCAAATATGTGTATCTATTGTGAAATATGGAAGTATTAGTATATGAGTTATAGTCTCATTGAATTGTTTGGCTAGGTTCTGAGCCATGTATATGAAATGATTCGAATAAGTAAAGGAAAATGGAATGTAACATAGACACTAGTGTCATGGAACTGTATTGTGATATAATTGGTTTATACGTGTTAACCATCTATCTAATGCTATTGTTTTAGTCATTGCTTATATTTGGTTTAGTATATCTTTACTAGGCTGTAGCTCACCCTATATGGGACATCATTTTCAGGTCCAGGTGATATGCCACATCCAAGGACATAGCTTGGAAGGTTTTGGGAGTTGAAGACTCTTTTTGTTGTTTTGTTATCTTTTGTTGTATTGCATGTAAATTCAGGCCAAGGGCTTAATATGTATTTGAGTTAGTACTCTCTTCTTGTAACCAAGTGTTGGCTTGGAAAGTTGTAAACCCATAAGGTATTTACTTTTGTTGTCAACATGTAATACTTTTGTACGTAACTACTCTGATGAATAGAAAATGTTTATCTCTCTTATATCAATGCATGTCAAGAATGTAGGATTTTATGTATTATTTTGAGGGCGTTACACCTATTAATGTATATCTAGGGGTGTAAGTGGTTTAGTTTGGTATGAGCTAAGGAATATAATTTTATAAATACATTCATCCTTAGCTTTTAGGGTAAACTAATAGGTTCTAATAATTAAACTTAATTTACTTCAAGTCCTATTGAAAATAAGTCCAAGTAAAATTTTCTCTAAAAATAATTTTTTGTGACAATTTTTATAGATGTCACTAAAAATTAAAAATTAGTGATTTTTTTTTATCACAGTTTTTATAAATTGTCGCTAGAGCTTACAATTAGTGACCTTTTTTGTGACGATTTTTTTAAACTGTCACTACAATTGAAAATTAGTGATTTTTTTGTGATGATTTTGTTAAACTGTCGCTAAAACTTATAATTAGTGACATTTTTTATGACAAAATTTTTAAACTGTAACTAAAAATTAACAATTAGTAACATTTTTAATAGTGTTTGATGAAAAATATTATTAATTATCATAGGGCTTATTAGATAATAAGTTCATCTATTAAGACCTATACGTAAATCTCCCTAACTTTTGTTAAAAAAACATATATTATTGAGCACTTATTGTGTAATACTCAATGAATTAAAAGAGACTAAATTTTAATAAAATATTTCAGTTGGTTCGTTTTATATTGGTATATAAAAATTTTAAATCAAAACAAACCAAAAACTAAATTTTCAATCGGTCTTAAGCGGTTGTTTCGGTTCCATCGATTTTTCATATAGTATATATAATGTGTGACAAAAAAAAAGGTCAAAATGTCCATTTATTTTGAGAATTGTTTTTATTGCCATCTCAAAATTAATTTTGATTTTGACTTCAAATTTTTTTTTTTTTATCACACAATATTTATTAGTAGAGCTTACTTATTATTAAAAAAATGAGATGCTACAAAGTTTGTCAACCTATATTGAATTTGAACCAACAATCTCCCATCATAAAACGAAATTACAAAATTACTTAACTAAAAATTTTGATTCTATCATTTTGATCTTAAGAAAGTATTTTTTTTTTTATAAGTTTTATAACTAAAACAAACAAAAGAAAAAAAAGAATTTAAAAATACCCACTAGGAGGACAATAGCTTTGAATGGTTACAAGAAAATGCACCAATGCGGTGTCGTTTAAGAGCACATCAAATCCTGTTGTGCTTTAACATACAACAGGTATCCCATTTTCGCATCTCACATGTTGATGTGACGTTTTAACTTATTTATTTTTTTTTTATTTGACATGTTACTAGACCTCATATTAGAAGTCTAATATTTGAACTCTCTATCACTACTCATATATTTATATACAAGAAAAAGGGAATTTTTAATGAGAAATCAATATCTCATACTAATTTTTTTTATTTTTTTTATTTTAAATAATTAAAAAAATTATTGATTAGTTTCTATTTAATTATATAAAATTTTAATTTTAATTAATTTATGATTTATTTAATAATCTCACATCGAAAATCTTGTATATCTATATATATATATGGATTTTTTTGTCATTTTACTTTAGCGTGTCTTTATAGACAAAATTGCGTTAGACTTCTAACCAAATAAAATTTAATTTTAGATTTATGAAATCGAACTCCTATCTTATAAAAAAAAAAAAAGATTTATGGCTCAAAGTGTCTAAAAATAAATCTATAATTAACTGAAAAGATTTAAAATTTTAGGAATAATTATTTAACAATTTTACTTTTTGGGTTAAAATATGAAGTGAAAAAATAATATGTTTTAGATGACTTTTGACTTTCAAGAAAAAAAAACACACAAAAAACATAAGATAAAAAATAATATTTGATTATTTATATAATTTTTAACTTTTAATTTTTTTTAATAATTTTTTTAAAAAAATACTTTTATAGAATTCCTTGTATATGTTTAAAGTTGGTATTGTTAGGCCCTCCTATGAACAAATCTTAACTGTTGATGCTCATTATGAGCAGATTTCTCATTCCCATTTTCTGGATGCTAGAGCTTCTATGATTGCATAACAAACTTCAAAAGTTTGAATTAATATAGTATCAGATCAGGGAAAATTTCTATGGCGGTTACTATATGCACATTTTGGTTACGGATTGA